>OX235264.1:49058330-49639142 GCA_944472135.2 Trichobilharzia regenti | reverse complement strand
GAGCACGGAATCAGCTGACTGTATCATTTTCGGAAGTAATCATGGATGTTTCCGATTACTGTTTGGATAACGGACTGATAGCTTTGTCGAAAATTTGCCAGTGCGGAGGAGTTATGCATATACAAATATAAGCAGATCCCATTGATGGCTTTGTATACAAATGTATTGAGTGGCGAAGGAGGAAATCGGTTCGAGATGGTTTGTCGTTGTTTTTTAGTTTACAGATCCCTTAGGAACTTTCCTCTCAAGGTCTAAACTACCTTTGGCGAAAATTTTAATCATATGTAACTTCTGGGTCCTGAAAAGAGCAGTCACAGCTACAGCTTATAAAACAGAAAATTCAGAGGTGTCAGCAGTGCAATGGTACAACTACTGCAGAGATGTTTCCTCCTGGAAAATGAACACCCTCACTCAAGTTCTCGAGGGAGTCGGCAGCATAGTCCATATTCATGAGACTACACTTATAAAAAGGAAATACAACCGCGGGAGACTACAAGCAAACCAGCAGTGGATACTGGGTATCTGCGACATGACACCGCGCAAAGGGTATATGGAAGCGATTCCCAATCGCAGTGCAGCAGTATTAGTGCCTATTAATAAGCGTTTGGTGTTGCCGGGGACGACCATTCATACGGAGGAATGGAGCGGATACCGTCAATTATCGAATCATGGGTACATTCATCATGTTGTTAATCATACGGACGGTTTCCGGAAGCCTATGGATGGAACCCACACCAGTTCCAGTGAAAGATTTTGGAGTCGTCTAGAAAGACGTATAAGAGCGGTTAATGGATCGAGAAATCCCATGATTCACAGTTACCTGGGTGAATTTATGTACCGAAACTGGTTTCATATGACTATGAAGACTCCCATGAGAAACTGGGAGGTTTTTTTGCAACATATACGCGAACACTATTCTTTGTAACTGTTTATTATGATTGCATTACTTCTATATAAACCGTTTTTTACAATCATGCGCCTTTCGTTTTGAGCCTTCTCATTGGCCGAAGTTGTCCCTGTCAAGGTCATTTTTCCGTTAAAAGGTCGTTTCGGTTTGGGCCTCTATTCTTTAGAGTCACCAAAATGTGGTGAAACGCAACATATGTGAACAATGCGCATCAAGATAATATGTGAATAACTGCAGGATAGACGGAAAAACCAACGTGTAAACAAACGCCTCCGGAACTGGAATCCAACATGGACGAAAATGACCTTCGAGCGTTTCACTCCACCAATGACCATGGACGTGACGGACAATTTCAGCCCATCTTCCTCATTATTTGCAGTTCGTCATTTGAGTTGCGGTAGTTACAAACACCGTTTTACCGCTTGGTGAGCTCATCTTCTTCTAGATTTAGGTTATAAGGATAGAAGGTTCTTCTTGCCTATATTAATCCTTGAGATATGTATCTCTACAGAGGAGCATTTTATCCGTCGGCTGTATAACTGACAATACATACTATAGGAGCCCAGGAGAGAAAATCCAATATCCTCCCGCTTTGAAAAAGGAGAGTGGCATTTTTTACGTTGTGAAGTAAATTCTGCTTTTGTTGTTTAAACCACATCAGAAGCTTTTAGTTCACTTTAACTGATTTATTTAGTTCAAGTGTTGTCTGTTTTATTCACATTTTGTGTTTTGGTTGGTATTTACCTAGCTGTCACACGTATATATAAGTGTGTATTTGTTTGGCATTAACCTCACTGTTTTGACGTATATATAACTGTATAGTTGTAACAAATTAAAATTATGGCCCCAACTAACAATTGTGGTCGACCGGACTGCCACTTTCCGGTGGATGATGGGATGCAGTGTGACAACTGCAGCCTTTGGTTCCACAAAGTTTGCACTGGTTTAACACCAGTAGCCTATAAGAGATGTTGCAAGCCATCATCTCCATGGCTGTGCAAATTTTGCAGCAACCCGTTAGATGTCCTCATCCAAGAGGCAGTAGGACTCTTGATGTCCAAGAAATTGTCGAAAGACATAGTTGAAAAGCCTGTACCAGAAACCTTCGCCAAGGATGGCGGTTCAGGACATAGTTGTAAGATTCAGGGTGCATCACCTCCTGAAGTCTCAGAAGCGAAAGAAGCACAAAATGCCCAGACATCTGTTGCTGCAAAGCGCAAAAGGCAACGGAAATCCAGAAGGGCAAGTAGTGCCAGCATGGCAAAACCAGCCTGTGAAATAGCAACGCCAAAGCGCAGCGTGTCTAGTGCACGAATGGCTTCTAGTCGCGGCGAAAACAGAGTGGGAGAAACGGACTCCACTTGGTTGCTGCCGAAAGGTAAGAAGCTAAACAAAACTAGGAAAGAAACAGTAGCCGAGTTTACCAACAAGGTCTCGACGACTGTTAGTTCCAGCAAAACTCAGAAACCCACGGACTCTAGTTACAGTATAATCATCTGGAACTTGGAGGAATCTAAGAACACAGATCCAGCTGCCCGACATGCAGATGATCTGAAGGCGATCAGCTCCATATTCCGGGAAATACTTCCCGAAAAAACAACTGGAGTACACGTACGAAAGGCTATCAGGATCGGAAAACGAAACCCTGATGCTACAGGAACTCCTCGACGACTACTTAAGGTAGTTTTAGGGAACGAAACAGAGAGGAGGACCATCCTCGACAACGCGTTCAAAGTCAACGACAAAAGTCTAAAAATAAGGCCTGATTGGCCTTTGGAAGATAGAATCAAAAGAAGAGAAGCCGTGGCTGAACTAAAGGCCAGGCTAGAGAAAGGCGAGAAGGACCTCAAACTATTGGGTTTTCGGGTGGTGAGGTCTCGGAAACCGATGCTGCCGAGACCTCTCTTCATAAGCCGGGTGAACACGTAGGTGTTTCGGTGTGCTATACGAACGCATGTAGTCTTAGGAATAAGCTCGCCGAATTAGGAGAGTTATCTGAAAGACTACAACCTGATGTAATTGCTATCACTGAGACGTGGTTGTTAGTGGGTGTAGACTTAACTCCACTCATACCTGGGTATATCTGCATACGAGCAGACAGAGTAAGTAGTCGGAAAGGTGGGGGGGTTGCTCTTTACATCCGGGATGACATAGGGATCAGGTCAACGTTGTCAGAAGCTCATGACAGCGGCACCAGTGAAGCCGCAAGTTGCATCATTAACTTAAACAAAGGCACTTTAACGATCGGAGTTATCTACAGAAGTCCTGCTAGCCAAGCTGATGACTTCGTTCTAAATCACTTGAGGGCGTGGGGTAGTAGAAATAGGTGTCTGATTGTTGGCGACTTTAACGCTCCACATATTAATTGGGGGGAATTAAACTCCACTAGTTTGTATACCTGTTTCAATAGGGAGCTCACATTGACAGTGCTTGAATGTGCACTCGTGCAACATATGCATGCACCAACACGGTATCACCCTGAACATGATCCATCTACTCTAGACTTGGTATTGACACACCAGAAGGAGGACGTTGGTAACATTAGGTGCCTCCCGCCGCTTGGCAGCAGTGACCACATAGTCATTGCTTTTACGTTTAGGATTCATTCTCTCATGCACAGGCCAAAATCTGCTCGTCCAAACATTTGGAAAGCGGATATACAAGGAATCCGGAACGCAGCAACTGTGGTTGACTGGTCAGTTGATACAAGTCAGACTGTCGAGGAAGCTTGGGTAGGATTTAGGAATACACTAGATCGTGTCACTTCACCTTTTATACCTTGGTACACTCCTCGAAAGCCGTCGCATGAACCTCCTTGGATCACTAGTGAAATAAGGAGGTTATTAAGACGGCGAAAGAACTTATGGGACCAATTTGTTATGACAGGAAGGGAAAACTTCCAGAAAGACTACCGCAAAATTCGAAACCTCTGTAAGTATGCGATTAACAAGAGTCGTATAGAGTACGAGAGACGATTAGTACTAGATTGCGTTCATTACCCAAAAAGGTTTTACTCGTATATTAAACGTAGGACTAAAACTAGCAGTGGTATACCGTCACTCATAACCATTAGTGGAGAAGCGGCTGAGTCAGACGAAGGGAAGGCTGAAAACCTCTCTGAATACTTCTGTGACGTCTTCTCGTCTGATAGTACCACCCAGGGATATGGCGAGGTCACTGCCATCGCCACTCAGATGCCCTCAATTGTGGTAGAGCACACAAAGGTTCTCAAACTACTGTCTAAACTGAAGCCAGGTAAATCACCTGGGCCGGATGGACTCCACCCTAAGTTGTTACTTTCCTTGGCGGATATAATATATATTCCGCTTACGGAGATTTTCCAAATGTCTCTGACGCAGGCTAAGCTACCCAGGGACTGGAAGGATGCCATTATAAGCCCTATCTTCAAGGACGGGGATAGGCAATTGGTATCTAACTACAGGCCGGTAAGTCTGACATGCATTATTGCAAAGGTACTGGAAACTATTATAAGGGATCAACTATTAGCTTATGTTGAAACACATGGCTTGTTGGCTGTGGAACAGCATGGATTCCGACCAGGACGATCCTGCTTGACAAACCTACTATTGGCTAGGGAAGACTGGGTTGAGGCCAGAGATAGGGACCATCTGTTGGACGTGGTTTTTATTGATCTTAGCAAGGCGTTCGACAAAGTATCCCACTTAGGTCTCCTTAGTAAACTGAAAGGTTTCGGACTAGACCAATGCCTATGTGAGTGGTTTAGAGATTACTTAATGGATAGAAGGCAGAAGGTTAGAGTTAATGGTGTACTATCAGGATGGAAAGCAGTATCCAGTGGAGTGCCCCAGGGAACTGTATTAGGTCCATTGCTATTCCTATTATACGTTAACGAATTACCAGGGATTCTTTCTTCATCTTCATTATTATTTGCAGATGACATTAAGGTATGGAAAACTGTAAACAATAACGAGGATAGGTTGGCCCTACAAACTGATTTAGATAAATTAGCTGAGTGGTCAAGCCTATGGAGTTTGGAAATGAATGCTAGGAAAAGCGCGGTAATGCACTTAGGTCAGAAGTCTTATACGTCGTACTCCCTAGGGGATGCAGAACTACCTGATGTTAAAGAACAGAAGGACCTAGGAATCATTGTCAGCAACGATTTGAAAACAACTGCAAATTGCAATGCAGCCGCAGCTAAAGCTTTTCGAATGCTATGGGCAATTCGAAGGGCTTTCAAACGATTAGACGAGGGCATGTTCCAAATACTCTACGCAACATATGTCAGGCCTCATCTAGAATACTGCATACAAGCGACGAGTCCATGCTTCAAAAAGGAGGCACATATTCTGGAAAGAGTACAGAGAGTAGGAACAAAATTAGTTAGTGGTATCTCACACCTTCCTTATGATAAGAGGATGGAGCATTTAAATCTCTTCCCGTTATCATACCGAAGGAAGAGAGGCGACTTAATTTTAGCATACCGTATACTTAAGGGTGATTTAGGAACTGACCTTTCTAACCTTTTCTCCCCTTCTAGGATACATTTACGGGGTCACCGCAAAAAGGTGCTCAAACCAAGGACGATTAAAATACGTGCAGAATTTAGATTCTCTCACAGAGTGGTCAACGATTGGAACTCCTTACCTGATTCAGTAGTATCAGCTCCATCGGTGAACGCTTTCAAAGAGAAGTTAGATCTCTGCAGAGATATACTTTGCAAGGATTAACACAGGCCACAAGAGCCTTCTATCCTTATCATCTGAATCTGAATCCTGATTACGAGCTAGTATAAACCAGTGATTTCTTTGAGCTCGCTTCTTGATTGTGAGGTATGTCAGTGGATTTATTTGCTGAATTCAGTGAATTCATTCTATGCCGAAGTCTAAGAACTTGGCATTATTAATGGTTCATCCAAAATTTCGAAGACGTGATAACTTTATGGAACTTCAAGTATCGCTTGACTATTATTTTCAGGGAACTGCTGATCAGCAGTCAGCTGACCTAGGTTAATCGGGATGGAAACAACTTGGATACTGCAGTATATTAGTACCTATATACACCCAGACCATATATATAGACATTCAAATCCGAATGTAGGCACCCAAGATCACAGTATGTACTATAATACATGCAGTCTTCCTGTTATCAGTTGGAATACATTAAGGTTTCATTCACTTTCAGGATTAATCTTGAGATCAGTTGGATTAAAGTAGTTGACGCCATCAGTATTGAGAGATGACAGCAATGAGAGTAAAATTAGGTGACAGATTTTACTGATATAGTTTTATAACTAGTGGCCGTCTAAGTTAATAATAGATCCGTTGTGACAATAATACCCGGTATTGTTGTTACTATTGTAATCATCATGAAGATAAACGCTGTTATTATTGCTGTTAACACTGTTATTATTTGCCATAAATCCATGGTCATTTGTGTTAGCATTCCTGTTCAAGCTTTGAAAACTACTGCATTACTTATTAAATAATTTAATCATTTCATAATGCTTCCATAGACCTGCTAGATGTCGAACAACAATAAATTATGAGGTCCCTTAAGCGAAAACTATTTAGCTACCCGTATATATTGCTTGTAAAGTGATTACTTGTAAATGCTTAGCAAGAAATTATCTGGAAAATTTTTTCATTCAGATCACACATTTATACTCAAGGGTAATGATGCTTTTCTTGAACTCTTGAAGAAACATGTATGTACTGTGTGCGCGGATGGAACAGTAACAAAGGACTGCTCATCTAAATTATCTGCACAACTGAAATCTATTTTTTTGTGTAATAAACACTTTCAGTGAATTTGTTTTCCTTCTGTTGTTATGCGATTGTGTTCTGCTGAGACGATAGATAACTGTAAACGTTTTATAATCGAAATACCGTCTTCGGGGTGTGGATTTATTTACTTTCTTTGGTAACCTGATGATCGTTTGATCAATAAACTCCGAACATCTATTTTTACTTAGTAATTCAATATTTTTTTTATCCTAGGAGCCTTAGTGTTTTACGTCTGGGCTACTCAGTTTGTTCAGAGAACTTTAAGTTACTAGAGTATCTGATACCAAGATCCACGACTGAGTTGAGCTTGGCTAGTTTTCGCCCATTTATTTCAAGAGTTAGGTCAATGTTACTGTTGCCAACACAAATCCAGCCGCATTTTTCAATGTTAAACTTTAGGCAGGATTCAGCACACCATGTTGCGAGACCACTTAGTTCAAGATGTATTTTAGTAACCATATCGCTTAATTCATGAGTGTAGCAGGAGTCGACGACTTCGGGGTCATCAGCATATAGGAATGGTGTGAAGGAACTTATCCCCAAGTTCCTATTGTTATGAAGACGCTTCACATCGACTTTTGGCGAGCTTACTAGCATGGAAATGTGTAGCACAACGAATACTTAACATATTTTTTAAAAATATTTTTCTCCAGTCTATTTGGTGGGTAGGCATCAATTGACCAAATGACCGGCTGTCTACAGCCTGCCTTGATCCTCACCCGAGCCTTTGACACAGCTTTGCTGTCTCTCGTATTGTCTGTATTGTATTTCTCGTATTGACGCACACTAACTGTGCTTTTGATGGCATTCAGCCACAGACACCTCCCAGTATGAGGTTTGTAAATTATGCCATTTTATGTTTGATATAGTACCTTATTCTAGGCGAATCCTGTGGCTTTAGATTTTACGCATCACTCTGAGTGTGGTTTAAGTAATGGTTTGGATTGTCACGGATTTCTTAGAAATTCACAGTCAGGTAGATTCATATGCTTTTCTGGTTTCTAAAGAAGGTTCATGCTGAATTTCACCTAGAATTGTGTACTTCGTTAGTAGCTAAATTTATTCTATGACTTACCCTAATAACGTATTTCCGTATGTCTGTATTTTTCGTGGCTGTACATATAATTCATGGGTAATCTGGTTTAATTTACAGATATAATGTCCACCAATACTTTTCAGTCCTTTTCCAGTTCGAACAAATATACTGTCGCCCTTTGTGTTTTAAATCAGTGGGCGCTTGACTTTACTGGGAATACTCAACGTATTATCAAAAGTATTCAAATTGCCAAACGTTTGCAAGCTAAATATCGAGTTGGTCCAGAACTAGAGATTTCAAGTTATGGATGTGAAGATCACTTCCACGAACCGGATACATATACCCACTCATGGCAGTCTATTGCAAAGATTTTAGAAGAAATGAAAGCAAACCCTGAAATGCAAGATATTGTTTGCGATATTGGGATGCCGGTTTTACATGAAGGTGTAGCTTATAACTGCAGAATTCTCCTACTGAATGCAAAGATTTTGCTGATAAGACCAAAACAAGTACTTGCTGATGAAGGCTTACATAGAGAGACTCGCTGGTTTACTTCATGGCCTCATTATCAATCCATTGTTCACTTTGAGTTACCCGATTTTGTATGTAGAGTAACTCAGGATTTACAGTCGTCTACATTTTTTGGTGATGCAATCTTACGGTTTGCTGGAGACGGCTGTTCAGAGAATGTCCAGGTTGGCTTAGAAACTTGTGAAGAACTGTGGATAGGAACTCCACCTCATATTCGCATGTTTGCAGCTGGTGTAGATGCAGTCTTTAATGCCAGTGCTAGTCATCATGAACTTCGAAAACTAAATCGAAGAGTAGAACTCGTTAAGTGTGCAAGCAGAACAAATGGCGGAGGACTTTATGCTTATACAAATCTTAGAGGATGTGACTCAGGAAGGGTATGTTATGATGGCTGCGCGTTAGCTGCTGTTAACGGTCAGCTTATTTATATGAGCGAACAATTTGGATTTGAGGATGTGTCAGTTCATCCAATTACTGTCTCCCTTAACTCGATACGATCAAAACGAATTGCTAGCCGTTGTTTTGGACGTGCAGCTGTAGAAAAATCGGTTGCAAAGCTTGAAGCTACCGGTATCGCTCACAAGGATTACCCAGTGATTAAGGTACGGTCTTAGATTTAAAAAAAATTTAACATCAGTCTTATAAACCCTTCATTTCGAAATTGAATTTCTGTATGTTAGCTGTATTGATATAATGATTATAGACTGAGAGATTCTAGTTATGCTTCTAACAGACTAAGTGGATGACTAAAGCAGCGTAAAAAGTTGACCGAAAACTAATTAACTAATTTGTGAGAAATGGCAGATTATGATGTGATCAGCTGAGAAGGGATTTTTTCATTGACGTCTTACAAATTATGATTATTCTTGGAACCAAACTAGATAATCAATAAGACTGATAAACTAGCTAAGAAGTTGTAATTATATTTCAACATCCAATGAGATAATCCTGTTATTTATGTTCAGCGAATCAAAATGAAATCAGTGCAATACCTATGGCTTAATTCTCTTAGTCTTCAAACGCAAACTACAAATTGGTCGGTTTAAAACAGCTCCCGTCACTTAAGCGTGCAATAGGATAGTCCCGGTAGCCGCAATAAACTAGTGTAGACCTTGTGAGTCACACCAAGTGAGATTTAAAATCTTATTTTTTCATTCAGTAGTACACAGTAAATTATATCAAGATGGTAAACATCCATAGCACAGTAACTGGTTAGTTGAATTACTTCTGATAATTATGAAAGCAAAAATGCTCCCGAAAGTTATAACATCCTTATGAAATTTAATAGTGATTATATAATGCGCAGTTTTCTAGTAAGATTAAACGACAATAATACCTGTTAATGTGTGGAGAAAAGGTGTTATAATATCTTGGTAAATAATTGAATTTTTCAGTAGATATAAGCAACGTTATCCCTTTTTCTAATACTGTAGATTTTTCCATTCTATTTCTTGTCCCACTTATATACTTCGCAACACATCTTCTGTGACGTTGTCTGTAGCCGGTAGATTAAATTCATTGATCACGTATTTGCTCATTAAGTAGTTATGAATCTCATTTTTCGTGAGTAAGCTACTAACACTATCCAGTAGTTGAAATTTTAGTAGATGGGAGGCTATTCAAGTAGATAACCAGTTGATTAAAAGATAACGAGTCAGTGAATTATTGAAACTCGCCTATTTCTAATCTCATTGCTAATGATTGATTGACATAACTGACCGGATAATTTGCATAGTTTCTTTCAACTTTTAAAGTGCCTCTTAGATAAGATTACTGGTTACAACCTACTGAAAACACTTAACGGTCACTAATTGTCGTTACGCCAATTTTAGAGGCCGTATACATTTTCATAAATTGTCAACCGATGATTATTTTTGTTGATTATTATTTCTAAAGACACATTTAAACTACTTTCTGTCTACAGGTTGCTTTCAATCTTTGTCATAGTGATTATTGGTTTGATCACTCCCGTGAAATAAAGATTGATACTCACATACTATCACCTGCTGAAGAGATTGCCTATGGTCCTGCATTATGGTTGTGGGATAATTTACGTCGGAGCAAGTCATCAGGGTTTTTTCTTTGCTTAAGCGGTGGCTTAGATAGTGCTTCAGTTGCATGCATTGTCTTCAGTCTTTGTTATCAAGTTAGTTTTCAGGTTGTTAAATGTGGTATTGTTTATGACATATTTTATCCATCAGTTTACATTTATGCACGATTCAGTTCTCATCCTAAGGACAAATAAATGTCTTCAGGTAGTAGCCTTAATAAGTAACTATCATCGTTCCTTCAAGATTCAGTTCAAAATTTTCAGGTACTCCTCTCTGACTATTTTCAACCATCACGTGAACTTACACCTACGCAAACAGATAGTGTAGGTAGAAAAGTTTATTTCTCGAAATGAATTTAAAACAAGCAACATGTTGATAAAGTATGATTTAATCTATTCGTCAAATTTCAGTAGAATTTGTCAACTGAATACAGAGTATTCAGTGTTATATATATAGTGAGAAATAAGTAAGGTGATAAGTAAGGAGTGGAAAGGATAAAAAAGACTGACAGTTAAGTTTATGGTTGGTTGGAGTTCAGTCACACAATCATAATAAACAATTAGTTGTCCGAGAAAGTACATGGTAATATTAAGAATTGTAGAATAAGTAATAATAGTAAAGCAAATCAAAACCGAGGTAAAAAGTTTTATTTTGATAACGATATTGACAAAGTTGGTTTTAACCAGGACAATAATAATGATAATAAAATGAAATAAAGTAGCAATATTAAGAATTAGAGAAGTAAAGGACTGTACCATGACAGGTTCAAAGTGACCATCGTCTTCTTTTGTACACAAGGACTTGATGTATGGTCCGTAATCCCACAAGCCTCTGCAATTGCAAGCATATTTCTGTTTATTTGTCTGTTGATAGCAGCATATAACTGATAGCGTCAGTATCATGTCCGTACTCTAGAAGATGATTTGTTAGCTAACTCTTTCGTATATTGGCTTTAGCATTTTTTCCAACCATTTGGACATATGTCTGACGATTCGAATAGACACCTGCCTTTCAGTACTATCTATGTAATTATTTTCACAAATTCAGTCAAATTAACATAGTTAAAAGTGTCGGGGATTGACAACAGGTTTTTCTCATATTGTTGAGGAACCCACTTGATGGTATTGGGCTAGATGAGTTTTGGAGTTAATAAACTCTTATAGCTTCGTCTAGTCTTCGTTTACCTATTTCTTGTACATCGTTTCCCCTAAATGATAGACTACCATATGCTGGCTTTTTTAAAACATTTGCGATGGTTTTATTGACTCACATTTCTTTAAAATACTCGTTGATAAACTACTCAGAAAGTCCATTCTTATATCAAATATTCTTCAGGGTCTTTATTTCGTTTTCATATGCGCTGCCTTGATAGACTTTTTGCTTTCTGTTGGACAAGGCCTTAACTAGTTTCTTTTTGTATTAGATGAGAACAAAGCTCTTAAAGTGTATGTACTATATTATCCACAATGAATTTCTAAATATGGACCTTCATACACTTCCAGGAGTCCTCTTCACCAGAGTTGCATCTGGGAATCTAATAATATCATATTCCTCATGTGCTGTTGTACAGTGAAGATTAAGGTGATGGGAATCGAGTATCGTCAATAAGTTTTATGCTTCTGATTTACTCTTAAGCAATGGAAATGCCATTTGCATATCTTTTTTACAATTCTGTCTATCTCAGTTTGTCGACTTCTAGGCCTGACAATAAGAAGTTTGCAAAAGGTAGCCCTCAGTGGATTCCCATTGCATTACTTTCGACGTGACTCAATAGCTGGCCACAATTGAAATTGTTCATCTTTACTGCATAAAATTAAAAATTTCCTCAAATCTATCGACAACCTCTCTGCAAATAAAGTTGATGATAGTCTCAATGACTGACACATTAGTAAACAGATTAGTAACATCAAAGCGGGGCAAAATGCGTAGTCGTTACCTTAGGATTAGCAGTCCTTATGATAAACTTCAAGGAATCAGAAACAGTGTATGTTCCAATTCTTTTTCATAGAAGCTTCAGTAATTCGCATTGTCACTGACATAATTTATGATATGGTGGATTTGCAATTGTGAGTATACGTTGTAGAAACACTCCTGACTTGTTCATTTTCATTTGTTCATATAATTTAGGGAATCGTCACCCTATCGGCTAAATATTTTTGAACGTGTCTTCGTCAATGGAGGTAACTTGTAGCCCAGGACACCACTTTGTAAAGTGATCTATTATCGTTTAAAAACATACTACTCATAATAAGTGCTGAGAATTCCACACTGTTTGGAATCAAACTATTAATTTAAAAATAATAACAATAGTAATTATTATTACAAAACAGAAAGATTGAGCGAATAAATATTTGCTTTTCAATTAGATCCTCATCTATGGCTCTACTCTAATAAATATATACCATTTTTATTACAGTACACAACAGTTTACCAATTAAGTGGCGATATGTTTGTTAACAATAATTAGTCAGTGTCAAAATGTCAATGGGTTGATAATAAACGGAGAAAATCAATACACATTTAAGAGGTAGAAATGGTTAGAATAAATTAATTTTTACAAGGATAACACGTAATTAGAGATGAAATGGTCAGAAAAAATAAAATAATTTGGACAATTATAATTTTTATAATTTTAAAGGTTTAGGGGGAGAGGGGGGTGAAGAAGTCCGGTTTATACATTCATGTAACGATGGCCAAGGTAAGGAAAGTGGCTGTACAATTTTCTTCTGAACACACAGGTTTGGCTTCTTCAAGTGGGTTCCTGTTGCTTCAGCTGTCTGTAAAAGACGAACTCGTAGAGCAAAATTAAGATCAGTAGGAATGCGATAGATAATTTTAAATGCTGTATTAACATCAACCTTATGGTCACTGTTTACAAGGTGTGCTAAAACAGGGCATTATTAAACTGTGGTTGTGCGATGCAGACAATGGGTTCCAACGGAGTATTATTCTCACATTCAATACTGCATTAGCAACAGAATACTATATGTATTTGAACATTCTATTTCATGTCGTTTGATGTAGACCAAAATCACACGTTCAGTGATTGGTTGAAGAATATAAACTGTATAGATATAAATAGCTGTTTGCTAACTTGAGAATATATCTTGGCTTCCGTGTCTTTCCTTCTACTGTTACAAAAGTATCTACTGAGATGTTGAGAAGCTTGTATTTTGTTCTAAACTTAAATTATACAATGTTACGATAATAAGACACCTTTTATTTGTTAAATATTCCTGACTTCATGCCTGGATATACCTGGGTTTTATCTTTATTCCTTTATTTAGATTTTCGAAGCTATAATCAGTCAACGTAACTTCACTGTCCTAGAACAGTGTCGTTCCTTACTGAATGAATCAAATGAATATATTCCTCACAGTGCACATGAATTATGCTCTCGTCTTTTAACAACATGTTATATGTCAACTGAGAATAGTTCCGCGTACACAAGATCACGCGCTAGTCGTTTAGCTCAAGCTATGGGTTCAAAGCATTTAGAAGTAAGAATTTCCCAGTTATTTCTGCTCTTTTACTTTTCTTACACCTTAAATATTAAGTAGCTTGACAGTTTTATGATGATTGCCACTAATAATTGATATAAAACGTTGAAAACCATAGTCAACGAGGTCGTTATGTAACTTGTAGGTCCGATCCCCGGTTAGGTCATGGGTATGTACTGATGAAGAGTCTCAGAGCAGGACGAAACTGCTACCCAGTAGTTCCTGGTTCTCAGTGGTTTTCTAACTGAAGTCAGTTCGTGAACAAACTTAAAAGCCATTCACACCAACTAATTGTGGTTACTCATAAGACCAGAGTGAACTAAATACTTGACAGCTGTTTTGTTCGTCATTTAGTGCAGCGTTGTTGATTATTATTATTATTATTGTATCCTTTAGTTCCTAGAGGAACATAGGGCTTCAGCTGCGCACCTCCATTGCCTTCGGTTTTCTGCCAACTTTTTCACCCTGCTCCAGGTCTGTCCACATGCTTTCATCTCCTCCTCGCATGACCTCCTCCAAGTCACCCTTGCACTGACGACCAACTCGCCGCCTCCCTTTCGGGTTCCACTCGAAGGCTTGTCTAGTGATGTCACTTGATGGTTTCCTCAGCGTATGGCCAATCCATCTCCATCTCTTCCTGCCTATTTGTTTCACAATCGGTTCCTGATTGGTTCGCTCCCAGAGCTTTCTTTTCGAGGTCTGCGTTGTTTGTGGGTGCATAACATTGTATGATTGACACTTTCCTTCCTTTGGAGTTGAATCTGGCGGTCATTATCCTGAACGAAATCGCCTCCCATTGTATCAGGGCTTTCGTTGCCGTTGGTGACATCATGATAGCTACGCCCTCGGTGTGCGTGTGGTTATCTTCTGGGTGACCGGAGTAGATCACTGACTCACCCGTTGACAATTTGGTGAGTCCACTCCCATTCCATCTGCTTGCAGCGTTGTTGAAGGTGTATCTAATTTGACTTCGACTCTCTGGTTCAACTGTTAACACTGGTTTGTGTGAATGGTTTCAAAAAACTTATCAATCAGTCATATACACCATATTCCTTCTACGCTCATTATCGCAACTCTGTTTATAATACTGTTTCTGTTGTGTACTTTGTGGCGTTTTCATTATTGTGTTAAATAATATCATCAGTACTAACTTGAAAAAAAGACTGTAAAAATATTTTGCAAAACACTAATAAAGTCAAAGTAATTCCGAAATTTCAGCTCCGCCATTCACTAATCAGTAAACATACTCGTACTAATCGTAATTTTCTCATCCAGTTAATCTGTACCCATTTCTTTGGTTTTTCGATTAACTATACAGACATAGTTTAAGTTTTCTATTGGAAATTTCTTTTGAATAGAAAAACAGGATATCTGAGGGAAGAATTATTTTTCCAATTACTGTGATATGCGGTTATCGGTTACTGCACAGCAGCCCGGTTTGTCCTTCTTTATAGCTGTGAGACATGTCCATTGAAAGTAATAAGATATGAAAGGCAAGTTGACTTTGACCGCAGAAGTTTGCGTTTCTATACCCTGTTAAGTGGTATAATATGTAAGGTAATAAATATAATATAAAGGAAAAATATAAGGTAAAAAGGGAAGTTAATCAATTAAGTTGTGAAGCTACACCGACTGAAATAGTTAAGACATGTGTTACACATGGAGAGCCTTAAGTGTGCCCACAGTCTAACTCATTAGTCTGTTAAATTAAAACAAACCTCATGTCACATGGTGGGTGTCAACCAATGAGAATTCAGCATGTGAACGTCTACTGTTCAAACCTCGTGAATTAACCAATATATGTCATATATATGTTCTCTCTCGCTTGCTTTGGAAGTACACGTTTCCAAGCCTACTGTATGAGGAGTTGGTTTATTGAATATCCCCGCTAATTGTAGCGTCGTACCCCGTTGCTATGGTGGTTTAATGACAAGTTATATTTCTTGTATGCTTTTTAAGTGAAATTTTGCACTTAAAGTTTTTCTGGCGAACATATTATCAGTGGCATTATATTCTTCAACTGTGTTACATTTGCTGCACTTTTATCAGCAAATAACGCCTGACACTGATATCTGCGCAATGTAGTTGATTGAATAGAGGTAGTGAGTTCAGAAGCGAAGCGTATCTTTTTGAATTTTCATGAAATCATGCTGGTATATTTTGGCCTGTTTATTTGAAAAGCCCAAGTACCCACCGGATAAAAGTGAAATCACTTCAATAAGGGATGTGCCTTATAATCACCCCCATGTGAATCTTCTGGAATTTATTAGTTTTGGGTTGGGGAATAATCGACTAGGAAATCATCAGGCGTTCGTTATCGTCAGTCAGCACTGGTATTCGAACTCGGTGACGGGGAAAACTATGGATCCTACAAAATTAGAATTATTATTGGAGTAACAAATGAGATTAGTGAAAATGCTGATCAGTCGTTTTCAGTGGTGCAAAAGCATTCACTCCCTTTGAACTTTCATACCCATTAAACCGTCATGTTTTCCCATGTTGCTATTCATTCTCCCTCAAATTTCTGCTTATGATGTCTATTTTGAGTCTGTTTTCTTTCCTTTGCCTACCTTTGTGTGATACATGGAGTGTGTCAACTTGAGCTGGTGCACTTCTTTGCAAAATACTATATTGAAACTCCATCATTATTATTTGATGACTTGTAAAATAGTCTGGTGTTAAAAATTCCAATCCTGATTTGTGAATTACCTATGCAAGTAACATGCATTGATGCTGAAGATAATGAGAGGAATTACACACATTTATTTGGGTCAAGAATTTTATTGCAAAAGTGAATAACCTCGACTGTGAAGGGATTGAGGTATGTGTCCCCCGTCTGTTAATGATTGCTTTTTTTCCGTGGACACCATTAGCTGGAATATGATTAGGTTAGAAAGTAGAACTAATTTTAGTTTAATCAAGGTATAACGCCTTACCATGAAGTATCTTACAGTTGATCAGAGCCTTTTTTTTTTTTTTTTTTTTTTTTTTTTTTTTTTTTTTTTTTTTTTTTTTTTTTTTTTTTTTTTTTTTTTTTTTTTTTTTTTTTTTTTTTTTTTTTTTTTTTTTTTTTTTTTTTTTTTTTTTTTTTTTTTTTTTTTTTTTTTTTTTTTTTTTTTTTTTTTTTTTTTTTTTTTTTTTTTTTTTTTTTTTTTTTTTTTTTTTTTTACAGATGGTAAAAGTAATGCCTGGGAACTCAGTAAAATAAACGAAATCCTCATTTATTGCGCTATTTACATTTCTCATTGCTTGGTTTTACTGCAGCGAAATGAACAACTAGAAATTCATTAGCTTTAATGAAAGACAACCGATACCTGCTGTATAAGAAACGGTTCTTTTGGTTCAGCAGCCTGTTGGATAACGTCTTGATGTTTGAAGCGATTAGGGTGGCCTGCTTAAAACTTGGTCTACCAGAAGCTTCCGCCTCTCTATTGAAAACACTTTCTCTCGTTCGGTTTGTTTTAATCGATTAAAATATGACCTCTGGTGGTATAATCTACTCTTGTGTGTAGTTAATATGTTTACAAGCTTCTGAATAACAATTTCCTACTAAACTTGAGGAATGGCCTGATTGTGAGTGGCGACGTATTCCAGTACATGAGATAAGTATCCTTCAGTTATGTCCGTGGGTGTCAAAATGTGCACTTTACAATTAGCTTTCAACGAGATATCACGGATGTCTTGATGGAGACAAAGCAGATATATCATCATGAAATGGTTTGTGCTTCAGCTCAGAGACCATTGTGTCACAGTGTATACACAGGAAGAGATACGCCAAACAATTGTACCAATGGTCAAACAGAAAAAAACAACACACAACTCAACTCTCAAGAACTAAAGGTCCTCAAAAAGCTGTAAAGTAGGAAGGACATCGTCACTCTACCAGCCGAAAAAGGAAGAACAACAGTAGTCATGGACAGAGAAGAATACACCAAGAAAGCTGAAGAACTACTCAAAGACGAGGGTGTATATCAACAAATCCCATACAAACATTGGACAACCGCATGCAAAGGACCTTAAACAAGCTCACCAAAACTGGACAGATCACAAAACAAGACCAATGGCGAATGAAATCCAGTGGACCAGTCCTACTCCGATTCTACGGCAGACCCAAAATACACAAGCCAAATATTCCGTTACGACCAATTATACCACTACCAGGAACTCCAAAATATAATTTATCCAAAGAATTATACAGAAAACTAAAACACCTAACAGAATATTGTGATCACTCCATCAACTCTGCTACTCAATTCCTAGAGGAAATCAGAGGCATCCAAGTACATAAACAAGAAATAATGATATCCTTCCACGTCACAGCATTATATACCTCAATCGGACAAAAACTAGAAAAAGAAACCATGGAGCAATTACTTAGCAACGACGAACACCTTCCACAACAATCGAAAATGCAACACACAAGCTGGATGGAATGCATAAACCTATGCCTAACAACGTATCTCCAATTCGACGGCTAAATATATGAACAAGTCAAAGGAACACCCATGGGATCGCCAATATCAGGTTTGATTGCAGAAGCAGTGATGCAAAGGCTCGAAAACATAATTCTACTAAAGATCAAACCCAAGATTTGGATACGTTACGTAGACGATACATTTGTAATAATCAAAAGAAACGAGTTAGATAAAACTCACAACTTAATAAACAAAGTCTTCAACGACATCAAATTCACAAGAGAAGAGGAATTCGAGAGCAAAATCCCATTTTTGGACGTCTTTGTTAAGCAAAAAACCGCAGGGGAATTAGGAACTGAAGTTTATAGTAAATCAACATACACAGACCAAATCCTGAATTGAAACAGCAACAATCCAATAACACGCAAAAGGAATTGCATAAAAACACTTCAAGAAGACAGCACTCCCACATCAAGGAACAGTGAATAAAGATATCTCATGGACGTTTTCCAAAAGAATGGATATCCACATAATTTAATCAAAAGACATATACCCCCAAGCCAACCTATCAGACAAAAAGCCCACAAGTAGCCTAAAAGGTGTGAAAACACAAAAACAACCAATCACTTTCAATGATTTCATTTTGATTACAGCTTGATGCCACATCGTATTTTCAGTACAAGTATCGAATTTTCAGCATGTGATATCCGTAGCCCAAATTTCTCAGGCCAACCATAGATATCGGGTGTGCGTCGGCAGGGGATCGAACCTCGGACCATGTGCATGGTCGGCGAGAGTCCTAACCACTGTGTCACCAGGAGAGATGATTAACAAACTCGTGGAGAAATCTAAAAGCTCACTTCAAATTGAAGTATGCACTGAAGATGTCGCCTAGTAGGGCGATGAAAGCTTCACAAATTAACTATCCAGCTCAGAGAACACAACCACATCATAAACAGTATATAGTGTTGATTAATGTTTTACGAAGCGGATATATCATGCAGTAAACTCTTGAAAATCCTGTACATTTTCATAAATACTGTCTAGAAGAAAGATGTTATCATTATTATTAAGGGATATATTTGAGTTTTGCACGACTTACAGTCACTGAGTGGGGAACAGCTACTTCGTAATAATAAATCCCAGATAGGATAAAATGTACCTCGTGGAAAACATTTCTTGACGTCATCTATCAAATAATATAAATTATTCACGAGGCTGGAAATATATTTGGTCTTTGTCATCTTGTATGTTCCGAAAATACTCAGTGATCTTTGCGTAGTTATTCTCTGTTCATTCATATTCCTTCTTGTTAGTTTTAGTATTGTTTTTCGCTCTTACTTCTTGTTTTCCGAAGTTTAGCAAGCTAAAGTGATGCACGTCTATACCTGTTTGACAGCAATATTTTCCGCTTTTTCCGGTAGAAAAGTACGCGAACTACAGAATGGGTTAGGTTGCGTGTGATGAACAACTCTGTATGCATTACTTTCTTGTAACTGTGATAACTAACCTTTAAAAAATCCTGAAGTACAGCAGTCTTTATTGCCTTTACTGAAAACCTACTCAATAAACAACATTCATTGTCGGTAAATTTTGTCATTCATTTTTTGTTCTTTCAGTTGCTTTTGTTGTTCAATGAGCCTTCATATGTTGTTGACGGAATCTTGGATGTCAGTCTAAGTACAACCTTCAGTGTTGCTTTACTAGGGATTAGCTCCATCAGAATATCTATAGCAACTGCGACAGGTCCTCACCATGGCATAAACCCTTCATATAAATTATTAGTTTTTAGTCTGCTTATTGTTTAAAGCAATGACAGCATAGACAATTATGCAAGATTCTGTGTTGTTTCGTTTGTCTTCTGAGTTTTATATGTTAATAAGGTGGTCGGCATAGAAGACTTTTTCGTGTTACTTTTTTTTATTAATCCTGGTTTCAGCAGATCAACAGATATGTGGCTTTTGATAGGGAACTCTATAAACAATCATAATGCTTATTTTTGTTTTTACTTATATGCATTTCTTTCAGTCGGATATATCACCACTGATAAATGACTTCATTCAAATGGCTTCAAAAACCTTAAAACTTTCCCAACCACCTCGATATACTGTCCATGGTGGTTCAAGCAAGGAAAGTTTAGCTCTTCAGAATATTCAAGCTCGAAGTCGTATGGTTTCAGCTTATCTCTTAGCTCAATTGATACCGTGCCAATCTAACTTACCATCGAGTCTTTTAATTTTAAGCAGTGCAAACTTAGACGAAGGGTTGAGAGGTTATTTAACAAAGTTAGTTCCAATTTCTCCCTTTTTCTCTTTTATTGTCTCAGAATTGAGTGTGCATGTGTGTGTAGATGGAAAGTGATCATGAGGGACTACCTATGTATGTATCCTTATAAAAAATGTATAAAGTCATATGAAGTTTTGTTTACCTTGATTTCGTCGTACCTGCATTTCGATCAACTTTTAAATTTAAAGAATACTAGATGTGTATGGCGTATCCGTTTTTATTAGAAACTTACAGTTTCAATCAAGCCTTTGTGGAATATTTGTTGGATAGAAAGCACGTGATCTGACGTGTATTTTTACATCTGTGGTCACTGCTTCCTTTCAAGTTAGGATTATTTTGATAGAAGTAGCTGGTAAATGCATGTATTTCTGGTTTTCCGACAGCATATTTCCTGTTATCAGTGCGTCTTTTCAAATCAGTACACACTGTCAATGTTTTTTTAGTTTTTGTGGTGATTCTAAGGTTTGTCACTCAGTAGAGCTAGATTCGATTCTCGGACGATGCATTCACAAACGTTGCCTAGCCGATAGTGAGCCTCGTGAAGAGGGACTGTTGGGCTCGAGGCTAACAACCCCACTCAGTGGAAACAACACTATCGTTACCGAAATTCAAAGCTGAAGGTCTAAATAATACAGAGTTTTGGATAACCAGGATTATTCACTTGATGACTACAATTTCTCTGGCTGTGAGATGACTGGAATATACTATATTGGTCAGGCCCTCATCTACCCAACTGTATAATGCAGACTGGAACAGATTCGAAGTAAAGGTGATCCATGGAAAGTATTAAACTAATCTGTAAATCTACTAATTGCTAATGTCAACACGATAGGGAAGTTGACATTGATAAACTGTAATTAACTCTCAAATTTTCGATAGCTTATATTGTTTACTTGTGTCTGTCAAACTTCGATGAGAGTAAATAACTGAAGACTAATTTGCTAGTGTAAATCGATCATAATAATGTAGAAAATTTCTCTTTTTCAAGCTTTCCCTAAGAAATGAACATCTTATCACTCTTCGTTTACTTTGTCTTTCTGTTTGTCCATTTGAATCCTTCTTGTTCATTCAAAAAAGTCATATATCTTGTATCGATTTTTTCTTTCCGTGTACTTTTATAAATTATAAGGATAAAATGTACTTTCTATAAAGGTTTTATTTGTGACCCTTCTATTTTTTCTACGTATTTTTTGCAATTAGTTCACCTCCCAATGAAGAAAATTATGTAATTACCATAAAGTCTATAGCTTATTACAAAACAACAAATAAGTTTTCAAAATAAAGTATGCAAACTATTAGCTTAAATATTTTGTGTAGCATAGTCGCAACGGAGTAAGGTGGGCATTGCAGCATGCACTTTGGAGATTGAAAAGAGTGAAGAGTGGCAGAGCAGAGCATAAAAGTCAGTAGCCCAATCTTTTAGTTTAAGTAGATTTCCTGTGTAGAAATAACTGCTTGATCAGAGCATATCTTGGGACTGGTGATCAGACAATTTACTAAACTATGACAAGACACTGTTTTCTTTCCTAGCATGTGTGTGGTAAATGAAATTTTACACCTACAGTTGATTGTATCACTAAATATCTCCTCTATAAATGGAATTATTGTTTCAGGATTTCATCACGAACTGATATCGGTTAGAAGACCATTGGAAAACCTGGGAGTACTGGAAAGCGTCGGTGGCGCAGCGGTTCGGATGCTCACTGACCATGCACATGGCCCGGGGTTCGATCCCAGGCCGACGCACTCCTTTACCTCGCTAAGCCAGAAATAATGCTGGTAAAGAGGAAAAATTGGGCATGAGGCTAGCAACCCCATCCTGTAAAACAAACACTGCTACAGAAACTTCAAGCCACTAGCTTGAGGCCCTATGTTCCACTGGGAACGTGAAGGAAAAAAACTGGAAACCAGTTTTGTCCTAGTTTGGGATTTTTCAGTGGTATGCACGAGCTGAGGCTCGAACCCAGGACCTTCTAGTTACAAGGCGATCCCCCAGACTATTAAGCCACTGGGACCGGACCCAAGGGTCCATGAATTCCAACTTCTGCCAATTCATGATATGCCGAGACCACTAGTGAATGTCATCGGTGAGTATTTGTCCTCACACCCGACCTGCTGTACCCCACTGGCCACAACTTCCCGCTACTACGCAAGTAACTACCACCTACCTGAATAGGGCCAGTCACTAGTGAGCATCAGATTAATATTCAAGTGTTGGTTTGCAGGGATTCGATTGGTTGCAGGATTTCATCATGAACTGACATCCTTTAGAGGACCATTGGAAAATCTGAGAGTACTGGACAGCTGTTTCGTCCCAGTCTGGGGCTCTTCAACAATTCATGTCATTTCATAATGAAATCCTGAGACCAATCAAATTCCTGCAAACCAACACTTGAAATTATTGTTTTATTAGTAGGGTTCACATATGCTTTTATGCTTCTTGTATGTACGTTTATTGTAAATTGATAAGTCACAAATTACTCTGATACTGTGAGCCACTTTTTGTGCTCTTGACAGTGCAAAATAATCGAACTGATATTTTACAAAAAGTAATAATTGTTTATTCAAAACATTCTACGAAACATTATCACATGAATTAAGGTTTAAAGGGATTTTTTTAGTATTGATAAGTTAGTAGTACCATATTTCCATGACTTCTTGGATTAATTTCCTAGATGAATACATAAAATTACTTTCATCTAATTTTAAACTAGGTGTGACATAATCTTTGACTGAGATGAAGAATGATATTGAAGCCAAAACGACATATTCAGTTAAAACATAAGGTGTAAAGCACATCTTCTCTCGACAATAATTTACTAACGCCTGTTAAGGTGTAAATCTCGTCATTTTTTTTGCTTTTTTTCGCTGTCGCTAGTTAGTGTTCATTAGTTGTTTCAGGTTTTGCTTGAATTCAATCACCCATCAAACACTTCCTTTTCTTCACAAACTTTCGCTTTGGTTTTTTAAAGATATGATTGCTCTAGTGCAGATTTAAATCCTATAGGAAGTATTAGCAAGTCAGATTTACGATTATTTATTGAATACTGTGCTCAAACATTATCCATCTGTATGGACCCTAAAAATGGAAGACATTTTTCGCAAATATTATCAGAGATTCTTTCAGCTCAGCCAACTGCTGAATTAATGCCACTTGCATCAAATGGTGAAATAAGCCAAACAGATGAAAATGAAATGGGATTAACCTATGATGAATTATCATTATTTGGTAGACTTAGAAAAATATTCAACTGTGGACCCTATAGCATGCTAGAATCACTTCTAGTCAATAGTGATTGGTTGAAGATTAAACATGTAATACCTGAGAGGTGTTTCGACGAAGATAGAAAGCCTAATGCTGAACTTGGTGCGTATCTTAGCGAGAAAGTGAAATTATTCTTTCGTACATATGCTATGAATCGTCATAAGGCTACTGTTCTACCGCCAGCCTACCACACTGAAGCTTATGATGCTGATGATAATCGGTAAGCAGCTCTTTTTTCACACTCAACTATTTGTAGTAAGTATTAAACACTACAGTTTTTTATTATTTGTTTCCGTGTTGGTGATTCAGTGTTAAAATACTCGCCAACCATACATTTGGTCCGGGCTTGATTCTTGACTAACGCACTTATAAACCCCGCTTAGGCTGGTAATGAGGGAAGGTAGGAGTTGAGGCTAGCGAACTCATCCAGTAAAATCATACTACATCTAGTGAAACTTCAAATAGCAAAGTTGACGCCTCCTATATCCCACTCGGGACTCAAAGGAATGAATAAACAGTATTTGATGGTATAATAGATATTTATCAGTTTGTTTAATTCTCCCCTTCAACTAAGAGTTGTACATAATCTTGATGGTATTAGATGCTCAGTGGTAACGTCTCTTACTGCAGCACTGGGTGATGCGGGTTCAAATCTCAGAAGGGATATGAGTTCCTTCAAGGTTGCAGATACGCCTTGCTGACGAGTGCCAACTAGCACGAAACCTAGGTCCAAGGCTTCCTGCCGATTGCCTCCAACCATCTAATACCATCAAATCAATGTGCACCGTGATGGCGAGCTAGCTAGAATGGTGGTCACATTACAACCTGACTGATAAAATTCAGTCTACACCAATCAGAGGACCAGGCGCATCACACTAGTTACTAGTGTCAAATCAAAATGTACATAATCTTTTTGTATGTATTTCACATCTTTATGTGTAAAAAGATTGCATTATTGGCTTGAAGTGACTTATAGTGTAAGTCTGGGTAGCAGCAAATTAATTGTTCAGATGCATTTACGCTGTTTAATATCAGCCGAAAAATAGTCGATGTCAGTACGTTATGTTTATTAGTCTTAAGTGTACACAAATATTTAGGACTGTGTCAGATTGCAATTTTGAGGATAAGAATGACCGATTGGAGACACTTAATGGCATGGATCAAAATGGTTCACAGTTCTAGCAACATGTTAATCTTTTACTATTTTTGGAATTCTTGAGATTCTCAATTGTAATCATTTTCTTCGCGAATGTATATTTTTTCTTATTTTAATGTCACTTTCGTCCTTTTTACCTCGTTTCATCACTACATTGATGTCTGCAATTTAACTTTTTTTTAAATTTTGTTCCTTTACGTTCCTAGTGAAACAAAAGGCTTCAAGCTAGAGCTTTGAACTTCCGGTATCAGTGGTATTTATTTTTACGGAATGGGTTGCTAGCCTCATGCCCAACCTTCCCCTTTTACTAGTCTTATTATTGGCTTATTGAGGTAAAGGAGTGCGTATCCTGGGGATCGAATCCCCAACCATCTGAGTGGTTGGCGAGCATTTTATCACTGTACCACCGACATGATGTCTGTAATCAGGTACTTTTAAATAAAAGAAAAATGAATGCTATTCAACAACCTCTGACATATATATGCAGTTAACAACGAGTTACTTATTCTGTTGAAGAAAAGTGGTACGTACTATCCTGCCTGCCCAAATCTTAGTCGTTGGCTCAAGGTCCGGACGCGTGATCCAAACCGATTAGCTTGCTCTGTATTTTCGTTGTGTAATTCTCTGCATTTTTATATTCTCATTACTGTTTTGTTATGGCCTACATGCATTGACATGAACAAAGAAATATTATGACCGGTTGGAGGGCTTCATCATGAGCTGACATCAGTTAGAGAATCATTGAAAATTCTGGGAGTACTGGACATCTGTTTCTTCCTATTTTGGGACTCTTCCCTAGCTGATGTCAGCTCATGATAAAACCCTCCAACCAATCAAACACAATCCCTACAATGCCAATAGTTGAAAATATTATGACATCTAACAGCCATTTGTTATTCTTGTAAATGTAAGTGTAGTTATTAGTTAACTGCAGCTAGTATATTTTATTGCATAACCCCTTGTTTTTTCCCTTTTATTCCCTACCTTTTAGATTTGATTTTCGACCATATCTGTATCCGTGTGACTGGAATCATCAATTTTATTGTTTAGATAAACTAGTAGCTAAATGGAAACAGCTATTTGAGTGATTAGTATTCAGTCCTTTCAATGTTAAAAATTGATATTTTAATAGTTCCTCTGTTTTCGTTAATCAACTTAATACTGATTATTATAATATGGATATTTTTATATTAACCTTGTGTATAGCGCCTTTGCACATTGACGAATAAAGAGGTAGTAAAATATATCTGTCAATTACTTCTTATTCATAAAATTAGACAAAATAATTTAATCTACAAAATACTTTGCAATGACTGAAGTCTACACCCTAGGTCAGTCGGGTGGGTTGGAGGTAGTCAGATTATGGCTTAATGACACCTTCAGCATTGGGTTTATTCATGATAGACTCTCTTTTAATGTTCGAATGGCGATTTTTTATAAATTAGAAAGATTCTATTTATGAAAAATAAAGGGTGATACATTTGAAAAGACTTGTATTCCATTAATTAATACTGAAGATTTCTTGTTTACGAATTGTTAGACTACCTTTTTTCGTTTAAACAAAGTAAGTAAATATTTTAGCTCAATTAAAGGTTATATGCCTGTCCTTATATTTTTCTTTCTTCACACTTCTAGACTGAATTGATCGGATTAATTTAAAAAAAATATTGACTCTTTGACTGAATACCTTGCTGTCTTCTTGACTTCTGACTTAATGCTGCTTGTGTGATGGTCACTGCCGACGAAATTTTATATATATATATATATATATATATATATATATATATATATATAGCCATAGCCGTACAATTCTATTCTGAACGTAGTGCATGAGGCTGCAATTCACGTTACTTTACTGACTTAGATCTAATAGGATCGAATGTCCATTTTCACCCTCTACCAATGATGCAGAACACTAGTTGGTTTCTGTGGAGAGCTGAATTTTATTGCTGGTAATCATAGTTAGCTGAGTGATGTGACGGGAGTACGACGAGAAGTTTGAAACAGAATTTGCCCCAGAACCATTAACCGCCATCTGGGAAGACAGCCACCTACACCATGAGTGTGTCTTTCACAAAGGTTACCTACTTTCATTTCTAGAATGTCATGTAGGAATATGTAGATCAGTCTTATTCTTACATTCGGGGATCTCACCATCTTTAGGGCTTTAGAGACTAGGAGAATAAAGTTCTCAATATGTTTAACCAAACCTGATATATTCATAATTGGTGGTGGCTTACCTTAAAGAGCTACGGCAGTTTTTTCCAACCCTTACAGCTTAATGAGCAGGTTGTCAGTCAGTAGTTTGCCGTATAAATCCTTCCAATCAGATAGCCTCTTCCTAATAAGTTGCTGTTGCGCACCAGTACGTTGTACAGTATTCTGGTGCTAGAACGACTGTCCCCAGTATTACCTCCAGCGCTGGGTTGCCCGTCGTTCGTTTTAAAATATCTATTCTGATCATGGTTCACAGTTCTATCAATCTGTGTAACTGCAAGGGTTGATGCAGCTGTTGGATTCAGTGTTATTATCAGCTGCTACTCACTCCATAGCGTCTGTGGGGCTTATACGAATGGGACGAATGTCGCGTGTAGCTTCCTAGTGTTTTGGGGATAATTCATTTTACACTCCCAACCCATCTACTAAACTGTATTGGTCGGTGGACAATTTTTGATGACTAAGTAGTACAGGGATAGCCTTAATGACAAGTTATGACTGCTGTATTAGAGCGTCTAATGTACTTCCTGACTAAAGCTACCTCAGAATGTGTTCGAATAGCACAATAGATAAACAAACTAGAAGCAGGTTATTTCGAATAATATTATAGTGGCAGTCCACCAGCCGATTGGAAAAATTCTGTTCAGATGCCTCGTCGCTGTTACTTAAGCTTATACTGAGTTCATTGTCAGCAATGGTGTGGTTTAGTTAGGTTTCAGTCATAATTATTTTGAGGTTTATGTGTAACTGGAGGTCTCTGAGTTTGCCTTTTCCTTCTCTCAGCCTTCTTATATTGCTCTATAGGCAGCTGAAAGTGAGTGTCACCACCTCAACGTGTTGTGGGGTAGTTCAAACCACGTAGGTTGCTAGTAGATGATTTAATATTGGAACATCCAGCGCTGGGTTGCCCGTCGTTCGTTTTAAAATATCTATTCTGATCATGGTTCACAGTTCTATCAATCTGTGTAACTGCAAGGGTTGATGCAGCTGTTGGATTCAGTGTTATTATCAGCTGCTACTCACTCCATAGCGTCTGTGGGGCTTATACGAATGGGACGAATGTCGCGTGTAGCTTCCTAGTGTTTTGGGGATAATTCATTTTACACTCCCAACCCATCTACTAAACTGTATTGGTCGGTGGACAATTTTTGATGACTAAGTAGTACAGGGATAGCCTTAATGACAAGTTATGACTGCTGTATTAGAGCGTCTAATGTACTTCCTGACTAAAGCTACCTCAGAATGTGTTCGAATAGCACAATAGATAAACAAACTAGAAGCAGGTTATTTCGAATAATATTATAGTGGCAGTCCACCAGCCGATTGGAAAAATTCTGTTCAGATGCCTCGTCGCTGTTACTTAAGCTTATACTGAGTTCATTGTCAGCAATGGTGTGGTTTAGTTAGGTTTCAGTCATAATTATTTTGAGGTTTATGTGTAACTGGAGGTCTCTGAGTTTGCCTTTTCCTTCTCTCAGCCTTCTTATATTGCTCTATAGGCAGCTGAAAGTGAGTGTCACCACCTCAACGTGTTGTGGGGTAGTTCAAACCACGTAGGTTGCTAGTAGATGATTTAATATTGGAACATCCAGCGCTGGGTTGCCCGTCGTTCGTTTTAAAATATCTATTCTGATCATGGTTCACAGTTCTATCAATCTGTGTAACTGCAAGGGTTGATGCAGCTGTTGGATTCAGTGTTATTATCAGCTGCTACTCACTCCATAGCGTCTGTGGGGCTTATACGAATGGGACGAATGTCGCGTGTAGCTTTCTAGTGTTTTGGGGATAATTCATTTTACACTCCCGACCCATCTACTAAACTGTATTGGTCGGTGGACAATTTTTGATGACTAAGTAGTACAGGGATAGCCTTAATGACAAGTTATGACTGCTGTATTAGAGCGTCTAATGTACTTCCTGACTAAAGCTACCTCAGAATGTGTTCGAATAGCACAATAGATAAACAAACTAGAAGCAGGTTATTTCGAATAATATTATAGTGGCAGTCCACCAGCCGATTGGAAAAATTCTGTTCAGATGCCTCGTCGCTGTTACTTAAGCTTATACTGAGTTCATTGTCAGCAATGGTGTGGTTTAGTTAGGTTTCAGTCATAATTATTTTGAGGTTTATGTGTAACTGGAGGTCTCTGAGTTTGCCTTTTCCTTCTCTCAGCCTTCTTATATTGCTCTATAGGCAGCTGAAAGTGAGTGTCACCACCTCAACGTGTTGTGGGGTAGTTCAAACCACGTAGGTTGCTAGTAGATGATTTAATATTGGAACATCCAGCGCTGGGTTGCCCGTCGTTCGTTTTAAAATATCTATTCTGATCATGGTTCACAGTTCTATCAATCTGTGTAACTGCAAGGGTTGATGCAGCTGTTGGATTCAGTGTTATTATCAGCTGCTACTCACTCCATAGCGTCTGTGGGGCTTATACGAATGGGACGAATGTCGCGTGTAGCTTCCTAGTGTTTTGGGGATAATTCATTTTACACTCCCAACCCATCTACTAAACTGTATTGGTCGGTGGACAATTTTTGATGACTAAGTAGTACAGGGATAGCCTTAATGACAAGTTATGACTGCTGTATTAGAGCGTCTAATGTACTTCCTGACTAAAGCTACCTCAGAATGTGTTCGAATAGCACAATAGATAAACAAACTAGAAGCAGGTTATTTCGAATAATATTATAGTGGCAGTCCACCAGCCGATTGGAAAAATTCTGTTCAGATGCCTCGTCGCTGTTACTTAAGCTTATACTGAGTTCATTGTCAGCAATGGTGTGGTTTAGTTAGGTTTCAGTCATAATTATTTTGAGGTTTATGTGTAACTGGAGGTCTCTGAGTTTGCCTTTTCCTTCTCTCAGCCTTCTTATATTGCTCTATAGGCAGCTGAAAGTGAGTGTCACCACCTCAACGTGTTGTGGGGTAGTTCAAACCACGTAGGTTGCTAGTAGATGATTTAATATTGGAACATCCAGCGCTGGGTTGCCCGTCGTTCGTTTTAAAATATCTATTCTGATCATGGTTCACAGTTCTATCAATCTGTGTAACTGCAAGGGTTGATGCAGCTGTTGGATTCAGTGTTATTATCAGCTGCTACTCACTCCATAGCGTCTGTGGGGCTTATACGAATGGGACGAATGTCGCGTGTAGCTTCCTAGTGTTTTGGGGATAATTCATTTTACACTCCCAACCCATCTACTAAACTGTATTGGTCGGTGGACAATTTTTGATGACTAAGTAGTACAGGGATAGCCTTAATGACAAGTTATGACTGCTGTATTAGAGCGTCTAATGTACTTCCTGACTAAAGCTACCTCAGAATGTGTTCGAATAGCACAATAGATAAACAAACTAGAAGCAGGTTATTTCGAATAATATTATAGTGGCAGTCCACCAGCCGATTGGAAAAATTCTGTTCAGATGCCTCGTCGCTGTTACTTAAGCTTATACTGAGTTCATTGTCAGCAATGGTGTGGTTTAGTTAGGTTTCAGTCATAATTATTTTGAGGTTTATGTGTAACTGGAGGTCTCTGAGTTTGCCTTTTCCTTCTCTCAGCCTTCTTATATTGCTCTATAGGCAGCTGAAAGTGAGTGTCACCACCTCAACGTGTTGTGGGGTAGTTCAAACCACGTAGGTTGCTAGTAGATGATTTAATATTGGAACATCCAGCGCTGGGTTGCCCGTCGTTCGTTTTAAAATATCTATTCTGATCATGGTTCACAGTTCTATCAATCTGTGTAACTGCAAGGGTTGATGCAGCTGTTGGATTCAGTGTTATTATCAGCTGCTACTCACTCCATAGCGTCTGTGGGGCTTATACGAATGGGACGAATGTCGCGTGTAGCTTCCTAGTGTTTTGGGGATAATTCATTTTACACTCCCAACCCATCTACTAAACTGTATTGGTCGGTGGACAATTTTTGATGACTAAGTAGTACAGGGATAGCCTTAATGACAAGTTATGACTGCTGTATTAGAGCGTCTAATGTACTTCCTGACTAAAGCTACCTCAGAATGTGTTCGAATAGCACAATAGATAAACAAACTAGAAGCAGGTTATTTCGAATAATATTATAGTGGCAGTCCACCAGCCGATTGGAAAAATTCTGTTCAGATGCCTCGTCGCTGTTACTTAAGCTTATACTGAGTTCCTTGTCAGCAATGGTGTGGTTTAGTTAGGTTTCAGTCATAATTATTTTGAGGTTTATGTGTAACTGGAGGTCTCTGAGTTTGCCTTTTCCTTCTCTCAGCCTTCTTATATTGCTCTATAGGCAGCTGAAAGTGAGTGTCACCACCTCAACGTGTTGTGGGGTAGTTCAAACCACGTAGGTTGCTAGTAGATGATTTAATATTGGAACATCCAGCGCTGGGTTGCCCGTCGTTCGTTTTAAAATATCTATTCTGATCATGGTTCACAGTTCTATCAATCTGTGTAACTGCAAGGGTTGATGCAGCTGTTGGATTCAGTGTTATTATCAGCTGCTACTCACTCCATAGCGTCTGTGGGCTTATACGAATGGGACGAATGTCGCGTGTAGCTTCCTAGTGTTTTGGGGATAATTCATTTTACACTCCCAACCCATCTACTAAACTGTATTGGTCGGTGGACAATTTTTGATGACTAAGTAGTACAGGGATAGCCTTAATGACAAGTTATGACTGCTGTATTAGAGCGTCTAATGTACTTCCTGACTAAAGCCACCTCAGAATGTGTTCGAATAGCACAATAGATAACAAACTAGAAGCAGGTTATTTCGAATAATATTATGGTGGCAGTCCACCAGCCGATTGGAAAAATTCTGTTCAGATGCCTCGTCGCTGTTACTTAAGCTTATACTGAGTTCATTGTCAGCAATGGTGTGGTTTAGTTAGGTTTCAGTCATAATTATTTTGAGGTTTATGTGTAACTGGAGGTCTCTGAGTTTGCCTTTTCCTTCTCTCAGCCTTCTTATATTGCTCTATAGGCAGCTGAAAGTGAGTGTCACCACCTCAACGTGTTGTGGGGTAGTTCAAACCACGTAGGTTGCTAGTAGATGATTTAATATTGGAACATCCAGCGCTGGGTTGCCCGTCGTTCGTTTTAAAATATCTATTCTGATCATGGTTCACAGTTCTATCAATCTGTGTAACTGCAAGGGTTGATGCAGCTGTTGGATTCAGTGTTATTATCAGCTGCTACTCGCTCCATAGCGTCTGTGGGGCTTAGTGCAATACCTCATTAAATACATTAACTTCATTTCATCATTTAATAGAAAACTACTCAACATGATCTCAAACTCCTTTACAAATTGTAAATAATCAGCCGGGTTTCCATCAAAACACCGTGGTTCAAATTTAGGGAGTTTGATGTTCCTATTATCCCTGAACGGCGAAACAGTAACATCAACCATGTCATGCTTAACATCAGACACATCGTTACAATTAACAGACAAGTCACCATGACTTACTTTCCTGTTTGCATCCAAGACACTCTGTCCCTTCTTTGACCCAGGCATTGTTGAACTTGACCCAATTCCAAAAAGGTTCCGGATATTGCTTGTTCAAAGAGGACTTGACCGGCACCAGGAAAGATGAACGGTGACTATCCAAACTTTCACCAACTGTTTGAAACCGCCAGATCTGTTTCTATCGTCAGAAACTCTCAATCACTTCTCGTAAACCTGTATTGACCAGCTCTTGCTACGCTCGGGCTCACGCTGTCGCTTGAAGTTTCTCAGAAACGCTTAGTAATAACGGACGAAAACACCAAAACACCGATTGGCCGCTCGAGGATTCTTTATTGTTACACCAACATATAAATGACGTATGACTAAGGTCTTTGAACAGATATTACAATAATATATCACAATATTACTTCTGACGGTGTTTTACTCTTCTTTCTGAACAGCGACCGATGAGACGATGACTGTCGTCTTAGTAGGTTTGTGTAAACCTTAATTCAAAGAGACGTGTTTCATACTCAAATTCACAATTGGTTTTCCATTTTCAGCCTGTGAGCTGAGGGTTGGTTCCTTCTGTCTGTCTGCTGCTGTAGCAGGAAGGACGCTGACATCGGTGCCTGTGTCGAGTAAATATCGAGTCTGGCTGATCACATCATGGGTGTAATGCAGAAAGCTAGTGTCACCGGCAACGGTTACTGCTAAGGCGGACCTGTGAAATTGTTTCTTTAGTTATTTCTAGAATTTTATCCGCAGAAATAACTAAGTCATCCATAAGAACAGCTTGAAGTGTCACAAGTACGGTCTGTACTGACTGGGGCAGTTTGGATAAGAAGAGTTCTCAGAAAAGTATTTCATCAAACTGACTTTGGCCAACAACCTCTCTCATTCTTGTTAGCATGCTCACGGCTGACTGATCCCCTGATTTGATGTTACAAAATAATTCGTCCAGGCGTTTCCGATCCGTGAGGACGTTTCTCCTGAGGAGGTATGCTTTGAACAACTGATACGAGTTACTTACCTCGGGACTCGAAGTCTGCACAGTTACGTACCCGCTGAATTCCCGCGGTAGGGCGTGAATAACTATGAACGTTGATCGGTTATCCCATGCTCACTAAAATCAGACTCAGCTATCTGAAACCATGTTTCGGCATTATCTGGCAAATATGGTACAAGCTCGATGGTTCCGGCAGTTGAGCGAATACGAATGACCTTGGGACTAGGATCACTCATGACGAAATGTATGCCGACTACAAAACAGTACAAGAACAAATACAAAATGGAACGAACTCACCGGATTTATTTGAGTATTTATCAAAGATGAAGTTCGCGGTTGGGTCCACTAGTTGAGAGGCTGACGGTATTGATGTTCGCTAATTGTACGGCGTATAATGACGCAAGATCTTATACCAACAACTACTACAGTATTCGTTCCTCGTGGACCAAAGGCAAAGCAAAAGACACTGTTTGATCGTCGAAACTACGAAAAATATTTCGAGACCAAATCGTAGACCGAGATGAATGCTTAGCTGGCTAGTGATCGTGCACGAACGTGACACGACGGAGTACCAAATCGTGGGGATGCCTGACCGGAAGCCTTCAGCTAAACAAGTAAACTTAAGCAGTGAGGGTCAGCATCCAATGTTCAGTGATGATTGCTATGGTCAATAATCTTGGGGAATTATTTATCGCTACATTATCAACTGTCTTACACTCAGTTCACTTGGTCTGACTTCCACTTGTTTTGCCTGCTAATCTTCTTAGCTTTCTCCCTTTTTCCTCGGTATCTCATTGTCCAGTGTTTTGGCTTAAATAGAACAGTGTGCGGCGAGCCGAAAAAGCGAGAATTACATTAGTGATGCTTCCAAGACATGTGGGGTTTTCGCACTCAACACACGGGCTGTTAGGCGCGCTCACTTCTGAAATTTTTCCAAGGTTTATAAAATGTGTGTACGGCTACACCTTGAAGTACACAATACGATCATCTTCCCTTAATGGAAAATGCCCCCAATGTTACAGAAAGGGTTCGGAAATGAGAGACAAAATTAGTAACCGCCTCCAGGACATGCCGTGAGAGGAAAGGATGAGGAAATTTCGTCTCTTCGCACTTCAAAACCCCCGGCTTAGGGGTGGCCTAATTATTGCCTGCAATATTGCAGATGACCGGAATAACCCAAACAAACTTGTTGTGCTATTAAGTCACCAGGGACTCCCTGGTTGTCACCCACTAAGAATGACGTACCGGAGAGCAAGGAATTGAGTGTGCCTCCATTTCTTCACTCTTTGAACCTGCCGTATTTGAAACTCTTTCTTAAGATTTGTGGCTAAAGCGACATCCATGGAAAACTCTATGGTGAGTCTATATAACCATGCAGCGGCTGGAAGGCTGATTTCGAATGGACTGTCTTTTTAATACTGACACGCCATACCGTAATAATGAGTGCACTTCAAAACACGTTCTGATTAATTATACCTATCATTATTGCTGTTACTGTAACCTCTCATCCTGAACACATCGGACGACTACTGGGTGAAGGAATTTTAAAGGTTGACGGATATCTCGTTCAACAACTTCTAATTAATTTATTCTCGCGTACCAAAGACAAAGCAAAAGCCAATATTTGATCGTCCAAACCAAGAGATATATTTAGGAACCAAAAACAGCCGTTAGACGAACGCTTAGCTAGCTAGTGATCGTGCACGTGACACGACGGGGTACCAAATGGCGGGGATGCTTGACCGGAAGCCTTCAGCTAAACAAGTCGACTTAAACAGTGGTGGTCAGCATCCAATGAGTGATTGCTGTGGTCAATAATTTTGGGGAATTATTTACCGCTACAGCTCACTCCCCCCCTTGTGGGGTCGTGAGGACCCTAAGACAGAACCAGCCGGAAGTAAAAAAACTCGATGGTTCCCTTTCAGGTACAAAAATCTTCCGAGCGGCTTGGTGGTATGCCTACGGGTTTGTCTGCCTATGCTAATGGGGTGTTTGTACATAGCTTCCTGGTGTTGTTCTTTGGATTCCGTGCTTCGTTTGTCTCCCGTCCAATGCCCGTCGCACCTGGAAAAGAAAACAAGAACGCTAAGAACCATGTCGAGGAAAATGTACGAAATGACCTTTTTGGTTAAAAAAAATTATGTGCATTTACTATACAGTAAAATAATGCTAAGTTCAGAACATCGAAAAAAAATACATCTAATTAATTTTTTTTGTGTATGTTACATGAACTGTTGAAAAAAAATTTTTGTGTTCGGTGGTACTGTATATAAAAAAAATTGATACGTCAAAAAAAATAGTCAGTACCACAAACGAATGAGTTGCGTGAATCACACGAATTCGTTAAGTCAAATAAGTGTGCAGATATTCTGGGAACCTTACGGTGCGTCCAGAACGGGTTTTCTTGGGAGGCTCGATAGAAGGTTCGGTAGCTGTCGCTGTGCTAGCGACTTCATCGACGTCTAAACGATCTTCTGTTACTTGTGGATTTTGGGGCACGTTGAGCTCTATGCTAATAGGACTACCCTGCAAATAAGCCGGTTTCAGACGGTCAATGCTGACGGTGTCCTCGCGGCCGTTTTTGTCCAAGACAAAGCATTTATCAGAACGTTTAATTACCTTATAAGGTCCGTCATATGGGGGTTCCAGGGGTCTGCGCACAGAGCCGCGACGAACAAATACATGTGAAGAAGTTTTCAAACACGGATGAACGAAAACATCAATGGACTGTGGGCGAAGGGGAGCAGGTTTAACTGAACGCATTGCGTTTGTAAGCCTGCTGACGTATGAAGCGTGATCTACCACTGGTGGGAAGCTCGAGGTAGAAACGAATTCACCAGGCAGTCACAGTGTCGTGCCATATACTAGCTCGGCGCTAGTACAACCAGCATCGGTTTTCAAGGCGTTTCGTATCCCTAGGAGAACTAACGGGAGGGATTCAGTCCAATGGGTGGTGTTTGCGGCTGACAGACCAGCTTTCAGCTGTCTGTGTAGACGTTCTACCATACCATTAGCTTGAGGATGGTAGGCTGTTGTTCGAAATCGCATGCAACCTATGATTTTAGTCAGGGCGAAGAATAAGCCACTTTCGAATTGCCGCCCGCGATCAGTTGTTATGGAAGATGGGCATCCAAAGTTAGCAATCCATCTTTCTACGAAGACGCGTGCGACTGTTTCAGCAGATACGTCCTTGATGGGTACTGCTTCCGGCCATTGTGTGAAGCGATCTATGCAAGTTAAAATATAAGTATATCCATGTGATTCAGGAAGGGGACCAACCAAATCTATATGGACGTGTTCGAAACGAGCGTCAGGGAGAAGAAAGGTGCCAAGTGGGCTTTTGGTGTGTCTTATCACCTTGCACTTTTGACAAGCTAAGCACGTTTGTGCCCATTCCCTTACTTCTTTATTAATGCCAGGCCAACAAAACCGACTAGTTACGAGCTTGACAGTAGTGCGAATACCTGGGTGAGATAAGCCATGCAACGTATTGAAGACGTTACGGCGATAACTTTTAGGCACGATGGGGCGAGGAGTACTCGTGGAAATGTCGCACAGAATAGTATCTCTTCCCATACCTAAGGGTTTCTCAGCTAATTGTAGAGTTGTTTTCGACAACTCATGTTGAAGTTCGGCATCTCCTTTTTGAAGACGAGCCAGTTTTACTAGGTCTATGCCGTCGATTTGGGTGAGGGAACAAACGCGCGACAAGGCATCTGCCACAGTGTTGTTTACTCCGGATACATGGCGAATATCTGATGTAAACTGTGAGACGTAATCCAGTTGTCGTGATTCCCTGGGTGAATACTTATCTGAAGGTGAGTTCAGAGAGTACGTCAGAGGTTTGTGATCCGTAAAAATTATAAATTCACGACCCTCCACCAAATGTCTAAAATGTCGTATAGCACAGTACATAGCCAGAAGTTCTCTGCTGAATGTGCTGTACTTCGTTTCAGCTATTTGCAGGCGTCTCGAGAAGAAGGCAAGTGGTTGCCACTCCTTGTCAACTAGCTGTTGTAGAACTGCGCCGATTGCAATATTTGATGCATCAACCGAGATACTTAACGGTGCCGTTGGATCCTGATACATCAGAAGTGTGGCATTCGCAATAGCTTTTTTAATCTGGGTAAAAGCATTTCGAGCAGACGCGTCAAGTTCTATGGACTTGTTATTCCCTTGAAGGAGGTCTGTCAATAGCTGAATCAGAGAGGCACAGTTGGGAACAAAGCGTCGATAATAGCTTACTAAGCCGTTAAAAGTGCGGAGACTTTTCAATGTCTGTGGCTCTGGAAAGTTCAATATAGCCTCAACCTTAGTAGCCAGTGGGCGAATGTGCTTGCTGTCAATAGTGTGACCCAGAAAGTCGAGTGAGTCAACACCGATTTGACATTTTTGAATATTAATGGTAACACCATGTTGGCGTAACCTGTCAAATGCCAAGTCCAAGTGCCTAAGGTGAGTTTCCTTGTCTGGACTGGCAATGAGGCAGTCGTCTAAGTATGCGTATACAAAGTCGAAACCGCGAAATACTTCGTCAATGAAGCGTTGGAATGTTTGGGCTGCATTCCGAAGACCGAATGGCGTACGTAGAAATTCGAAAAGTCCGAAAGGCGTAATGATAGCCGTTTTCGGGATGTCTTCTGTTGCCATTGGGATTTGGTTATACGCTTTAACTAAGTCGATTTTGGAGAATATAGTCGCGCCGGATAAGGTTGCCGTCAAGTCGTGTATATGAGGCAACGGGTAGCAATCGGGGGTTGATTTGGCATTCACTCGCCGGTAATCACCGGTGGGTCGCCAATCATTGCTATCCTTTTTCGGAACCATATGAAGTGGGGATGCCCATGGGCTATTCGAAGGTCGAATGATGCCAAGGGTAAGCATATGGTCAAATTCATTCCTGGCGATTCTCAGTTTGTCAGGAGCTAATCGTCGTGCTTTAGATGTCACAGGTTGTCCTGTGGTAATGATGTGGTGCATAATATTGCTGGTTATGCACGATAGGTCGTTCGACGGGCAATTAAGTTCCGGATACTTGTCAACAATAGGTTGAAAAGTTGGATCAAGGATTGCCTTTATCTTAACGGGTGACAAACCAGGGCCTATGTAGCTGATGCCTTTGATAGACAACTCTGTTCAGAGGAACGAAACGGCCTTAACACGTCAAATACTGAGAACTACATTTAGCCGGTTCCAAAACCACTCCTCTTTGAGTTGGTCAAAACTGTCTTAGTCAAATGGCAGGATACACAGCGATAAAAAGATAGAAAGTCTGTACTAAAAATGGCAAAGATCTAAGGATGTTCTGAATCTTAAAGGACCAGGAGTCAAGTAGTTAATAGGTCTGTGCAAGTGTAAGGCATGGCAAATCAAGCCGATTATGTTTAAACTCTTTGCTTGTCTGATTTCGCTGTGTGGCGTGAAGTGACTTCCCAATACGACATGGTGGACGGCCGACAGCAAGATTCACCTCGTCTCACTGAAGTGTAATGTGACCTGTTGTAAATATAATCTACATAAATTGTAGGCACTTAAAGTTACACCTGGCGAACATCTGACTAGCAAAACCTCTAAAAACAAGCTCGTATGAGCAGCATGGGAACCCGGGATCGCCAGGGGGAACACATGCATCCGCGAGCAGGTATGACGGCGCGACACACACTAATAAGACCCGGATGTGGCCTCAAGGTACTGATCCTCCAAAGGAAGACAAGCAGCCTAGGCCTGACGTCTGTCGAGCAAACTGACTTATCCTGTTTAATGTACCAGTTCGCGACAGCAGCCTGCTCGAACAAACGGCTTTGTTCCATCAGGAGAAGTGGTTCGTTTGTGCAGTAAATTAGGACTAGACATCAAATCAGTAGGATTGTGCAGGCTGTACAGGAATGTTCAGGCACCCCAAGGTAAGATGAGTCCATTAATGGTGACACTGAGCTGTGCCGAAGAAGCTGAAAGGATGTGGCTACTGGCGCAAGCACTAGCTACTGGCAAGATCTCAAACACAAGAATAAGACCTGACAGGCCATGGGCTAACAGGTAAGTGAGTCAACGGAACTAATGCTCTCTACCTCGACAGTCATAAACGGTGTTCTGGAGCTGAGAATTAGCACTGTTCATGAAAAACGCGAGCATGGCGTACGGCAACAGCGACAGTTGTCATCTCAGATGACACTCGATGCTTCTGAGACAATCTTTACTCGCAGACCGTCTCGTCACGCTCATCACACATTGATTAGCTCTCCAAGGCTACTAACAGTTGCAATAAGCTCCCAGAAGCAGTTGGCTATGGTACTTCAAAGGTGGTATGAGACCAAGGGTGACGTTGAAGAACATAACCGGTGTAGAGAAAGCCGACTTCGGACCATAGGCTGGCAGTAGAATGAGGCAAAAATATGCCCCAAAAGACTCATTGGAACTTCGAGTGTGAAGCACTGAGAATGACAGCCAGCGTCACACGTGACCTAAAGGAACACAAAAACAAAAAGGAAAGCAGGCCGGTTCGGTGTGAATCCCCCAAATAGTTGCAATATAAAATCATCTACTAGCAACCTACGTGGTTTGAACTACCCCACAACACGTTGAGGTGGTGACACTCACTTTCAGCTGCCTATAGAGCAATATAAGAAGGCTGAGAGAAGGAAAAGGCAAACTCAGAGACCTCCAGTTACACATAAACCTCAAAATAATTATGACCGAAACCTAACTCAACCCCACTATTGCTGACAATGAACTCAGTATAAGTTTAAGTAACAGCGACGAGGCAACTGAACAGAATTTGTTGACTCTAAAGTATAGCGGCCCAAACCGAAACGACCTTTTAACGCAAAAATGACATTAAGAGGGACAACTTCGGCCAATGAGAAGGCTCAAAAAGGAAGGCGCATAATTGATAAAACGGTTTATATAAAAGTAATGCAATCATAATAAACAATAATAATAATAATAATAATATATATTCTCATTTTTTACATGAGGGACGCCAGTTTACAGGCATCATCAATTCGATAATTTACACATAATATTAATAAGCATATTTAGTAAAGATAATATAATAAAGTACATTTTTTTCCCTAGCTATGTAGGGTACACCAATTGTATAGGCATGCATAAATATTGTTTTAATAATAATAATATATTCCTTCCTGTTTATGCAGGAACATACCAGTTGTACAGGCATGGATAAGTTATTATATGAATTACACATAATTTGATGTATAATAATAATAATAATAGTATATTCTCATTTTGTACATGAGAGACGCCAGTTTACAGGCATCATCAATATGATAAATTACATATACGATTAGCAATCATAATTAATAATAATGTTTTAATAAAGTACACATTTTTTCCTACTTGTGTAGGACACACCAAATATACAGGCATGGATAAGCATTAATTAAATTTCATAAATTCGGTTTATGGTTAAGTTACATGGTTGCTGGCGTTTTTGTTTTAATAATAATTATAATAATGTATATTCTCATATAAACATATAAATTTACATGAAAATGCATGCCATTTTTTAGGTCTGTGGGAACAATATGATAACCAGTCATTCAATGGAGCACATCATGAAATATAGGAATATTGACTTCGCATTAACAAAAAAACCCAAGTAAGTTTTGGATGGATTAAAAATACTTGGGAAAAAATAAAGCTTGAAGTTATTCCACAATATAACAAGTCATTCAATGGAGCACATCATGAAATATAGGAATATTGTCTTCGCATTAACAAAAAAACCCAAGTAAGTTTTGGATGGATTAAAAATACTTGGGAAAAAATAAAGCTTGAAGTAATTCCTCAATATAACCTGGGTGTGTACAAATCCGAATCTCATTTTTGATTTATATCCAAATTGGGTAATAAGGAAGCTATTTTTACAGATACGATCAGTTATGTTATAAGCTACAATCGTGACGTTGTATTACAAATTGATTTTTCCATTGGTATAAGAGTATATTCCACAAATGTAATCCAGGTTGCGTCGTGGAGAAAGTTAATTCGTTATTAACCAGGCAACTGAAAGATACGGGACCAATAATGTTTGCAGATCATTTGTCATTGTAAATGGTCAAATATCCACATTATTCATTCTCATTCAAAAAGTCAAATGGAAGCTGAAATGGTGAGAGAAAAAAGAAGACAAACAACAGCAACGCAAAAGAAAGCAACGGGAGTCCTTAAGGAGTGATTAATAAATATATACATATATATTCTGTTTAGTAACTGTGGTTATTTTGGTACACAAACTAACTAGTCCCGTTATGCTAACTTTTATATTATGTGTGAACTAATATTACTGTCCTGTGTAGAAATGTTAATCATCTAGTTCCAATAATATTAAAATTTATAATTGTAGTTTGTTGTAACTACACGTTTAAAGAACTTAAAATATCTATGTAGGGTGAAAAAGAAGGTGTAAGAGTCAGGCGCAAAAGTGCATTGTCATCTTTGAGCAGTCTGGTGACTGAGGAGATGAACACTGGAAGTGTGTTTGCATCGCGCACATTAGCTGGTAGTCTATTCCAAATGACTGAAAACTTATTTAAGAAGAAGTTGTACCGCACGTAAGTCTGACAGTGCTCCATAGCAGCTAGGTTGTGATGATTTCTAAGATTGTAACTGATGACAGCGGTAGGTTTAGTTATTGGCTCGGAGGAATGCAAGAGAAGATTAGTTAGCTTATAGTAAAAGATAAGGTTTAGCTTAAGGCGTCTTTTCCAGAGGGGTTCTAATCTTAGTCTTACGCATCGCTCATGGTATTCCAGACCACTTTCTAAACCAAGAGTTCTTGAGGTAAACTGCCGTTGCACTCCCTCTAATTTAAGCTTGTCATTTTGTCTTAGTCCGCTAAGAATAAACGGGCAGTATTCTAAGATAGGTCGGACACATACTTTGTATAATAAAACCCTAGTTTCACAACAAAAGAAATTGCGTGTTATGCATCCTATCAGCCTTCGCGTTTTACGTCTGGCATAATCAGTCTGTTCAGCGAACGTTAGGTTACTAGAGTATCTAATACCGAGATCTACGACTGAGTTGAGCTTAGCTAGTTTTCGCCCATTTATTTCAAGAGTTAGATCAAGGTTACTGTTGCCGATACAAATCCAGCCGCATTTGTCAATGTTAAAATTTAGACAGGATTCAGCACACCACGTTGCAAGGCTACTTAGTTCAAGATGTATTTTAGTAACCATATCGCTTAATTCATGAGTGTAGCAGGAGTAGACGACTTTGAGGTCGTCAGCATATAGGAATGGTTTACCTGAGGTGAAGCACTTGCAAATGCTGTTAATGTAGACTGTGAATAAAAGTGGACCTAGGACACTACCTTGCACGACCCCACTTGAGATCTGCCTAGGATGAGACAATACAGATCCAACTTTGGTTATTTGTACCCTGTTGCTTAGAAATGATTTTAACCAGTTCAGTAATGGGTTGCGAATTCCACAAGAGTACAGCTTCTCAAAGAGAATACTGTGAGATACCATGTCAAATGCCCTAGATATATCGAAGTAGAGAACAACGACTAGCTTACGTGCTTCGCGACTACTAGTGATGCAGTTGAAAAAGTCGAAGTGGCAAGTAACGCAGGATCTATTTTTGAGAAATCCGTGTTGAGACCTTGTAACAAGATCTTCCCTAATTAGGTAGTCTGACAATTGATCCTTTACAACTTTCTCCATGATTCGTGAGATAACTGGGGTTATATTTATGGGTCTGTAATTGCGGACGTTTGCCCTATCACCAGATTTGTAATGTGGAATTATGAAGCTAGTTTTCCACTCACTAGGGTAAGTGCCAGTGTCCATAGATATTGAGAAGAATTTAAGAAGTAACAAGGGTATATCACACCCACTGTTTTTGAAAATTATCGAAGCGAGGCCATCCGGTCCCGTACTAGTGGAAGGTTTAAGGCTTTTAATTGCTTGTACTATTAACTGATTAGTGAACACAATGCTTTCAAGGGAAGAGATAGTAAGGGGAGCGGTTTCACCAGGCATATGTGTTTCTAAACTAAAGTTTGCAAACCAATCACTGAAGAGTTCACAGATAGTGGCAGGTTCATTGTAGATTACTTTGTCGTGAAGTAAGTATGGGATTTCCCTCGCCGACTGCATTCGTTTTTTAAGAAGTGCCGTTAAGTTATAAACTTTGGAGGTACTTTCAAGTGCCGTTAACTCTTCGTCGAGGTCCTTTTGAGAGCGTAGGCGCTTGAGAGATTCAAGAGACTCGTGGATTGAGAGCAATAGTGATATGTCCTTAGTGGAATAGTACTGTTTCTTCAGTTTCCTTAACTTATTACGGTGTGCCCTTGGAATATATTCAGTTCGGTGTCTACTTAATTTCACTATTTTATTTGGAGCAACTGTATCTAGACAAAGGGTAACATTCCTGTAAAACAGGGTTACTAAGGCCTCCAGGGAGTCAGTGGTAAAATAGTCATCCCATTGACAGAGTCGAATAAGTTCTTGGACTAATCCCCAGTCTGTATATTTGTAACTACGACATATTGTGCTTCCTGAGTCTTGTTTGTTTCCTGTATTTAGTGGTGAGAAAGGCAGAGAGCAGAGTACCATTCTATGGTCACTACTGGAAAATCGATTACCAACATAAGTGGATACTGGGATTGTGTCATGACAAAAAACAAGGTCCAACATGTTGTCACCACGAGTAGGTGTCTGGACGTGTTGTTGCCATCCATAACAGTCTATAGTGGCAAGTAATTCGTCGAAGCGTTGGGGGCCGGAACTAGTTAGCCAATTGACTTCTGGAAGATTGAAGTCCCCTGCAATTATTTTGTAATTAGCACTAAACGAGGATGCGTGTGCAAACGATTTAGCTAATAACGCATCAGTTTCTTTTGTTGCGCTTGGTGCTCGATAAACACAGCCTATGAGAAGTTTGTACTTATCTCCATGTAAGACAACCCAGAGTGAGTCAGGTACATTATTCATTGTTTCATCTTCCACCTTACTGACTACAAATGAACTATGTATATATATGAGACATCCTCCACCACGCTTGCAATCTCTGTTTGCACGGTGTACAGTGTAATCATCGATACCTATATGCACATCAAGTACAGAGGATGAGCACCATGACTCAGTAATCAGAGCTACAGTAGGCTTGGCGACTAATAATAATGTCCTTAGTTCAGATATCTTATTGATTAAGGAACGTGCATTAATTAGCAATATCGTGAATAAGTCACGGGATACTACAAACTGGCTTAAAATGTCACCATAACCTAAATCTATTTGTGCGTCAGCACCGCAAGAATTTATGAATGAAAAGGAGGTCGGACTGGGTGTCTGTGCATCGGGGTTGGAGTGCAATGAGGTGGTCCTAGGTGCCATGGGTCGTACCAGTGATTCGGGACACCTGGAAAATTTACCATGTGTTCCTGGATATAAGGGTAGTACAGGTTGGGCCTAGGTTGACGGTTAAAAGGCATAGCATCAGAAGGTCTACCCATCCAACTGCTATTCGTCATACCGGTATACACCTTCGGGTTGTTTTTATAACTTAAAGGGAATTGTGAAGGAAGGTGCTTTGGCTGCAAGACTTTAGGAGTCTTGGAGCCTGACTTTCTATAAGGTGGAGCATGCGGAACACCTCCAGATATACTTATGTTTCGAGAGGAGTTTTTCGTAACAAGTGATGGTTTGTTGGCATTCTTACTCTCAGCAGGCTTATTGAATACAAAGTATTCTTCCCCATCATTAGTCTCAACCCTGCGAAATTTGTTCATCGTGGTGAGGTTACTACGTTTGGGGGGAAATTTCTTAGAACAACTTGCAGAAGTTCTAGTCATTTTAACATCTTTCGATGAGGCTTTATTTACAGGGGTACTGGTATCTAAATCAGTTCCTAGTTCCATTGGCAGGTGTGATTGTCGTGTAGTTTGCTGAATGCTAGTTTCAGCACTAGGTGTCTGTTGCTGTGCACGATCCTTATTTGGTAAATCTAAGCTAGAGGAGGTGACCAGGTTATTACTACGCATTATTCTGCGCTGACACGGTGTTTGATCTTGAGCTACGGTTATAGACTTATAACTGCTATTCAGTCTTAAGTGATCCTGACATTTAGTAAACTTACTAGCATCAAGGGAATTACTGAATTTAAAAATGATTGGGCAATTAGCCTGGTTAGACTTTTTACGAAGTCGTTTGCATTCACATGGAACACTAGCCATGCCGCAACAAATCAGGATTTTGTGTCTTACAGTTTTCAGGGGCAGGGAATCTGGGACGTTGTAAACTATAGCTTGGTGAGAAGAGGTTATACGCTTCATCACCTCCGTAGCCAAGCAGTCAATCAGATTTTCAGCTTTATTTAGGTTGTCTGGAGATATTTTAGGATGCCTTTCTAAAAGACAGGCTATTGGGTCTAAATTCAAAAGCTTATTTTGAGTTACATCCAGTAAACACTTAACCTGACGGATATCAGACCGGCTCTCCGTGGTATTTGAGATTGGCAGTGACATACTATCAAACTGATCTAATTTATTCTGAATTTCACTTACTTGCCTCTGCATATCTTTCAAAAGGAGGTTTAGTTTACAGAACTCAGAGTTCTCTAACAGAACATCTTTCACCTGTATCACAGGAGTGAGATCTGCACTGAAACCATTTTGAGAGCTAGTAGTTGATACTGTATTACCAGGCGGTAATGCAGTTATAACCGAATTTAAGCAACTATCTAAAACAATTCTGTTTCTACGAACACGTTTCTTAGAGATTTGGACCATAAATTCAAGAATTATATGACAAAAAGCAGTAAATAAATTTCAGAGCAAACACGTGCAAAAATGTAACCAATATCGAACGTACCGCCAAGAGTCCTTCCTTTTTGAGCGTTCTCATTGGCCGAAGTTGTCCCTGTCAATGTCACTTTTGCGTTAAAAGGATATTTCAGTTGGGCCCCTATAGTTTAGAGTCAACAAATTCTGTTAAGATGCCTCGTCGCTGTTACTTAAGCTTATACTGAGTTCATTGTCAGCAATGGTGTGGTTTAGTTAGGTTTCAGTCATAATTATTTTGAGGTTTATGTGTAACTGGAGGTCTCTGAGTTTGCCTTTTCCTTCTCTCAGCCTTCTTATATTGCTCTATAGGCAGCTGAAAGTGAGTGTCACCACCTCAACGTGTTGTGGGGTAGTTCAAACCACGTAGGTTGCTAGTAGATGATTTAATATTGGAACATCCAGCGCTGGGTTGCCCGTCGTTCGTTTTAAAATATCTATTCTGATCATGGTTCACAGTTCTATCAATCTGTGTAACTGCAAGGGTTGATGCAGCTGTTGGATTCAGTGTTATTATCAGCTGCTACTCACTCCATAGCGTCTGTGGGGCTTATACGAATGGGACGAATGTCGCGTGTAGCTTTCTAGTGTTTTGGGGATAATTCATTTTACACTCCCAACCCATCTACTAAACTGTATTGGTCGGTGGACAATTTTTGATGACTAAGTAGTACAGGGATAGCCTTAATGACAAGTTATGACTGCTGTATTAGAGCGTCTAATGTACTTCCTGACTAAAGCCACCTCAGAATGTGTTCGAATAGCACAATAGATAAACAAACTAGAAGCAGGTTATTTCGAATAATATTATAGTGGCAGTCCACCAGCCGATTGAAAAAATTCTGGGTGACTCTTAAGAATATCGGCCCAAATAGAAACGACTTTCGAATAAATAATTGACCTTGAGGAACGAATCAGCTGACTTTATCATTTTCGGAAGTAATCATGGATGTTTTCGATAACTTTTCGGATAACGGACTGATAGCTTTGTCGAAAATTTGCCAGTGCTGAGGAGTTATGCATATACAAAAATAGACAGAAGCCATTGATGGCTTTGTATACAGATGTATTGAGTGCCGAAGGAAGAAATCGGTTCGAGAAGGTTTGTCGTTGTTTTTTAGTTCACAGATCCCTTAGGAACTTTTCTCTCAAGGTCTAAACTACCTTTGACGAAAATTTTAATGATCTGTAACTTCTGGGTCCTGAAAAGAGCAGTCACAGCTACAGCTTATGAAACAGAAAATTCAGAGGTGTCAGCAGTGCAATGGTACAACTACTGCAGAGATGTTTCCTCCTGAAAAATGAACACCCTGACTCAAGTTCTCGGAGGAGTCGGCAGCATAGTCCATATCGATGAGACTGTACTTATAAAAAGGAAATACAACCGTGGGAGATTACAAGCAAACCAGTAGTGGATACTGGGTATCTACGACACGACACTGCGCAAAGGGTATATAGAAGCGATTCCCAGTCGCAGTGCAGCAGTATTAGTGCCTATTATTAAGCGTTTGGTGTTGCCGGGGACGACCATTCATACAGATGAATGGAGCGGATACCGTCAATTATCGAATCATGGGTACATTCATCATGTTGTTAATCATACGGACGGTTTCCGGAATTCTTTAGATGGAACCCACACCAGTTCCATTGAAAGTTTTAGGAGTCGTCTAAGAAGACGTATAAGAGCGGTTAATGGATCGAGAAATCCCATGATTTACAGTTACCTGGATGAATTTATGTACCGAAACTGGTTTCATACGACTATGAAGACTCCCATGAGAAACTGGGAGGTTTCTTTGAGACATATACGCGAGCGCCATCCTTTGTAACTGTTTATTATGATTGCATTACTTTTATATAAACCGTTTTTAACAATTAATAATAATAATAATATATTCTCATTTTGTACATGAGAGACGCCAGTTTACAGGCATCTTCAATATGATAAATTACATATACGATTTGCAATCATAATTAATAATAATGTTTTAATAAAATACACATTTTTTCCTACTTGTGTAGGACACACCAAATATACAGGCATGGATAAGCATTATATAAATTTCATAAATTTGGTTTATGGTTAAGTTACATGGTTGCTGGCGTTTTTGTCTTAGGTCTGTGGGAACAATATGATAACCAGTCATTCAATGGAGCACGTCATGAAATATAGGAATATTGTCTTCGCATTAACAAAAAAACCCAAGTAAGTTTTGGATGGATTAAAAATACTTGGGAAAAAATAAAGCTTGAAGTAATTCCTCAATATAACTTGGGTGTGTACAAATCCGAATCTCATTTTTGATTTAATTTATATCCAAATTGGGTAATAAGGAAGCTATTTTTACAGATACGATCAGTTATGTTATAAGCTACAATCGTGACGTTGTATTACAAATTGATACTTTTCCATTGGTATAAGAGTATATTCCACAAATGTAATCCAGGTTGCGTCGTGGAGAAAGTTAATTCGTTATTAACCAGGCAACTGAAAGATACTGGACCAATAATGTTTGCAGATCATTTGTCATTGTAAATGGTCAAATATCCACATTATTCATTCTCATTCAAAAAGTCAAATGGAAGCTGAAATGGTGAGAGAAAAAAGAAGACAAACAACAGCAACGCAAAAGAAAGCAACGGGAGTCCTTAAGGAGTGATTAATAAATATATACATATATATTCTGTTTAGTAACTGTGGTTATTTTGGTACACAAACTAACTAGTCCCGTTATGCTAACTTTTATATTATGTGGAAACTAATATATTACTGTCCTGTGTAGAAATGTTTATCATCTAGTTCCAATAATATTAAAATTTATAATTGTAGTTTGTTGTAACTACACGTTTAAAGAACTTAAAATATCTATGTAGGGTGAAAAAGAAGGTGTAAGAGTCAGGCGCAAAAGTGCATTGTCATCTTTGAGTAGTCTGGTGACTGAGGAGATGAACACTGGAAGTGTGTTTGCATCGCGCACATTAGCTGGTAGTCTATTCCAAATGACTGAAAACTTATTTAAGAAGAAGTTGTACCGCACGTAAGTCTGACAGTGCTCCATAGCAGCTAGGTTGTGATGATTTCTAAGATTGTAACTGATGACAGCGGTAGGTTTAGTTATTGGCTCGGAGGAATGCAAGAGAAGATTAGTTAGCTTATAGTAAAAGATAAGGTTTAGCTTAAGGCGTCTTTTCCAGAGGGGTTCTAATCTTAGTCTTCGCATCGCTCATGGTATTCCAGACCACTTTCTAAACCAAGAGTTCTTGAGGTAAACTGCCGTTGCACTCCCTCTAATTTAAGCTTGTCATTTTGTCTGAGTCCGCTAAGAATAAACGGGCAGTATTCTAAGATAGGTCGGACACATACTTTGTATAATAAAACCCTAGTTTCACAACAAAAGAAATTGCGTGTTATGCATCCTATCAGCCTTCGCGTTTTACGTCTGGCATAATCAGTCTGTTCAGCGAACGTTAGGTTACTAGAGTATCTAATACCGAGATCTACGACTGAGTTGAGCTTAGCTAGTTTTCGCCCATTTATTTCAAGAGTTAGATCAAGGTTACTGTTGCCGATACAAATCCAGCCGCATTTGTCAATGTTAAAATTTAGACAGGATTCAGCACACCATGTTGCGAGACTACTTAGTTCAAGATGTATTTTAGTAACCATATCGCTTAATTCATGAGTGTAGCAGGAGTAGACGACTTTGAGGTCGTCAGCATATAGGAATGGTTTGCCTAAGGTGAAGCACTTGCAAATGCTGTTAATGTAGACTGTGAATAAAAGTGGACCTAGGACACTACCTTGCACGACCCCACTTGAGATCTGCCTAGGATGAGACAATACAGATCCAACTTTGGTTATTTGTACCCTGTTGCTTAGAAATGATTTTAACCAGTTCAGTAATGGGTTGCGAATTCCACAAGAGTACAGCTTCTCAAAGAGAATACTGTGAGATACCATGTCAAATGCCCTAGATATATCGAAGTAGAGAACAACGACTAGCTTACGTGCTTCGCGACTACTAGTGATGCAGTTGAAAAAGTCGAAGTGGCAAGTAACGCAGGATCTATTTTTGAGAAATCCGTGTTGAGACCTTGTAACAAGATCTTCCCTAATTAGGTAGTCTGACAATTGATCTTTTACAACTTTCTCCATGATTCGTGAGATAACTGGGGTTATATTTATGGGTCTGTAATTGCGGACGTTTGCCCTATCACCAGATTTGTAATGTGGAATTATGAAGCTAGTTTTCCACTCACTAGGGTAAGTGCCAGTGTCCATAGATATTGAGAAGAATTTAAGAAGTAACAAGGGTATATCACACCCACTGTTTTTGAAAATTATCGAAGCGAGGCCATCCGGTCCCGTACTAGTGGAAGGTTTAAGGCTTTTAATTGCTTGTACTATTAACTGATTAGTGAACACAATGCTTTCAAGGGAAGAGATAGTAAGGGGAGCGGTTTCACCAGGCATATGTGTTTCTAAACTAAAGTTTGCAAACCAATCACTGAAGAGTTCACAGATAGTGGCAGGTTCATTGTAGATTACTTTGTCGTGAAGTAAGTATGGGATTTCCCTCGCCGACTGCATTCGTTTTTTAAGAAGTGCCGTTAAGTTATAAACTTTGGAGGTACTTTCAAGTGCCGTTAACTCTTCGTCGAGGTCCTTTTGAGAGCGTAGGCGCTTGAGAGATTCAAGAGACTCGTGGATTGAGAGCAATAGTGATATGTCCTTAGTGGAATAGTACTGTTTCTTCAGTTTCCTTAACTTATTACGGTGTGCCCTTGGAATATATTCAGTTCGGTGTCTACTTAATTTCACTATTTTCTTTGGAGCAACTGTATCTAGACAAAGGGTAACATTCCTGTAAAACAGGGTTACTAAGGCCTCCAGGGAGTCAGTGGTAAAATAGTCATCCCATTGACAGAGTCGAATAAGTTCTTGGACTAATCCCCAGTCTGTATATTTGTAACTACGACATATTGTGCTTCCTGAGTCTTGTTTGTTTCCTGTATTTAGTGGTGAGAAAGGCAGAGAGCAGAGTACCATTCTATGGTCACTACTGGAAAATCGATTACCAACATACGTGGATACTGGGATTGTGTCATGACAAAAAACAAGGTCCAACATGTTGTCACCACGAGTAGGTGTCTGGACGTGTTGTTGCCATCCATAACAGTCTATAGTGGCAAGTAATTCGTCGAAGCGTTGGGGGCCGGAACTAGTTAGCCAATTGACTTCTGGAAGATTGAAGTCCCCTGCAATTATTTTGTAATTAGCACTAAACGAGGATGCGTGTGCAAACGATTTAGCTAATAACGCATCAGTTTCTTTTGTTGCGCTTGGTGCTCGATAAACACAGCCTATGAGAAGTTTGTACTTATCTCCATGTAAGACAACCCAGAGTGAGTCAGGTACATTATTCATTGTTTCATCTTCCACCTTACTGACTACAAATGAGCTATGTATATATATGAGACATCCTCCACCACGCTTGCAATCTCTGTTTGCACGGTGTACAGTGTAATCATCGATACCTATATGCACATCAAGTACAGAGGATGAGCACCATGACTCAGTAATCAGAGCTACAGTAGGCTTGGCGACTAATAATAATGTCCTTAGTTCAGATATCTTATTGATTAAGGAACGTGCATTAATTAGCAATATCGTGAATAAGTCACGGGATACTACAAACTGGCTTAAAATGTCACCATAACCTAAATCTATTTGTGCGTCAGCACCGCAAGAATTTATGAATGAAAAGGAGGTCGGACTGGGTGTCTGTACATCGGGTTGGAGTGCAATGAGGTGGTCCTAGGTGCCATGGGTCGTACCAGTGATTCGGGACACCTGGAAAATTTACCATGTGTTCCTGGATATAAGGGTAGTACAGGTTGGGCCTAGGTTGACGGTTAAAAGGCATAGCATCAGAAGGTCTACCCATCCAACTGCTATTCGTCATACCGGTATACACCTTCGGGTTGTTTTTATAACTTAAAGGGAATTGTGAAGGAAGGTGCTTTGGCTGCAAGACTTTAGGAGTCTTGGAGCCTGACTTTCTATAAGGTGGAGCATGCGGAACACCTCCAGATATACTTATGTTTCGAGAGGAGTTTTTCGTAACAAGTGATGGTTTGTTGGCATTCTTACTCTCAGCAGGCTTATTGAATACAAAGTATTCTTCCCCATCATTAGTCTCAACCCTGCGAAATTTGTTCATCGTGGTGAGGTTACTACGTTTGGGGGGAAATTTCTTAGAACAACTTGCAGAAGTTCTAGTCATTTTAACATCTTTCGATGAGGCTTTATTTACAGGGGTACTGGTATCTAAATCAGTTCCTAGTTCCATTGGCAGGTGTGGTTGTTGTGTAGTTTGCTGAATGCTAGTTTCAGCACTAGGTGTCTGTTGCTGTGCACGATCCTTATTTGGTAAATCTAAGCTAGAGGAGGTGACCAGGTTATTACTACGCATTATTCTGCGCTGACACGGTGTTTTATCCTGAGCTACGGTTATAGACTTATAACTGCTATTCAGTCTTAAGTGATCCTGACATTTAGTAAACTTACTAGCATCAAGGGAATTACTGAATTTAAAAATGATTGGGCAATTAGCCTGGTTAGACTTTTTACGAAGTCGTTTGCATTCACATGGAACACTAGCCATGCCGCAACAAATCAGGATTTTGTGTCTTACAGTTTTCAGGGGCAGAGAATCTGGGACGTTGTAAACTATAGCTTGGTGAGAAGAGGTTATACGCTTCATCACCTCCGTAGCCAAGCAGTCAATCAGATTTTCAGCTTTATTTAGGTTGTCTGGAGATATTTTAGGATGCCTTTCTAAAAGACAGGCTATTGGGTCTAAATTCAAAAGCTTATTTTGAGTTACATCCAGTAAACACTTAACCTGACCAATATCAGACCGGCTCTCCGTGGTATTTGAGATTGGCAGTGACATACTATCAAACTGATCTAATTTTTTCTGAATTTCACTTACTTGCCTCTGCATATCTTTCAAAAGGAGGTTTAGTTTACAGAACTCAGAGTTCTCTAACAGAACATCTTTCACCTGTATCACAGGAGTGAGATCTGCACTCAAACCATTTTGAGAGCTAGTAGTTGATACTGTATTACCAGGCGGTAATGCAGTTATAACCGAATTTAAGCCACTATCTAAAACAATTGTGTTTCTACGAACACGTTTTTTAGAGATTTGGACCATAATTTCAAGAATTATATGACAATAAGCAGTAAATAAATTTCAGAGCAAACACGTGCAAAAATGTAACCAATATCGAACGTACCGCCAAGAGTCCTTCCTTTTTGAGCGTTCTCATTGGCCGAAGTTGTCCCTGTCAATGTCACTTTTGCGTTAAAAGGATATTTCAGTTGGGCCCCTATAGTTTAGAGTCAACAAATTCTGTTAAGATGCCTCGTCGCTGTTACTTAAGCTTATACTGAGTTCATTGTCAGCAATGGTGTGGTTTAGTTAGGTTTCAGTCATAATTATTTTGAGGTTTATGTGTAACTGGAGGTCCCTGAGTTTGCCTTTTCCTTCTCTCAGCCTTCTTATATTGCTCTATAGGCAGCTGAAAGTGAGTGTCACCACCTCAACGTGTTGTGGGGTAGTTCAAACCACGTAGGTTGCTAGTAGATGATTTAATATTGGAACATCCAGCGCTGGGTTGCCCGTCGTTCGTTTTAAAATATCTATTCTGATCATGGTTCACAGTTCTATCAATCTGTGTAACTGCAAGGGTTGATGCAGCTGTTGGATTCAGTGTTATTATCAGCTGATACTCACTCCATAGCGTCTGTGGGGCTTATACGAATGGGACGAATGTCGCGTGTAGCTTCCTAGTGTTTTGGGGATAATTCATTTTACACTCCCAACCCATCTACTAAACTGTATTGGTCGGTGGACAATTTTTGATGACTAAGTAGTACAGGGATAGCCCTAATGACAAGTTATGACTGCTGTATTAGAGCTTCTAATGTACTTCCTGACTAAAGCTACCTCAGAATGTGTTCGAATAGCACAATAGATAAACAAACTAGAAGCAGGTTATTTCGAATAATATTATAGTGGCAGTCCACCAGCCGATTGAAAAAATTCTGGGTGACTCTTAAGAATATCGGCCCAAATAGAAACGACTTTCGAATAAATAATTGACCTTGAGGAACGAATCAGCTGACTTTATCATTTTCGGAAGTAATCATGGATGTTTTCGATAACTTTTCGGATAACGGACTGATAGCTTTGTCGAAAATTTGCCAGTGCTGAGGAGTTATGCATATACAAAAATAGACAGAAGCCATTGATGGCTTTGTATACAGATGTATTGAGTGCCGAAGGAAGAAATCGGTTCGAGAAGGTTTGTCGTTGTTTTTTAGTTCACAGATCCCTTAGGAACTTTTCTCTCAAGGTCTAAACTACCTTTGACGAAAATTTTAATGATCTGTAACTTCTGGGTCCTGAAAAGAGCAGTCACAGCTACAGCTTATGAAACAGAAAATTCAGAGGTGTCAGCAGTGCAATGGTACAACTACTGCAGAGATGTTTCCTCCTGAAAAATGAACACCCTGACTCAAGTTCTCGGAGGAGTCGGCAGCATAGTCCATATCGATGAGACTGTACTTATAAAAAGGAAATACAACCGTGGGAGATTACAAGCAAACCAGTANNNNTGACTGCCGTTACCTTTGACAGCTTCGTATACGTTCCTTACAATCATTGAAGGTCTTCCAAACCTTTGACGTAATATGCTCATAGCCTCATCGTAGCCCTCATTAGGAGGCATGAGCTTGCAGCACTGTATAGCTCTTGAAACATCTCCAGTGCAATACCTCATTAAATACATTAACTTCATTTCATCATTTAATAGAAAACTACTCAACATGATCTCAAACTCCTTTACAAATTGTAAATAATCAGCCGGGTTTCCATCAAAACACCGTGGTTCAAATTTAGGGAGTTTGATGTTCCTATTATCCCTGAACGGCGAAACAGTAACATCAACCATGTCATGCTTAACATCAGACACATCGTTACAATTAACAGACAAGTCACCATGACTTACTTTCCTGTTTGCATCCAAGACACTCTGTCCCTTCTTTGACCCAGGCATTGTTGAACTTGACCCAATTCCAAAAAGGTTCCGGATATTGCTTGTTCAAAGAGGACTTGACCGGCACCAGGAAAGATGAACGGTGACTATCCAAACTTTCACCAACTGTTTGAAACCGCCAGATCTGTTTCTATCGTCAGAAACTCTCAATCACTTCTCGTAAACCTGTATTGACCAGCTCTTGCTACGCTCGGGCTCACGCTGTCGCTTGAAGTTTCTCAGAAACGCTTAGTAATAACGGACGAAAACACCAAAACACCGATTGGCCGCTCGAGAATTCTTTATTGTAACACCAACATGTAATCTATGTTACAACTAAGGTCTGTGAACAAATAATACAGTAATGAATCACAATATAACGTCTGACGGTTGTCTCCTCATATCTTTCTGAACAGCGACCGATTAGATTATGACTGGCTGATTAACGCCTCTGCGAATTTGAAGAATTTGGTTTTGAGCAAACAACCATGAATTGATCGCTCAATCTTCAACTACATTGAAATTTGTTTACTAGTCAGACCGTCAGTGTAATTGATCTGCGTGTAGCCCGCCTATCACCAGATGCTAATGCTAAACCGGAGCTAATAATATAAGAAGGCAGTGGTGGTAATCGTGCAGTTACACAACCTTCTAAAAGCCCAACTAAACAGCTTCTGATCCACCGCTAACTTCATCAACCGGTATCAATCAGTCGTCGTTGGTGTTGTCATCCACAATGAAACAGACGCCCATCAACTCAAGTATCTTGTGCAAGGACTATGATAGTATTAGTGCATTTGAAAAGACGAAAGATATTGGTCAGTTTAGTGAGGATAAGCCAAGTGTAAACGAGAGAGTAATTGTTAAATTGACTTGTATGAATAAAGGCATTTCTAGTTTCAAGTTACCGTTTGAATGCTATTATCTTTGGTGTAAATTACTCTGTTTCTACGCTTGGTTGATCAGATACGTCGTGTGTTTGTTCGTCATCTATATTCTAGGATACAATGACATGAGCGTGTTACTGTTCAGATTTGAGGAAATAGCTGATAGAGGGAAGTCAGCAAATGAACTCCGCGACGATTTTCCAACCTAGGTCGTCAACCTGAGAAGGGTTGTAGGCGTACTACTGTAAGTCCTATAATTCTTCAAAGGGTAGCGCATCAATGAGCAGTCCAATGTGCTTGGTGTGTTGTTTTGTACATATGTTCATATTGTATATACTGACTTGGTATCATGTTTCATCCATGTGTTGGTCAACTTTGTTTCAATAAGTCTACCACTTGGATCATCAACCTGAGAATGAATGTATGCGTGCTGCTGTAAGTCCTACAGTTCTTCAAGGGTAGTTCGTCAAGGCAGAAACCTCAACATTTGATGTATTGACTGTACGTATTTTTGCGTTAAATAACTGTGTCGGCTCCAGTTATTTTATTTTTGGTTACTCTTCTTTGTGTCCGGACATTCCGCAACTTTCAATCGTCCACCTGAGAAGTGGTGCAGTCGTACTGGTATAAATCCTGTGTTTCTTCAAAGGAATTACTTCAAGACATGATCTACGAGGTTATGTGCACTGTTTTTATATATATCTGGTGCGTCACACCAATTGAAGTTTTGGCATTTACTGTGTTTACTTGTTGTTTTCGAACTTTGTTCTTTTGCGTAATTCTCTTAAATTGTTCGTCGTGATTACTTCTGAAGTTTTGGTTGTTCGCTCAAACCCAACCCCACAATTTTCGTGGGAGTCATCAATCCATCAGTCATTGTCTCATCGATCAGTCTTGTCCGATCATCTTAGTGCAGCTGGTCATCTTGACTGTGGCAGGGTTCTACACTAAGACTGTTGTAGTTTTTGATTTTTATCAATCGTCTGCAATTCCGTCTTAGCTGCTTGGCTCTTCTTTCAGTTAACAGTATGAAGATTCGGAAGCCAAGAAAGTGTTCAGAAGATTCAGATATGCTGCAGGCAGGCGTAAGACTTCTGGGACGTGGTCAGTGACGTAACTTTCAACCTGAAAAAGTGCGAAGTGATGCAACTACGCACTCGCATGCAGCGTGAACTTGTCCTACACAATGTTGGAGCGTGACTTGGGTTTAGTTCTTAAGGAAATAATAGACACAAGCATGAATTTCACGGGTGATGTAGCGAGCGAACATGCATTCATACACTCTACACATAAACAATAGGGTGTACCCACTCTTGAGCTCTTTCAGAGGATCTGCAAAACATACGTGAGATCAAACCTTGAAGCGCACAATGTCGTTTCTCCCTTCTGCTCAGAAGAGGCGCTTACCTTCTGGAAAGAGTTCAAAAATGGGCGAAAATGGAGTGGTGGGTCTTTGTAAATAGGCACACGTCGAAAGGCTGAAGAAATTAGGTCTTTTAACACTTAGCTAACGTCGGCTTAGATTACAAATGACCAGAGTCATCCAAGGGTATTCTACCATTAGGTAGGCATGAGCTTGTGGGAATCGTCGATTTATAGCTTACCAGAGGTCAAGGACTCGATAACACTGCTGTTTCTTTTCATTTCTAGTTTACCGCCCCTGCAGCTCTCTGCCGCCAGATGTGACTACTGCACCACCCGTGAAAAGCTTTAAGTGGATGCCGGACAATCATTCAGCATCACAAGGACTGCGTCCAAATGGCCCATCCGTAGAAAACGCATACACTACTAATGGGTAGACATTTAAAACCCACTGTTTTACTTCTTCACAATCTCTCTCGTCCTACACTGCTGATAACCCCAACTTTTACGTCCCTTACCCCAATATTATTATTGATATATATATACATGTACATATATGTGCTCTCTCTATATATATTTCATTAGCCGTCAATTTTTCTTCTTTCCTTTTAAGCCTCATAACCTACACTAATTACATTTACTCAGAAGTTCTCTAAAGACCAGGAACTTTACCTCACAATTGAGAAGCGAGCACAAAAAAATCAGATTAGTTAAAACTAAGTAGTAAAATGATATTTTAGACCCCGTTCTTACAGCTACATGGTACTTGTGTGACCATCCAGCTAACCTGCGCTCTGTTGTCATTTACAGACTATTACTTAAATAATGGCACTAATTTACTATGGTACCGTAAATATCGGGATGGTGGGAAATATATATACGGTTGTCAGTGAAAAAGCGCGCTCCTTGAATAAGACGTGCTTTTCCCTCTCTAACCAGAAATATCCACTTTTGCGAATTTTTCGTTTGGGAAACCTGATCTTCCTACCCGGCGAATTTTATTCAACCGTTTCTTCTTCACTGAGCCTGTGTGTGGTATTTCCCGCTGCTTCGAACTACTGCCAAAGCTTCAGGTGCCAATTCTGTAGCAACATCCTCCTCACTCTTTCAAATATACAGGACTTGTTGATCTGCTACACGATTGCTGTGAAGCCGAATAACCCGAAAGTTACAGGTAAAGTCAAAAGCTTTTACTTAAATACTTTCTCCTTCTTTTCTGTGCTCTCTGTTGTCTTTTGCTGTAAGTATATTGGACAAAATAACTCCACTGTCTCTTATTATTTATTTGACCAGTATTAATTTAGGAGTAAAATGACGATAGATTCTCACCCTAAGATAAGTAATGGGACATCATACTCTGTAGTCACCAGGGCTTCAGCCAAACTAGGCAAACAGGTGAAGGTGATGGACTCTCACATGCCGGTCTTGAAGACCAGGGCAAATATTCCCTGCTCGTACAGATTGCCCATATCGCCACAGTCCTACAGTGAAGCTGTGCAAAGTCAACCAAGTGGATGTGGCTCCATCCCTGTTAACACGACTAGGTTAACAGAGCCGAGTGGGAAAATTGCACTAAGTGAGAACTGTATAACACCTATCTCCATGGTAGGCCACGAAACAAACAGGAAGGCCGAAAGGAAACGTTTACGACGTCGCAAGACGACAAAAGCGCTCCCCAAGAAGGCAGACGACTTCAAGGTCTGCGTTTCTGTTGTGGAACAAGCAGACTCTGCTTTTGAATGAAAATTTTGCAAGCGATGGATACATTGTAGATGCAACAATGGGGTGCCAAAAGTATATTATGACTTTATGTGTAAGAACCCATGCCCATGGTTCTGGTACATATGCCCAAGTTGCCGTCCTGATGCAGCCTCGCGTAGTCCTTTGAAAGCTAAAGATGGCGTAAAAGTAGTAGGGAAAAACGTGAAATGTCCTACTCCCACTAACTCGGAAAATAGCACAAGTGCACGTAAACCGGGGATACCAAAATCCTCACCGGTTAAACTTGCAACTCTTGCCATAACCGCCCCAGACACAGAGGCTAAAACACCACGGGTTCCGGCACTGGAAAAGACCCTATTGTCTGCCAGTAATACTAGCCGTAGCACTGAGACACACAAAAATACCCAGTCACACCAGACGAAACAAAACGGTCTTAAAATGGACGGCAAATGTGCGAGGGCCGATCCTAAGTCCATGGTCAGTAGATCAAACTGTGTAATCCTCTTTAATGTACCAGACTGTAGCAGTATATGGTGCCAATTCACCGTTGGGTACTGCAAATATCTAGTGGGTAGCATTTATCGATCACCTTCATGTGGAGCAGACCACAACCAGGTACTGCTAAATACAATCTCAGCGACTCAAGACATGGGTTATGATCAAATTGTCATAGCTGGCGACTTCAATGCCCCATCTCTTAACTTGAGTATCGGGAAACGCCCATAAAAGATTTGATCGAAACCTGCTGCATACCATCAGGAAGGCTGGATTCACTGAAGATGCCAGGATGGATACTAGATGGGGCCCAGATAAGAAGTTTCTAGACTGGATTATGTGTTTACTAGTGACCAGCTACTAGTGGAAAACGTTCATATCACGACTCCCATAGGTAGTAGTGACCAAGCGGTCACAGTATTCAGCAGCCCCCACGAGCGATTACAATGAGACAATACACAGCCCTATCTGTGTTATAGCAAAGCCAATTACACCAAGACGGGAAGACTTAATTGAAGCCAAAAGGACAAAAAATGGATAAAGAAAACAATAGAAGAACACAGGGGAGTCGCAGAGGAGATCATTCGCTAGGCGCTTTCAGACACACTTCCCTCAAAAATAATAATGTCTATTCTCATACAAACATATAAATTTACATGAAAATGCATGCCGTTTTTACAGGCACGATCAAGTATGATATAATATCGAATCGTAGATTGTCTACAAGTTATTAATGTTTCAACAGTTAAATATTTGATATATATATATATATGGGTGAGGAATTCCAATACTACATATATATATATATATTAATACGCTAATTGTCTGAACCAGGCCGTATAGTTATTGAATTGTACAGTTGTCCTCCAGGTTTCGCGGAAAAATCGACTTCGTTTCGTTTTCATCCCGCGGTTGTGGGCATACGATAACCAATGTTGAGGTAAGTACAACGTTTACAAGGGATTGAAAGCTGTTTTAGAAAAGTAAAAGTGCCAAGGTGAATCAATAAAGTGTAATGAAATAGGTAAGTGCAAGTATCATTAGTGAATTCATTTATAAAGGAAACTCCCTACGCTGACAACGTTCATTTGCAATGTATAATGCTACCCATATAGTTCTTACTATCATGATGTCCACCCTTGGTTCTAATACATTTATCCTCATGCCGGTTCTTTTTATTTTTTACCTTTTTGTGCATTTGATGCACAACCGTACCCTACAGAGAATAGGAATAGAATAAGTCGGATCAAATAAATAAAGAGCTATAAAATGTTAGGTTTAATGGAATATAATGAGGATCGAGTAAAGACGTTGTTAGGAAATGAGTGAGATGAGACATTGAGAAGTGGTATTTAAAGATCCGACAATGGCCAGCAAGTTAATTTATAAGTTGCCCCATAAATCTGTGCAGGGCCCATGTGGTCGCATCTCAACAATAGGCTGAGCAAATGGTATATATTTAAAGGTAGAAGCATGATCTGCCTAGGCGTTCATTATTATCTTTTTCAAGATAAAGATCTAAGCCCTCATAAAAATCAGAAATATCTCGAGCCTTCAAATTGCATATTGCTGTTCCTGCATAATGGGGCTATTCACCTTAGTGACCACCACCATATCTACTAATCAGCTAGTGCCACCCTCTCTCCTCATTTCCGAAAACTTGGGTTGTGTTCCATCAGAGCTCGATGTAGTTCTTAGTCTAGGAGTAAAGCTAGATACCATTGAAAATCTCGCAAGGGACCTCTCTTAAGCCTACGCAACTTTGCACTTTATGCATAGGCAGCTGGGAGCTCTCACTCCCGAACTGTTCTTAAGGTTATATAAGGCATATGTGAGGCCACACCTTGAGGTGCATAATATCATTGCACCTCCGCTACTCAAAAAGGATGCTAACATTCTAGAAAGTGTCCAGAGACGAGCGACTAAATGGGTGATCGGCCTCCGCAACAAATCACACGAGGAAAGACTAAAGAAATTAGGTCTTTTCACACTTAGTTACCGTAGGCACAGGGGAGACCTCATCACCGTCTACCAGATCTTAAATGACCAAGCCAACCCAAATAAAAGCATCCTGCCAATAAGTGATTATAGGCTTCCACGAGGTAACCCGCTAAGGATAGCACGCCAGAGACCAAAGACTCGAGTGCGATCACATTTCTTTTCGCTTCGAGTTTGCCGTCTCTGGAACGCTTTATCGGCGGCCGTGACTACAGCGCCATCTGTGGAGATTTTTAAGCGGAAGCTGGACATTCATGCAGAAATGCAAGGTTTGTGTCTCAATGGCTTATCCTCATAAAACCTGAAACCATACTGTCAATGGATAAGCATACAAACTAAATCCCCACGACCTATTCTGCCTTCTCTCACTCTATCTTTTCCTTAGGTCACCTTTATTATTCCACTAATCTCAACCCATATTATCTACACTACAACCTACCATTATTACTATTACTATTCTGCTTCTAGGACTACACCGAATGACCAACGGGAGTTAGGTCAAACTCCATTCACGGCAGCAACACAGTCCTAACATACTGAATACTACAAACCACATCTTGACCAATCCCCGCACCACTCCTCTTGGAGTCTACCAGAGCTAAAGCAGTCGAGTGGCGGGACTTACTACGCAGAAGCTCACCGAAGATCTAGAACCTCTACCTCACAATCAAGAAGCGAGCTCAAAGAAATCACTGGTTTATACTAGCTCGTAATCAGGATATTGGATATATCAGGGGGATTTCGAACTCGCGCGCTGCTTGAATAAGACGTGCTTTTTCCTCTCTAACCAGAAATATCCACTTTTGCGAATTTTTCGTTTGGGAAACCTGATCTTCCTACCCGGCGAATTTTATTCAACCGTTTCTTCTTCACTGAGCCTGTGTGTGGTATTTCCCGCTGCTTCGAACTACTGCCAAAGCTTCAGGTGCCAATTCTGTAGCAACATCCTCCTCACTCTTTCAAATATACAGGACTTGTTGATCTGCTACACGATTGCTGTGAAGCCGAATAACCCGAAAGTTACAGGTAAAGTCAAAAGCTTTTACTTAAATACTTTCTCCTTCTTTTCTGTGCTCTCTGTTGTCTTTTGCTGTAAGTATATTGGACAAAATAACTCCACTGTCTCTTATTATTTATTTGACCAGTATTAATTTAGGAGTAAAATGACGATAGATTCTCACCCTAAGATAAGTAATGGGACATCATACTCCGTAGTCACCAGGGCTTCAGCCAAACTAGGCAAACAGGTGAAGGTGATGGACTCTCACATACCGGTCTTGAAGACCAGGGCAAATATTCCCTGCTCGTACAGATTGCCCATATCGCCACAGTCCTACAGTGAAGCTGTGCAAAGTCAACCAAGTGGATGTGGCTCCATCCCTGTTAACACGACTAGGTTAACAGAGCCGAGTGGGAAAATTGCACTAAGTGAGAACTGTATAACACCTATCTCCATGGTAGGCCACGAAACAAACAGGAAGGCCGAAAGGAAACGTTTACGACGTCGCAAGACGACAAAAGCGCTCCCCAAGAAGGCAGACGACTGCAAGGTCTGCGTTTCTGTTGTGGAACAAGCAGACTCTGCCTTTGAATGAAAATTTTGCAAGCGATGGATACATTGTAGATGCAACAATGGGGTGCCAAAAGTATATTATGACTTTATGTGTAAGAACCCATGCCCATGGTTCTGGTACATATGCCCAAGTTGCCGTCCTGATGCAGCCTCGCGTAGTCCTTTGAAAGCTAAAGATGGCGTAAAAGTAGTAGGGAAAAACGTGAAATGTCCTACTCCCACTAACTCGGAAAATAGCACAAGTGCACGTAAACCGGGGATACCAAAATCCTCACCGGTTAAACTTGCAACTCTTGCCATAACCGCCCCAGACACAGAGGCTAAAACACCACGGGTTCCGGCACTGGAAAAGACCCTATTGTCTGCCAGTAATACTGGCCGTAGCACTGAGACACGCAAAAATACCCAGTCACACCAGACGAAACAAAACGGTCTTAAAATGGACGCAAATGTGCGAGGGCCGATCCTAAGTCCATGGTCAGTAGATCAAACTGTGTAATCCTCTTTAATGTACCAGACTGTAGTAGTAGTCTGCTGAAATTTAGGGCCTTGTTTGATCAGGAACATTGTCAAATCTTGTGTAGTACACTGGTGCTGTACTTCCAACCAATAAACCTATAAATATTTTATGGGGGCACTGGTGCACCTGAAGACAAACCATCCTCATTGAGGGTAACATTGGGCTCTCCGATTTTGTTGAAAATGTGTTACTGGCTTCTCAATTCCTTTCTATAGGGAAGGCCTGTAACATACGTATTGAGCCAGGCAGGCCGTGGAAGGAAAGACAAATGGCGATGGAGTCGCCAGAGCTTATTCCTTCTGCCTCCATGTTTGTGCATGGCATTCCCGAACTGGTAACTGGAAACGCCTGCGAAAAGCATTGTCATGGCGTACAACAGTGGAGATGGTTGGCATCCCAGATGGCCCTGGGGTGTTCAGGGGCTGTCTCTATTGATAGACTGCCTCGACCCACTCATCTTATATCAACTAACACGCCACGCTTGTTAGCTGTCAAGTTCAGCTCGCAAGACCAGTTGAATACCGCTCTCCATAGATGGTACGAGACCAAGGACAAGGTCAGCAAACACATTCGCTGCTGCGAGAGCCGGCCTCGCACCCAAAGTAGAGAACGAAGCGTAGTTAAAAAAATCCTCAACCCCTAGTCACACTACAGCGGTGCAGCACGGACGATGATAGCCAGTTTCATCCGAGTGCTCCGACTGATCTAGAAGAAAAAAGGCCAACCCGAAGAGTCAACCCGAGCATGAAGTGTACCTTGAACTCAGGAATCGATGTAACATACGAGTCCGGAGCGATAGAAGGACATTTCAGGGAGACCTCACCAATAAGCTTCTCGTGAACCCCAAAAGCCTATACAGGTTGATGTCCGAAAGAAAACCGACCAACCAGGGAGCATGCAATCTAGTGGGTTTTGATGGGAAACCTCTTACTAGTCTTGAAATGGCAGAGACATTCAGCCTAGCCTTTCACAGGCAACTAAACAGTAACGAGGATATTACTCCCACAGAACAGCAAAATTACATCGCAAAACCAACGCGCGAGAACCTGCTGGGTACATTTCAAATTACCCCCGCTATGGTACTTGTGAAATTGGGAAAGTTGGCTTCGAGAAAGTCTTCAGGTTGTGATGACATCAGACCATCTGTCCTGAAGTAGTGTCTAGAAAGTCTCTGCCAACCCCCTCAGTGATCTGTTCCAACACTCCTGTCAATGCAGTTGAAGATTGAACGATCAATTCATGGTTGTTTGCTCAAAACCAACTTCCTCAATTTTCGCGGAGACATCAATCAGCCAGTCATCGTCTCATCGGTCGCTGTTCAGAAAGAAGAGTAAAACACCGTCAGAAGTAATCATGTGATTTATTATTGTAATATTTGTTCACAGACCTTAGCGGAATTATTTTTTATATGTTGGTGTTACAATAAAGAATTCTCGAGCGGCCAATCGGTGTTTTGGTTTTTGCGTCCGTTATTACTAAGCGTTTCTGGAAAACTTCAAGGAACAGCGTGAGCCCGAGCGTAGCAAGAGCTGGCCATTGACGGTTTACGAGACGTGGCTGACAGTTTCTGATGGTAGAAACAGACTCTGGCGGATTCAGACAGTTGGTAACAGTTTGGATAGTCACCGTTCATCTTTCCTGGTGCCGATCAAGTCCTCTTTGAACAAGCAATATCCGGAACCTTTTTGGAATTGGGTCAAGTTCAACAATCCCTGGGTCAAAGAAGGGACAGAGTGTCTTGGATGCAAACAGGAAAGTAAGTCATGGTGACTTGTCTGTTAATTGTAACGATGTGTCTGATGTTAAGCATGACATGGTTGATGTTACTGTTTCGCCGTTCAGGGATAATAGGAACATCAAACTCCCTAAATTTGAACCACGGTGTTTTGATGGAAACCCGGCTGATTATTTACAATTTGTAAAGGAGTTTGAGATCATGTTGAGTAGTTTTCTATTAAATGATGAAATGAAGTTAATGTATTTAATGAGGTATTGCACTGGAGATGTTTCAAGAGCTATACAGTGCTGCAAGCTCATGCCTCCTAATGAGGGCTACGATGAGGCTATGAGCATATTACGTCAAAGGTTTGGAAGACCTTCAATGATTGTAAGGAACGTATACGAAGCTGTCAAAGGTAACGGCAGTCAACTTCAAGATGACTCCAAGGCACCTACTGAGATTTTAGATAATCTTATGACTTATAAGAATACCTTGATTTCTATGAATTGCATGAGAGACCTCAACTCGAGTTTTATACTAGATGTAATAGCAAGACGCCTACCTACTCGACTGCAAAGGAAGTAGGTGAAGATAAGCTCCCGTATGGAGGATGACGGCATCGAGCCAAAATTTGATGATATCCGGAAACTAGTAAAAGATAGCGTCAATCTATCTATGAGCAAGTTCGCCAGTATATTGAATTTCACCCCTAGAATAGAGCAGTCTGAGGGTAAAACGCAATCAGTGATAACGAATAGGCCTCAGAGAGGTGGATATCGAGAAGACTTCATGATGTCTAGTAATGCATATAGACCTAGTGAGTGTAACAGGTTTCGTAGTACATCCTCAACAGATAAGTTACAAGCTGCAAGAGAAACACGGTTGTGTTTTACACGTTTGCAAGAGGTGCATACAGAAGTGAACTGTGAACCAGTGAGCAAGTTTAGTGATAAGCCAAGTGTGAAATCAAGGTCTGACTCCGAATTGTGTTACGATAACGGTGCGGTGAAGAAGTCTGTAGTTGCAACTGGTAAGCCATTGTTGAATAGAGTGTCACAGAATAGAGTTACTGCTTCAGAGTGCAGTTCTGACTCCACAAGTTTACAAGGTATTACTAGTCAGAGTGAAGTTATAAATCCTTTATTGATTTGTGAGGAGAAACCAAAATTGTCTACTTCTGTTATTAAAGAGTTTGAAAATGATGATGTTGACGGTAAAGTGAATATTCGTGATAATGACCATGATACCTCACATTTGTCTTTGGTTGATCATGATGAAATGAGGGATATGCCTACTTCTGCTGAGTTGAACAAAGGTTCTGTACAACTTGAACGTGAAGTAGAATTGAATGCAGATGCAGTTGCAGAAGGCATGCATACTAGTCAGACCGTCAGTGTGACTGATCAGCATGTAGCCCACCTATCATCAGATGGTAGTGCCAAACCTGAGCTGATAGTAAGTGACACCAGTGGTGGTGGTCTTGTAGTTAGGCAATCTTCTAAAAGCCCAACTAAACAGCTTCTGATCCACCGCTAATTTCATCAACCGGTATCAATCGGTCATCGTTGGTGTTGTCATCCACAATGAAACAGACGCCCATCAACTCAAGTATCTTGTGCAAGGACTATGATAGTATTAGTGCATTTGAAAAGACGAAAGATATTGGTCAGTTTAGTGAGGATAAGCCAAGTGTAAACGAGAGAGTAATTGTTAAATTGACTTGTATGAATAAAGGCATTTCTAGTTTCAAGTTACCGTTTGAATGCTATTATCTTTGGTGTAAATTACTCTGTTTCTACGCTTGGTTGACCAGATACGTCGTGTGTTTGTTCGTCATCTATATTCTAGGATACAATGACATGAGCGTGTTACTGTTCAGATTTGAGGAAATAGCTGATAGAGGGAAGTCATCAAATGAACTCTGCGACGATTTTCCAAACTAGGTCGTCAACCTGAGAAGGGTTGTAGGCGTACTACTGTAAGTCCTACAATTCTTCAAAGGGTAGCGCATCAATGAGCATTCCAGTGTGCTTGGTGTGTGATTTTGTACATATGTTCATATTGTATATACTCAATTGGTATCATTTATCATCTAGCTGTTGGTAATTCTGTTTGTGTCCGTACGACTTCGACTTGTATCATCAACCTGAGAAGGAATGTAGGCGTACTGCTGTAAGTCCTACAATTCTTCATTTTCCATTTCAGCTCTGTCCGTGTGACCCAGGTTCTCGCAATGGCATCCAAGTCAACGTGCATTGGTCGTGAAGAAAAAAAAGGGATGGATCCCCTTTTTGCCGGGGAGTGTCAATGCAGTTGAAGATTGAACGATCAATTCATGGTTGTTTGCTCAAAACCAACTTCCTCAATTTTCGCGGAGACATCAATCAGCCAGTCATCGTCTCATCGGTCGCTGTTCAGAAAGAAGAGTAAAACACCGTCAGAAGTAATCATGTGATTTATTATTGTAATATTTGTTCACAGACCTTAGCGGAATTATTTTTTATATGTTGGTGTTACAATAAAGAATTCTCGAGCGGCCAATCGGTGTTTTGGTTTTTGCGTCCGTTATTACTAAGCGTTTCTGGAAAACTTCAAGGAACAGCGTGAGCCCGAGCGTAGCAAGAGCTGGCCATTGACGGTTTACGAGACGTGGGTGACCACTCCCTTGATGTAGGGAAACTTCCATGTGAATGGAAACGAGCAATCCTATCCCCTATCTTCATGGATGTTAACCGGCAGAATGCGACCAGTTACAGACCAGTTGCTCTTTTTCCAGTGATTTCGAAAATATTGGAAATTCTCATTGACGACCACATGAGAAAATACTTCGATGGGACTAACCTTCTTCACGAAGCACAGCACGGTTTCAGGAGGGATAGATTCTGCGTGACGAATCTTCTACTAGTTTGGAACGATTGGACACTATCCTGGGACGAAAAGATACCAGCCCACGTGATCTTTCTCAACTTTGCGAAAGCATTCGACACAGTTCACCATGGTCTGCTCCCTCACAAAATAGGCAAGGCGGGTGTTTCTGGAGCACTTCCCGCATGGCTGAAAGATTACTTAGGTGAGGGATAATTCTGCACCAATGTCAACCGCATCCGATCATCTTGGCACACCTCGGCATCAGGGGTTCCTCAGGGTTCTATCCTAGGGCCGTTGATGTTTTTGATTTTTATCAATGACCTGCCCCCCCCAACTAAACTGCTCTGCGCTTCTTTACGCTGACGACGTAAAGATTTGGAGAGCAATTAACTCATCGGAAGACTCAGATAGATTGCAGGCTGACTTGCAAACTTTGGGAAACTGGGCTCTGGATAACGGAATGCCTTTCAAGCTAAAGAAGTGCAAAGTAGTGTAACTTCATTCTGGCAGGTCACAGAGTGTAAATTACACCCTTGGTGGCCAGAACATGAGTTGTGTTCCATCAGAGCGAGACCTAGGTCTTATTCTAACAGAAAAGATAGACACCAGTGGAAATTACGCGAGGGACGTCGCCAAAGCCTACGCAACTTTACACTTTATGCATAGGCAGCTGGGAGCTCTCACTCCCGAACTGTTCTTAAGGTTATATAAGGCATATGTGAGGCCACACCTTGAGGTGCATAATATCATTGCACCTCCGCTACTCAAAAAGGATGCTAACATTCTAGAAAGTGTCCAGAGACGAGCGACTAAATGGGTGATCGGCCTCCGCAACAAATCACACGAGGAAAGACTAAAGAAATTAGGACTTTTCACACTTAGTTACCGTAGGCACAGGGGAGACCTCATCACCGTCTACCAGATCTTAAATGACCAAGCCAACCCAAATAAAAGCATCCTGCCAATAAGTGATTATAGGCTTCCACGAGGTAACCCGCTAAGGATAGCACACCAGAGACCAAAGACTCGAGTGCGATCACATTTCTTTTCGCTTCGAGTTTGCCGTCTCTGGAACGCTTTATCGGCGGCCGTGACTACAGCGCCATCTGTGGAGATTTTAAGCGGAAGCTGGACATTTATGCAGAAATGCAAGGTTTGTGTCTCAATGGCTTATCCTCATAAAACCTGAAACCATACTGTCAATGGATAAGCATACAAACTGCCTTCTCTCACTCTATCTTTTCCTTAGGTCACCTTTATTATTCCACTAATCTCAACCCATATTATCTACACTACAACCTACCATTATTACTATTGCTGTTCTGCTTCTAGGACTACACCGAATGACCAACGGGAGTTAGGTCAAACTCCATTCACGGCGGCGACACAGTCGTAACATACTGTGTGCTTCGGTGGCACAGTGGTTAGGACTCTCTCCGACCATGCACATTGTGTGAGTTTCTATCCCCTGCCGACGCACACCCAATATCTATGGTCGGCCTGCACAATTTGGGCTACCGATGTCCATGCTGAAAATTCCATACTTGTACCAAAAATACTGTGTGAAATCAAGCTGTAATCAAAAAAATAATACTACAAACTATACTACGAATCCCCGCACCACTCCTCTTGGAGTCTACCAGAGCTAAAGCAGTCGAGTGGCGGGACTTGCTACGCAGAAACTCACCGAATATCTCGAACCTCTACCTCACAATCAAGAAGCGAGGTCAAAGAAATCACTGGTTTATACTAGCTCGTAATCAGGATATTGGATATTGGAGGGGGAATATTGAATTCTCAAGGTTTTTTGAACGCTGATATCATCTTCCCTTGCTTGTTTGGATTCGTGAGCTGAATTCGATGTCTTTTAAACCTATTTTAAATTTATAGTTTCCAGAAATTGTTTATTAATAATGTCTCTAACATTTCTCACACCAGTTTTTACGAGTAAGGTTAGATGAGATATTGACGTGGGGAAAGTTCAACAATAGCGTCCCAAGGGATGCGAACGCACGAGTGACCTTCAGACAGCCAATCATAAAAATGAGGAATTTTTGCACAAAAAATGACTTATATTCACAAGAAAATGCATGAAAACACATTAAACGGATTATATTTCTCTGATATGACTTAAAAATACGTTCCAGTTGCGATGAAGAGTATCAGTTGCTAATTTGGACTAGTTTCTGTAGATGTATTCACCAAAGTGACTGAAGGTGTGCTGTTTTGGGAATGGTTCATCTCTCTTCTCTTGCTGTGCAGTCCTCTCCTAAGCCCTCGGTTTAGTTACTATGGTTCCAGTAAGAGCATTGGCGACTACATACAAGGGAAATAAGGATAATAAAAGAACTTGAAATAAACGAGAAATCTATTCCTAATCGCTACTCGCCTTAACCCCTATCCTAACGCTAACGAGATGTTAACACATTGTCCAAACAGTAATAAAAGTGTTATCTGGGTGAAACTTGCTCCTTATTTGATGAATAGGGTTGATATTTCAGCTATGATAATGACAGGAACCGTTAGCCAACTACTAGCATGCGTTCAAGGTCATTTGAGCGTTGAAGGTTTTGGGACGCTATTCTTAAACTTCGCCCATATGGTCTCTACTTGTTCCCTTGGACTTCAGTAGTGACCTAATCTGCAATCGAGTCAAGGAATCGCAACTGTAAAAAGTATCATTTTATCGAAGAATTTCTAAAAAAGAGCAAGAACATTGAATAAGATACCTTTCTCTATACTTTCGAAATTAACACCTAAGTCATTAATTTAAATATTGAATGCTAACAGGGTACCGCCCTTCATTTGCTAATATGTTAGCGGGAATAAGTATGATCTAACTTTAATTTCGTTTTCTCAGCTGTTCTGAACGTCTAGCAGTACTTATATTGGGGGTTGTGGAGAACTCTCCCCTCTCACGTCAAAGATTGACTTCTATGATGACATTGGGAACCTTATCATCAGAAGTGCAGTCTGTATTAGCTTTCTGAACCACATTATCCTGAGTTCTTTGGATTGAGGTAGTAACACTGACCTCCTTGATTACCATAGGTTTCACTGAGAGACATGCCAACTTGGCATTAGTTTGCAGAGCTTTCTTCAATCGACTCGTTCAAGAAGTGATTAGACAAAAACAGATACTGTTGGTATTAGATGGTTGGAGGCAATCGGCAGGAAGCCTTGGAGCTAGGTTTCGTGCTAGTAATTTACTAGAAAAGGATTAATACAAACTTGATGTTTTCTCAAACAAAGTCTTGAGTACTTATGCTTACCGATAGTGAATATGTATCACAAATTCTGAATCTAAACTGTTTGTATGCTGCTCTCTGGTAAACATCTTGTAGTACAACATGCTACAGTTATCGCACTGCTTACAGAGCGTAATCAATGAGGCCGACAACACTTATGGGATAATTGCTTAAAATATACAGCTACATTTTCACATATCGAATAGTACGCATTGAGTGGAGTAAAACTATTTTTGACTAATTAGGCAGTCAATTTCTACTTTTATTGCTATGGTAATATCGATTTTGCATGTATATTTAAGAATTTTTTTTTTCAGATTTATTATTATGAATAGTTTAGAGAGTTGGAAAAAGCCACATGAAACTCCTACAGAATGGCGTGTAAGACGGATGTTTTTAAAGAAGAATTTTGATAAAAGGCAACCTGAACGTTTGGAATGTCTCTCAAATTGTTTTACCAATGTAAAGTTGTATGGAGTTTCCTATCCATCAAAAGTTATGGAGGAGGTAATGATGTAAACTTTTATTTAAAATTGTTTTACTAGATTGAAGTCCTGGGTGAAGGGATCGTAGAAGAAGCCACAACGTTTCATCAATATGATAAGTGAAGAATGTAATAAGCTGTAAATAGGTGCTACTATAATGTATTTTATACCAAAATGGAAGTGACTTTTTTCTTCCTGACCAGTCATATATAGTGAATTTAGAAGAAAATACAATATAGTACATTTGCTTATGGCAGCATTCTTGAAGTGAATTAATTTCTCACGCTCATATTTGTGTACTCCGTGGAATATTAGCTGAGGTGTGCAAGATATTAGATGGTGTATTAGCGGTGTAATCTTACTTGCAGGGAAGAGTGTCAGGCGATTTTGCCTACTCTCAGCTTAAGAATAAATGATTCCTTTTTTTCTGTCTATCAGACTAGTGTGAAGCATCAGTTCGTATCAACTTGGTTTTCAGCCGAGACCCTCTTCACCTTCCCTGTAGTATCAAATACCATCATATTAAGTCTAGTGGCATGTGTTTATTCTCTTGATGGTATCGAAATTGTATCTAGCTATGTGAATTTGCACTGTAATGATAAACTGTCGAAAATAATAAATTGTACATCGTTTTTATGTGAAATTATATCCATGAAAGCTTCGCAGTTAGATTATTCGTTTAAGTGCAGGGTAAAACACCACAAGTCATACTGTGTGTGAAAATTACTGAATAATAGTAGTCATTACTATCTACCAACACGGTTGTGGTCATTCGTAATCGGTATTTCCTATGTGGTACTCAAGCCTGAATTCAAACAGAGCATATTTCAAATACCTTTCACTTTCTTGGGTCTTATAGGACTTGGTCTTACCATAATATTTTTATGTTCTAAGTCCATTTATCAGTTCTGTATTTATAAGCGAACGTAAGTATTTTGTTTACATGTATCTGCTGTTCATTTATCGAACCAAGCTAGATACTTTAAAAAGTCCAGGTAGACGTTACTGCTACATGACCCTATGATGGTGGCGAGTATGATCATGTGTTGTTTAGAATACTATATGCGTATGTTAACCTGATGCCCATCGGTCAATTGCGGCAGAAGACAATAAAAGGCAGGTTAATTTTTTTGTTTTTATCTTTGTCATCGCCGGCATTCCGGAGGAAGAAGTAGAGATGCGAATCAGTTATGTGAAGAGACACTGATTTTGTTTATATTAAATGTAAAGTTTTAGGCTGGTAAAGGTTGATCAGTCAATAGGATGGTGAACGGTAACCGACTAAAAAGACTGAAGTGCGTTATTTTCAGCGACCGCCATTACTGATGAACACGGTTGGTAGAAGATTGGAAAAATTCTCATTTTTGTCAGGCCAAAGCCTGGCATTAATGTATGAAGTTATAAATTGTTAATCAATGTCACAGGTGTGGACTAGCTGGAATGTGTATAAAAAGTCGGTTGTTGGAGACTCAAAATTGTTCACAGTGGCGCAAGTGGTACACTGTTAATCTTCGAAATGTAGAATATTTTCACTATTCTTCATTCAATTATTTTCCTTTGTCACATTTACGCACATTATGTGTAAACTATTGAAATATAATTATACTTTATTTGATCTAATCCACAATGCTCATACTTTTTACTGATATCCATTCGAATAAGTTTATAAGCTATTGTTATTCGGATTCAGTTGTTCGGCGCAGATTTTTCATCTACTACTAGCAATGCTTATAGTGCGAAAACTGGTGATGCTACTCATTTGGCCAGGGTGGAGTAGCTGAAGCGGGGTTTGAGCTCGGGATCAACTGCCTAAAAATCCGGATGATATAGCGAATGAACCATACCACCGTTATTGATAGGTTCTTGCATCGATGTCCCTTATTATTTAGTTTGATTTAATATTGGGTTTGATGCTGATCGACTTCAGAAACTTGGGGACTGACTTGTTACCAAAGAAGGGTGTCGTTGAATATGCAGTCCTTCTAGGCGAAGATTCTGAATAAATGTGGAGTCTTCAGAACGCCTTGAGCAACAGTGCTTGATATGCGACTTGTCCGTGTCGAAGCAAAATCATACTGCAGGAATGGTCTGCACCAATTCCTGGTTTAAGGATAACGAGAGGAATGGTCGGGTTTACTAACTACTTATTTGGGAAGTTGCATCAGCCTTGATAGAGTGATTGCTGACAAAATCTCATCTCGGACACAAAAAGCTGATGAGGCATTTGCCAAACTGCGTCATCTCCGGCATAGACGTGATACTAAATTATTGGTGAAAGGATGCGTGTACAGCACTACAGTTCTTTCTATGCCCCTTCACGACTGTGAAACTTATCACTTGAAAGTGAAAGACACAAAGAGGTTAGCTGTCTTTAACCACACGTGTTTGCGTCCTACCTTTCGCGTTAGACGACATGAAATCTTCAGGCGTAGTTCTCCTTGACAGAAGTAACTATAGTAACGAGATGAATGATATATTGAAAGAAATACAGATGTTCCGAAAACTTGAGAAGAAAGATTTCAACAACAGAATAGACAGCGAAATAACCAGACGTTTTAAGAAACTAAGGGAAGAACGTATATTTCTTGAAAGTTTAGATTTAGACCAACGGACATATACACGCCAGGATCATACGGCCTGCCTAAAGTACATAAACCGTGAATACCGTTAAGACCGATGCTTGATATGCAAAATTTACCCTACCATGGTTTAGGTAAGTGGTTAGTGACTATTTTTTAAACCTTTACATGAACAGATAGTGAAACACAGCGTCAAAGATGTATTTGAGTTAGTAGACAGACAAAGATATTAATATCAGGGATAAAACTATGATATCTTTGGACATAACATCTTTATTCACAAACGTACCTGTACTAGTGTGGTGAGAGCAGGCTGCTAGCCGATTGGTTGGCACTAATCTACGTTAAGGTCTAGGTCACTAATGTGGGCCGTGAGAAGATATGAACAAGGCTGAGTCAACAACCAATCACAGCAAAGTTAACGTGGCAAAATATGATTCGCAGATAGAGAACTCTATTTGTCAAGGAATCCCGAAACAACCAATCAGAAGCCTGCGTTTGTCTACCTAAACAACCAATCAGATGACTGCGCTTGTCTATAATAATGTAGTTGAAATATGTATAAATACGTGTTGATTTTCATAATAAAAGGATCTGTTGCCTGGCCCTTGTCTTCTGTTGTTACACTAGTAACAACAGAAGACAAGGGCCAGGGAACAGATCGTTTATTGAGGAAATCAACACATATTTATAGATTTTCATGTACATATTATAGATTATTGTTAGCAGAAAAACACAGTCCTCTGACTGATTGTTTCTCACAGAAAGTTGACCTTGCATCTTTTTGTGGCTGTTTCTTGAACGTCAGATCATCTATATGTTAACTGTATCCGCCTACTAAAAGCCTCTGTCCTCATTTTTCTCACGACCAATATAGGGGACATAAACTTTGACGTAAACTACTGTCGACAAATTTTGGCTAACAGCCAGCTCTCACCACATGCATAAGTATACTACAAGTCGATAAATGTTGTCGTTCCAGCACAAATCCTAAAAGAACTGTTATTAAGGTGTACCATGGATGTAAATTTGACGGCACACTTAACAGACAAATGGACGGAGGGCCATTGAAGCCGCCTATTGGGTCTCATGTTTGCGAATTTCTTTCTAAGCAAACTAGAAAATGGTCCTTTGAACAACCTCATCAGAAAATTCTCATTTTATTGCCGATGTGTGGATGATACCTTCATTCTTTGTGAAAATGATTTGGACAAGAACGCAATAATAACTCAGTTCTATGAAGTACATTCAACCATTAAATTCACGTGTGAAGAGGAATCCCGAAATAGAATCGCTTTCCTAGACGTCCTTCTTACAAGAAAACCAGATGGTAGTATAAACAATAATAACAACAATATCTTTATTATACACAATATACACAATTTTCAGTGTAGTTTATTGCATAATATTTACTCTTCATCCAGGAGTTTCAAGTAAAACAGCCATTCCCAGTGCATCATATGACGTAGTGATGATAGATCTGAAGGAAAAAATAATCCACTACTGTTTTTTTTCTTTGGCCCCACAGCAATGCTCAACGATAGGCTGCAAATCAATTGAAAATGTGCACGAGTACATTTGGAGACCCATGGATTTAGTTGAATGATTATAACAACAAGAACTAAAGGAAATGAGATGTATTGCCTCCGATGGAAATCCAGGTAGGCAAGACCACATACCCAAACAAGCCATCAATTTACATCAGAAAAGTACATGGACAGTCCAATATACAAATTTCCATAGCTTTGTTCTTCTCCAGTACAAGAGAAACTTAAGAAGATCCCTCAGCTATAAGGTCAGAGCTATATGCTCAGAAGACATAATTGAAGATGATCCTAGGATCGCACTTGACAACCTAATTGAAAATAGCTATCCAGAAAAGTTCATCAAGAAAGCAGAAAAGGACTATTCTCCTTTTGTAAATAAGGAGCCTTTATATATACGACTGCAGTTCAAGGGTGACGCAACTAGTGTAATAATTACTAACAAGTTAATAAAACGGTTTGAAAAAATTTGGGCATTGGGTATATGATATTCATTATAATAATACTTTGAGAAAGCTATTAGCATTAAATAGCGAAACGTCGGTAAAAACTATCGTTTTGTTTTTCATTGACTGGGAAATACAAAAAAACCTTTATTATAATGAAGTTAAGAAAAGTTGTTCAAAGATTTTCGATGCTGGTAAACTACAAGTCATGTTTTCTAAACGACCGCTTATGATTGCCTAGACTAGCCACCTCTAATTGTTTCTACCAATTCAACCAACTGTGTTTGTGGAGCGATTTATATTGGCTGTTGTTCCAGTAAATAATACTGTTTGACTGTGTGATACATCTAATAAACAAACTAATATGGAATTACTTACTACAACAGTGCCCAAGTTTTACACATATATTAATATGACTTATGGTTCTAGGAACCTGATTTTTCGTTCTCGGGAACACCTATCGATGTGGCTTAATAAAGGTACGGTGAAAAATATCAACAGTTCGATATTAGACCACCTGGTCCAAACCGGCCAAAAAGCTAACATTGAAGAATCTTTCCCTATTTTCTATCGGGTACCGAATAAATTGCCGAAAGCATCCAGGTACCGCATACTCCAAACAGCAGAGGCTATTGCGATCCGTATAAAACAACCAGTGCTTTTTGTGAAGAAGAAACAGGTCCAACCATTTCTACTACACCTTGGTCTTCTATGGAGCCTATAAATTCATGGATTATTATTGTTTTCCCTAATTTGTCCGATATTTAGTGTAGTGTTATATTGTTATCATACATACAGATGCTATCGAACTATAATCTATTGGTATTATTGATTTGATATTATTTAAACATTAACGTTGTTAATAAACCTAATTATTTCATAATTACGGATGTATAACTGTAGAACCTGATGAACATGTTATTGAAAAGAATATTCTTTGTTTAGCAATCAGTCTTTTGAAATAATATTAAAGTCAGGTGTAGCGTATGAGGTAGGGAGGCAAACGCAGTCGATGAGGTTGTGAATCTGTATCGATTGAGATGGCTAGGATACGTGTTGTGTACACCAATTCATTACATTCTTCGTTAAGCAATGTTAACTGTGACAGTATTAGGTTGGAATGGAGTAACGTTTCTTAAAATTCAATGTAGCACCAATCCATGGAGACTTCGACTTTTGGTTTGAGCTAAGTAGGGAGGCGTAGACTGTCTATTTGAAGTCCTTGAAATGCTAAAAACCAATGGCTGGAGACCGTTGATGATATGGATGGGCTGGATTCACTCCTTGTGATACGCCAGACCAACTGAACTCGTTCCGCATATAATTATATTTTCTACCATACATTCTCATTTATTATGCATGCCTAGGGCTTCAGTGCATTACTTTCTACAAATACATCCAACTGGCTTCACAATCGCTCATCTCCTCTATGTCACCCCAGGGTCCACACCCAACTAGTTTCCTATTTGGGTCCCACTTGAGAGCCTGGTGCTTGATTTCGCGCAACAGTCTTTTCAGCGTATATCCGAAATATTTGTTAGGCAATAAATTATTGGCTGGTGTGATGCCAGAGTTCCTTTCTGCTTACCCTTTCTAGCCATCTGATCTTCAGTACTAAACCAGTGAGTGCAGGTGTCGATGGAAGTCTGCAGCAGGTCGCTAGACAGGTTTTCGATGATACGTTATTTCTCTCTTATCGGGAGCCTGTTCTGCTTCAGTTGCCCATGTATCTTAATAATACCTAATGTCTTTCCTAGCACTCTCAACGCTTTTGCCCAATGCGTTGTGGGTTATACTCGAATTCTCTGCACTTCTTCATCTTCTGCTTCACCATCCTTTTCTCCTCAGAGACCTATTTCTCGTCTTACCTCTTCTTGTCCAAGATGTCTCTACATGTTTCCTTCTGCGTCGTATTCACATATTTTGATGTTTTGCATGCAGGTTTCCTCGCTTAGTGTCTCCTACTTCCCCCAATGAGTGCTATGGAGGTGTCTTTTACAATGTCTTCCCTCTGTTTGAGTGTTGAACTTGAATTGTGATCTGATTCATGCCTACTTTTGCTTTGACCAAAATAAGACAAGTCAGTCAACTAACTTCCTGAGGACTTTTACCAGTGGCGCCATCCGTCCTCACAAATTCCAGCAGAGAATAAGTTGTTTTTTTCTTCTGTGCTTTGAAGTTTCAGCACTGGCGACACTTTTTTAAGGGATAGGATTGCTGATTGCACGTGTAGCTTCCCCTAAATATTGGACTTAGGAGCGACTAGTAGTCTAAAGAGGTTTAATGATTTCATAGGTAAACTTAATACATATTTAAGTATTGTTTCATTATAAATTATTTAAATTAATCCCAGTGTGTTAAGAAAATCAATCGAATAAAAAAAAACCTTGTTTTGATTTTCTTAACACGCTGGGATTAATTTAAATAATTTATAATGAATCAATCTGACTCGGCGCTCAAATTATTTCAGGAAGTTCGTAACACCTATGGTCTGGAAACCTATAATCTCATTTAAGTATTGGTTTGTAGGGATTTGGTTGATTGGTTACAGGATGTCATCATGAGCTGACATCAGTTAGAGAACCATTGGAAAACCTGGAAGTACTGCACAGCTGTTTCGTCCTAGTTTGGGACTCTTCAGCAGTACGCACCCATCGGGGTTCGAACCCAGGACCTGCTGGTTACAAGGTGAGCTAGCTCGTAGACTATTAAGCCACTGGGACCCGATCCAATGGCCTATGAATTCTAACTTCTGCCAATTCACGATATAGCGCAACCGCTAGCCCATGTCTTCGGCGAGTATTTGTTCCACACCCGACCTGCTGCACCCTTCTGGTCACGACTTCCCACTGGGACCCCAAGTAACTACCTACCTGAATAGGGCCAGTCGCCACTGAGCAACTCATTGGTATTCAAGTATTGATTTATATTTTGCTGCTATTAATCTTAACTGGAGCCAGCTGAAACTGTTCTTCTGTATTTAATTACTTTAAAAATTCGTTACAATATTGACATCTATTTTCCCACTATCTTTATAGTAGTGGTGAACTATGCCGAGAAAAACTGAGGGTGGGTTGGCTTTACATTATTTGAAGACTGGTACATGAATTTCTTTTGATTCTTGGTTAAGTGAATTACCTAACAGGATGAGGCTTCAAGTATGCACACATATCGTTTCATAATGCAGTAGGCATCTTTTTAGTAAGAACTTTTGGTATTATTCAAGTGTATGCTTAAATCTCAGCTGAGGTACTACTTAGTATCACTCCACATAAATTTAAAACAAGAAACAGAAAATGATTTCGACATGTAGCGAAAAGACAACAGAACTACAAAAAATTGTACAGAAAGCCATCATGGATGGAACGAAACTTTAAGAGTTTCATACCCACTCAGTATAAAATAACGAGACGAAAACGTGTCAAAGTCTTGTGACGAAATCATTATATTTGCAGCACTATCAAGTATGAGTGTAACAGTGATACGTCAAAATGTTTCCACAAATCCGAATATTTGTTTTTGAAAATATTGGTCGTATGAAAATGCACTAACCTGAGTGGTTTTTGGGCATGCTGGAGCGATGGTATTTAACAGTTGTACAACAGAGCTTCTAATTGCTGCAGATGTTACTGACATCACCATCAATGCATCAGGACATAGGATTAAGTCGGAAAACAGTTAGCAGTGTTCAACCCAAAACATAACAACAATCCCTGGAGTAATTTCCAAATTCTCATTTAAGCATTTAGAAAAAAAAACAGATTCAGCGAAGAAATATATTCCTTTTCAATTAGTCCCTCATCATCGGCTCTACACTAATAAATAGCTTTTTACATCAAAATTTTTTATCAATCAAGTGGTTATTTTAGTTGATCAGTTTCAGGTATAGGCGGGGGTGAAATCAAGAGGTTAAAAGTCATCAAAAAATAACTAATAGCTGTTAGTAACAAGATATCTACGTTCTAAAGGAGGGTGGAAATTAATTACGGAGATAAGTTGATTCTTAGGCGTTAACAACAAGTTATTACGTAATCAAAAATTTGTAAAATAGCAATGATGACTAGCAAGAATAGGATGACTCAGAGTTACGTAAGATACAAATAAGTTAGTAGAATTAGCTAGAACTGTAAAAATTTATACAGTCAAAAGATAGTTACTGGGGGAGGGGGAGATCGTTGTTAAAAACTTAATACGTATTATGTAGTTGGCCATGGCAAAGAAAGGGACTGCATAAATTTCTTTTGAACACATAGATTTGGCTTGTTCAGATGAATTCTGATTGCTTCTGCTGCATGTAAAAGTTGCACTCGAAGGCCATGCGAGAGGTTGATTGAAATACGATAAATAACTTTAAAAGCTTTTTTAGAGTCGTTTGTCTCTAGTATCGACGAGATAAACTAGTATTGAGCTGCGTATAGCTTTATTCGGACATTTGCCAAACCAAGACGGGAGATGTTCATAAATTTGACGATGAACTTGCATGATCGTACGCCCTACGTAACTAGCTCCGTACGGGCAGTTAAACTAGTGAATACACATGGAGGAGGCGAGCCATGGAGTTTATCTTAATTTCCTAAACTAAATATTGGTCAGCTAGTAAATACACAACATAGCTTAGCTGCACACAGCGTAGAACCGATGATGAGGAACCAATTGAAAAGGAGTATATTTCCTCGCCCAATCTATTGTTTTTTCTAAATCCCTGAAGTGTTTGAAAATTGGTTTGAGCAAATCATATTGCGAGGTGTAGACTGTTTGTTTTAGATCCTCGGGATGCTAAGATCCCATAACTGGAGACTATTAATTATATAGCTTGAGATCGTTCTCAATGACTCAGATACATTCACTCTACGTGATCTGCTATATCCATGAAGCTTTCGTGTTTCTCCATGTAAATATTTTCCCTGTAAATTTCTGCTCATCACAGTTCCTTTGATTGTTTTTTCTTCACCTTTGTAAGACATACGAAATGTGGTAACTTGGACTGTTGCACTTCTGTGCAAAGTTCTATGTTGGAACGGTCAGTCCGTCAGTCACCATCAGTAGATAATAAAACAAGAATGTGTTTGCGTCTTCTATGATCCAAATGAGGAAAACAGATTTTGTGTGCAGGGAAGAAAGGTAAGTTACTCTAAAAATGTCATGCGAGAATTTACAATGCAAAACTGATGTTTCTTTTTGGCTCTTTAAAACTTAATTCTTTTTCTGTCTTCTCAGTTGTCTGTAATACATTTTTGTGATTTTTATATTCTACTACAATGCATCCACTGTTTAGATTCAATTATTTTTATTTGATTTGAACTGGCTTTTTAGAGTGGTACAATTTATTAGTTTTAATCTATTGCAAAACGTTTTTTCTAATTGATAACACGAGACACTAAAGTGTTTTCATTTAATTTATCTAACAATTGGTGGATGGTGGCTAGCAGTGGAATCCAGGATGCGCATTTCGTCCTATTTGGGACTCGTCAGCTGGATGTACCTGCATTTCTCAGTGTGTGATGATTATCCCACCGAGGCTCGAACCCAGTACCCATAGTTTCGAACGCCAAAGCGTTATCCACTAGGGCCACGAGAGCCACCTCTTGTGCAACGGGTCATATTAATTATTGAATTGAATTTTTGACTTTCCCGTCGATTGATTGGACCGAAGTGCTCGGTCTCAAAAATTCAATTCAATAATTAATATGACCCGTTGCACAAGAGGTGGCTCTCGTTGCCCAAGTGGTCTAGTGGATAACGCTTTGGCGTTCGAAACTATGGGTACTGGGTTCGAGCCTCGGTGGGAACATCATTACTCACTGAGAAATGCAGGTACATCCAGCTGACGAGTCCCAAATAGGACGAAATGCGCATCCTGGATTCCACTGCTAGCCACCATCCACCAATTGTATACTAATTAAATACCCAGAAATCGTCGAAGCATCTGCACAAGAAGCCGACATGTCAACCTGAGACCGAGCACTTCGGTCCAATCAATCGACGGGAAAATCAAAAATTCAATTCAATAATCTATCTAACTTTCAAATCCCGTACTTTTTCGTGCAGTTTTATACAGTTTTGTACTTACTTCTAGATTTGCATCACCATATATATAATCAAGTATACAGAGTATTCAACTAAGGATTTCTAGTATATCCTTATTATTCAGCCTTATTAATTTATTTTTCTATGCATCATTCGAAATATAGGGGATATGGATGAGGATGTCAAAGCTAGGCAGGATTGGAAAACCACAACAGATCTTCCTTAATCTGAAATCAGTCTGAAGGCTTACTGTACTGGGCATAAGAACATGATTTAGACTTCCAACACTATTGTCAAGTCACTTTTTCTATATGGTTCAGATACCTGGAGTGTCTCCGAAAGCACTTCTAACAGGCTTCAAACTTTTATCAACTGCTACCTTAGCTCTATACTGAAGACCAGAAAGGAATAGCAACAAGGAACTTTGTCAGTCAACGGACCAACTAAGAACCTTCTACCCGATAAATATATAGAATGAAATAAGGATGGATCAGACATATATATGGAAGAGACTATCAAGTGACATCACGCACCATGACAGCCCTCGAGTGGAACCCAAATGGAAAAACGACAAGTTGAGCATGGGACCGAGGGTGACATGGAGGAGATCATGTGAGGAGGAAAAAGCTAATAGGCAAACGTGAAGCCAGCTAAAGAGGATTGCAAAGAACAGGGTGAGATAGCGGTGTTGCTGAAGCTCTGCGTCCTGCTCGTAATCTAAGGAAATAAATAGCAATTTATTATTAACTTATTGGTTATTGAGTGTTAGAATATACAAATCGCTGATACGTTGACTAGCTCCAGTTTGCCACTAGTGCCAAAAATGCATAGAAATTTATGAAAAAGACAAAAGAATTCGTTTGTTCGATTCTGTATATAAAATGTTTTTATTTTTCTATCATAAACTCTTGTTCTCTGTTTTAGTGAATTGCTTTCCTCTTTTGAAAAAAATGAACAAAAACTATTAACAACAGAAAGGAATGTAGGTAAAGGGACAAGGGATAAAAAGTGTACAGAATGGGAAAAAGAAGCTGAAAAAATCGAACAACTCAGCAAAATGAAAAAATAGGTATAAAAGGTTGAGCATAGAAAGGAATGATAAGATAAAGATGAATATATGCACGCATATATATTTATATAACATAAATAAAAATCTCAGTAGGATAAAAGATCTAAAAAAAGAATAAATCTCTCGTTGATAAAAAATAGTTTATCTTGTATGTTTACGCACACGCTCTTTGTATCTATGTCTTAGGCTTAAGATTTCGCTTCATTCAGACATCTCGGAATCCAGTGTACACACAGTGGTAGTAACATCAGTACACTCGTAGTTTGCCAAGATATCTTCATTATGAATGCTGTTAGCGTTATTGTTATTGTCAACATGAGTTGGGTTGTTTGACTTCTCCAGAATATAAGTCCAGGGAGTTATAGCGGATGACTCTTCAAATATTTTCTTATAATTAACAGAATTGGATGATGAGTCAACAGAAGCAGAGTGATCTGTTGTAGTGACTTCACATAACTAAAAGGAAATAATTTGAAGAATGAACATATGTTAACTGTTAATACATATTACAAATGAAAGCAGGCTAACGGTGTCAATAGTTCTCCTTTACGCTTCATTAGAATCCTTGCATATATACAATATGGTTTAAATATATAAGGGAAAAAACACAGTCTCAAGATATTTGGACAGCTGAATGTAAATAATACTCTGCCTACACCTGCCTGTACCAACGTATACCCCAGAAGTGAAAAAAATTATACGTATAACCACGTCTACTACTTTAGGTTCTGGGGAAAAGTCGTATCAGTTTTGATGAATCAGTGAATGATAAGCATTTTTAACTCAAAGGATATTTGGCGCAGACGAGATATTTTAATGTCGGAGCAAAAATGTTTAGTAGCGCCTTGTCTGACTTACAGCCGTCGAGTTGGCCTTAAAATTATTCAGTATTAGGCGTAAAATGTTTGTTACGGGTAGGTAAACTGCGCATTTGTGACTTTTGCATTCTCACTTTGGTTGAAGAGTTACACGTACGAAATCCCTCATTTACTCCGATTCACCATGTTAAGTTGAATAACATAGAAGTAATTACAGGTTGGTTAGTATTTACGCACTGTCTAAACCGACTTATATGCGTCTATCTACTTTTCACAGAAATGCTTGTGACACCATCTTATAGTTGATTAAGAGCTCCTGGTTTAGATTTCAGAAAAATGGTGATTTCATCCTAATGAGTTAAACTACAACAATAGGACACTTGTTAAGTTGTTTGATGGAGTAGAAGAATCGCAACACGTGTAACAACAGAAGACAAGGGCCAGGGAACAGATCGTTTATTAAGGAGATCAACACGTATTTATATATTTTCATGTACATTATTATAGCTTATTCAAGCAAACAAACAGTCTTCTAACTGATTGTTTCCCACAGAAAGTTGACCTTACACCTCTTTGTGACTGTTTCTTGAATGTCACGTCATCTATATGTTAACTGCATCTGCCTAAGCAAAGTCTGCTGTGATTGGTTGTTGAACCAGTCTTGTTCATATTTTCTCACGACCAATATTTCCGACATACACATTGACGTAAAATACTGTCTACCACTTTTGGCTAGCAGCCACCTCTCACCAGACACGAACAAAAATGGTTAGCAACACAAACAACAGGAAATAACTAGCCATCGATCTTCGACAACCCAGATTGTGTACAGAAACTTGTATATTTTTCGGAAGCAGATAAATTAAGCGTGCGGAAAGCCATCTGTCAGTTCGTGTTGCTGGCTATAAAGTCCTCAAAAGCCTAATCACATATCATTCAATGGAACATGGTCATATGATTGTTGTCAATAAAAGTCTTGAAATAGAAAACAAGCGTTTAAGTTTGATGAAGCCTGCGCCACTCTACCAGAAAGCCGGGAACTTGTGTGAACAGATAGAAACAACAACTAGTCCCTTGGTGGTATACTGTCTACGAGCCCATCATTCACCCTTGTTCTAATTATTACTTGAGTGTGCTGCTCCGTATCATTTTTTGTCAAAAATTTAAGTTGTAATAAATTCTTGTTTATGGATATTTAAGAAAAGTATTTCTTTAATTTCTTTAAATAAACACTATATTACTATTGGATTCAGATATTTCAGATTGATAAGAATTTTCTTTTAATGTCAACATTTTTGAAGTGTAGATGGTCATAATTTCTCATCACTTCTACCATAACAAGTCGAATCTATGCATTTATGAGGATTTTATCACACTAACTTCTTATCCCTGATACACTTGTTTGTGATAGGAATAATTATGTTTGTTGGGTATTTAGCAGGTAAGTCCTACCGAAATTCATAAACTCAAAAAATACACCTTTCAGATAGCTATAGCTCGTTCTAGAACCCTATTGTAATACAACATACAATATAAAAACACTAGGAATTTAAACTTTTTAATAACCTCGCTTCCTTTACGTTCTGACTAAATAAATAGGGTTTCTAGCGTAAACCTTAAAGTAGCACTGGTATTACTGGTTTTTACGGGATGGGGTTGCTACTAACCTCACGCCAAACGTTCCTTCTTTCTCAGGCTTATATACTGTCAGCTAAGGGAGACTTACGAGTGCTTGTCGACCGGAGATAGAACCTGGACCAACTAGGTGCATGGTTAGCGAGCATTCTGCCGCTGAACTACCACCACCACCGAAACACATAAATATTGTAAATTTCCATTTTACTTCAATAAAGTTATTCCGCATTCATTAATGACACAACAGAAAAGAAAAAAACCTTTTCTTTTTACTTTTATTTTCTTGGGAAACAGAAATAAATATTGCTTAATAGAATGACTAGATTTTGCTGATAACCATATTACACCTCAATTCGATATGGATATCTGCCTACACTATCTGTCTTGCTGTTGTTTGTTCGAGCTACATTATCGGGGACAGATTTTTCATATATTAGTGACTAAGAGCCATACTTATCGTATGGGGATAGATGATACGACTCAGTTGTGTCTCCAGGTTAAGGTAGGCAGGGCAGAACTCGAACTCCACGACCCATTGGCTGAAAACTGATAAAATAAAAAACTTAACCAGACAAATTTTACTTTAAAACCCATGCAAGTACACACATTGAAACTCAACTTACCCCAAATTCTTCAAATAATTCGGACTGTGGTATATCTGTAACAGATTTCCATGATGATGTTATTATTCTATCCTTGTTTAAATGATTGATAACCGCTACACTATCTAAAGGATTTGCTACAAAGTCAAAGTGTTCATCATGTAACGCTTTCAATTTTTCTTCAATGTAATAATCATCCAGCTGAGTTGTTTCATAATTTATAACAGATAAACGTCTAGCTGCTGTCATTTGTAGTAATTCATAGAAATTATATTTACTATTATTACCATTATCATCATCATTATCAGTGTTTTCATGATAATCAGTGGAATTTTCTCTTGATATCCGTGCTGATGAAGTTGACAGGGATTGTGAATACTTTATACTGCCTTCAGGTGGTGTGATGACCGACACAGTTAGATCTTGTAAACCCACAGAATTAGGACAGTAATGATGATAATAATAAGATGGATGATCTATTTCATCACCAACGGTTGATCACTATTATCATTGTTGCTTCTTGCTGTATACAGAGCATTAAAAAATATCTGTGTAATCAATGAATTGTCTATTCTTACAGTATCGTCACAATTATTATTCCGTAATAGTATTGAGTAAACAACCGGCAGTGTGGCGTTCAATGCTTCTTCAATGATAGTTCTGTTTACATAGAAATAACAATCTGTTTCTTGGTAATTACAACATTCGATAACTTCATTTGAAGACAAATATCTTAGAAAGGAAAAAGGTTATAGTGAAAACTTTAAACATACTATAGACAACGAAGGAGAGACAAATTACAAAACACACGCATACACATGTTTCTATAGAAGTGATACTATTTTTTTAATTTTAAATTACAGCTTGATGCCACACCGTATTTTCGGTACAAGTATGGAATTTTCTGCATGTGATATCGGTAGCCCGAATTTTGCTGGCCGACTATAGATATCAGGTGTGCGTCGACAGGGGATCGAACTCCGGGCCATGTGCGTGATCGGCGAGAGTTCTAACCACTGTGCCACCGACGCACTAACTACTTTTTAAAATGTACACCATTAAAAAAAAATTTGAAGGCAAGAAAGATGGATAGGACACACGAGGAGGAAACCGTTGGATGATCCCACGTGCCCGTCAGGCTTTCATGTTGAAACTCAACAGGAAACGATGAGTTGGGCGTAAGAGTGACATGGAGATCCTGCGAGTAATAATGGGCAATCGAGACGCAAGCTAGAGAGAATAGTGTGAAATAAACGTGTGCTGCTGAATCTCTACATTCTACTCGGAACCCAAGGGAATGATAATTATAATATTATGAATAAGAATAACAATCGATCAATGAGGAGTAATGGTGACTTAATAATCACTAATCGCTTTTTTATCTTTAATTGTAACCCAGTAGAAAAGTGTACCGCCACCAGCCTAAAACTAGTTAACTGCTAAAAGGAAGAAAAAAATAAATAACAACAGCTCATACGGCAATGGATGGTCAGAGTAAATTGAATGCGTGCATCACGTCCAGTGATCTACCAGTATTAGTAAGCTACAAGATATATAAGCGCTAAACATGCCATCACGTCATGGGTAATCCCAAGGTGTCATATGAATGAGTGGCAGGTGTGACTGTATTCTCAAAGTTGAATAATGAAAGCAATACTAATAATACATTCAAGAATAATTCTGGCCAGGGTAGCATGAGGATTTTTGGCGGTTGGGAGGGGCGGCCAACAGTTATATGCGATATATCTCCGGCCAATACGTTGACTGGTCACAAAATCTCTCGATGGAATCCATTCAAAATTGGTTACTTCCTTCTATTCATTTGTTGCTGATCTCCATCCCTGTGTAGTGACTGCCAAAAAGTTATATTATTGTTTTCCAACGTTTATAAACTAACATTATACGATATTCTACTGTCATTCATCTATACATGCAGCAGAAACAGTAGATTTCATACGAAGCAGACTGTTGCGCAATGGTTGTGCGAAAGCTTTAACTAATTATAATCAAAATCATAATAAACGAAGCAATCACAAGTGATTGTAACAAGACTGAGTTAGGATAGGCAGAATCAAATAAATCAATTAGGTTTGTGAATATTTGTTTAGGTGAATTTTCCTTTTCTTGTTGATTGATTAGACCGAAACGTTCGGCTTTTGTTGACATCTCTGCTTGTAGAAAGGACGTCTCGAGAAAGACACGATGTTATTTGATGGATAATGACCACCAGAGGAATTCAGGATGCGGTTCGGCATTCAAAACTATGGATACGAGGTTGCAGTATCAGTGGGAAGAGCATCAATCATTGGGGATTGCAGGCACGTCCAGCTGACAAGTCCTAGACAGGACGAAGTGGACATACGGGATTCCACTGCTAATCGCTATCCTACAAACAGACTGGTGAATGTTTACTTCGATTCTATAATTATCTAAGTAACAATAAGCCCAAATATCATATCACACTATAAGTCAGTCATGTATTGTATTACGTATGTGTGTGTGATGTATTGTGTCAATATTACATTCACTGACAAATGAATAATTATTCATAAAAAGTTCGTTTGTATACGTCATTCTGCTTAGTGAATAAATGATCCATGACTTCTATGAAAAATTAAACTTCAATACTCACCGATGAGACCTAAGGAGAACGATTCTACGTCTAAGATCTATACACGCCATGTTGGTTAATGCGTTAGATTTGCTTAAGACTGTCCTTATTATCAGTGCTAATACAAAATCAATATGTGGTGAATGCAGTTTGGTTACCTTGATAATCTCTAAATTAGTTCAGTTCATCAATACATGACTCACAAATTTCCACTTTTGAAATTCATCTTATCAGTTTCCCCGGTTAATATTACAAAATGCACATGAAGCAACATGGCTTATATCCCAGCACATTAGAACGCATGTGTGTAACACATTATTTTTGTTGCGCCCTTAGTTTCCGAGTGGGAGATGGGGCTTCAACAGTACATATCTATTTCTCCCTGTTCTTTGCAGTCCTATTTAACCGGCTCCACGATAGCCTATAAACTTGCATTCTCTCTGGCAATATCCTTGGTGTCATCTTCGGTAAAATGTTCAACTTGTCGCTTTCAAGAGGGTTCCACTGGATGGCCTAGTGTGTGATGTCAGGCAACAGTCTCCTCAGCGTGTCTCATCCATCTCCATTTTCTCCCACATAGTTGTTGGGTAACAGGTCCTTGGTCGGTTCTTTACCAGTTCCCTGTAGTTGCAGCATATAGCTGAATTAAATTTAACTTTTTTCTCATTATTTCATCTATGAGCATACTCAATTTTTCTTCATCTTAGTAAGTGAAAAAAGCCTTAAAATTACAAGTTTATATTCACAAACAACTTACTCAGGTGAATTCATGAAAGGTAAATAATCTCCGCAAATTGTATCATTATTACCCTTATCATTGTCATTATTATCGTTATTGCTGTGAGCACTTTGAATTGTATCAAAGAGATTTAGGCATGGATCCATGGTATCTTCCAACATGAATTTTTCATTGAAATCATCCGGCTTAAATCTACACGGTTGATCTGTCCAACGAATATTATTATAGGATACTTTTGAATGCCATGATAGTGGAATAGATTGTGATGAATATAAAGAAGACATATTCGATAATTCCGTGAAAAATGATCTAGAAAATTCATGAGTTTCTTCAGATAAACGATTCATAGCTGTGTTTATTCGAAGTGAGGTGAAATAAAGAAAATAAGAGAGATAAAAAGAATGATAATCACTATTTCCTTTCCATATTAGTTTGTTTATTAGATATATCACACAGTGAAACAGTATTATTTATTGGATGAAGTTTCGAACAGAATTTATTGTTCATAATCATATCAATTATAATCATACGACTTCGAAACTTCAGTTTTATAGTTTTCTTTGTCTTCTCCTATTTGTCGTAAGGGTAGTAGAATTTTCCAGATATCTGGCTGGACAGGTGTTGAATCCTACTACACGTGTTTGCAGTTGATTCGATAAACAAGGCTTCCGTTATTAATCTCTCCCTCCACCCTGTGACATTAGATTTTAAAACTGTCATCCTATCCCATCCTATTGTGTGGCTGTGTGTAACTGCATGTAGTGCTATAGCTGAACCATTCGCTATATTTCTTATCTTATTTGGGTCAACCAATCTAGATTTTGCTAAGTTTTTATGTTCAGCTAGTCTGGCTGCTCCTGTTCTACTGGTTTCACCTATGTATTTGACCTGACAATCATTGCAAGCAGGGTATTAGATAAACTAAATTGTTTTGTTTTAAAGGCTCCACGGGATGCTTTAACCGACAAAGCTTGTTTCTAATTGAGTTTGTGGGTTTGAATGCTACTTTTATTCCTGCCTTGTTAAGAATTCTGCGTAAGGTCTCCGAGGTTCCTTCTTTGTATGGAAGTACTACTGATGATTTAGATTCCTTATTGTTGGTGTTTTCATTATCCTGCACATGTTTGACATGCATGTCTCCATTAATATTACTACTATTATTCTTAATATCACTATCACTACTATCATTATTTATTTTATTTTTACATTTCCCTACATGCTTTCTGACTAATTTATCAAGGCATCTTTTATGTATCACTTCCTGTCTTAAATTTTCCTTGGTACTACTTAGTTTTTGTGCTCTGTCACTTAAACATTTCACCAATTTTAATTTTACTGACATAGGATGGGATGGTCGGAAGTCCAAATATCTGTCTGAATATGTGGGTTTCCTGTAAACACTAGTATTTAACTTCTCATCTTCTTTCCTTTTAACACTACAATCCAACATTGGAAGCTCCCCTTCCTAACTTTCCAATTCATAAGTGAATTGGATTGCTTCTACCTTCCAGTTGATGTGTTTGAAAAATCTAACTATATCTTGTGTTCTGAGTACAGTGAATGTGTCATCTACATACCTCCACCATACTTTTAAGGTGGGGTCGAACGTCTCAATCGCTATGTTTTCCCACTTATCCATGAATATATCTGCCACAATCGGGGATATTGCTGATCCCGTGGCAACTCCTTCAGTTTGTTCGCACATTTTCCCCTGGAATTTAAATACTGTGGAAGTCAGGCATAGCTACACTCCCAGCATTATATCCTCAAATGGCACTTTTGTTCTAAGTTCAAGTTCTTGGTCAGAAAAGAGTTCGTTTCTGACTGTCTCTATAACCATATTTATGGATATACGTGTATAGGACTGAGAATGTCAGAACTAACCATTTTTTCTTCGTTATCTTATTTTAAATCATCTAATTTATGTTTTAGTTCATAAATTTTGAGGGTATCAGAAAAGGGACTAAATTTCAATGTAGTGGTAGACAAGCTGAAACCTGAGGATCTCATCGCTAAAATGGAATTAGCACTAAGTGTGACAGACAAAACAACGGCCGATGAAGTACGGGCACAATGTGCACTAATATTACAACGACAAAAACGAGAAAAACCTAACCTGGCAAAACTAGAGATGGTAACCCTAAAAGAACTTAAGAATATCAAGGCTATAGTAATCACAAAGGAAATGGAACAATAATATTAGACAAATCAAACTATTTGGACAAGGTGAATACTCATATGCGAACGGCACCATGTGCGAAAATTAATAAATCAATAGACACTGTTATGAATAAGATTAAGAAATCCACAGGAGACTGGGCGCAGACACCCATCATCAAAGACAACCAGTCGGCGTTTTCATCTTCCACTTTCAGTGGCTATGTCTCACTCACAGCCATAAAGGAGAACAGAGCGAACTGATGAGCGGTGCACACCTTTCTGGTCGACAGTCGGATGTCACGTCTAATAAATCACAGATGGCTTAAGTTGGTGTATGCTAGTATACATACTTTTGTATTAAGACACCCGCAATTCCAACTAAAAACATATATTCAACTATATCATGATATTCTCACACGTTAGCTGTGTTAGGATTCCAAATGATTTCATACGAATCTATACTATTTGATGAATTACTGAAAATAAAAAGGCATGATACAGTTATTCTGTTTCAAACTCTTCAACAGTACTTACACACGACTATATCTTTACACGCAGAATACGCTATCACTTGATGCAACATATAGTGGTCGTATCACCCTTTTCATCCTCACAGCTTTATTCTTGGTCGGGGAACACTGTTCTAGGACTTAGAAACCACAATGAAACAGTAATATAATGCTGATTAATTTTTGCAATAATTATTTAGTTGATATCATTTCATAATAAAATTAACTTTCGAAAATTCCAATTTTGATGTACAACATAAACGTTTGTTGAATACAAGTCACAGCAGCACAAAACAAGAAGGATACGGACACTATTAGTTTGAAGTCAGTTGGAACTTTCAGCTACCAGAATAATTAACTGTGGCTTGCATAAATATTTTTAAAGTTACTGTGGACACTTTGAATTGTTGCTATTAGATGGTTGGAGGCAATCGGCAAGAAGCCTTGAATCTAGGTTTCGTGCTAGTTGGCGCTCACCAGTCAACAAGGTGTATCTGAAACCTTGAAGGAACTCGTATCCCTTCTGAGATTAGAACCTGCGTCCCCAATGCTGCAGTCAGAAACGTTATCACTGAGCTATTCGGACTCGCGATTGACCTCCTGCAGGACTGTATTAGATACTTTAATAAGTGAAGAAAAAGATACCTTATATGGTGTCAAAGAAAACTAGATTAGAAATAATAGTATTCTTGGTGATTTATTTTCACTAGACAGACAAATTTTCAGCAGGCTCTACTAATACTACTACCCACTGAAAATTCTTTAACAAAACAATACATGTAATATGTAAATTATATAGTTTAGACTGAAAATTCAGTTGTAAAAATTTTGCAAAAACCTTGCAGAAATCCACTTCAAAGTCGATTTAATCGTTAAACAATGAATTCAAAAAGAAGTTACCTTCATCAGAACCAATAGGAAATGAAGTATCTGAGAATACTCGTGTCTGATTCCAACATGTGTGCAAATCTGTGACAGAATCATCCATACAGGCCATACCGACGGATTATAAAGGTCATTGCTAAACCGATGCATGCCATTTGACTGAATAATATACGTCTCAGTATTTTCAGGCCATTCAAAACATTCATCAACAACTGGTTGAGAATTATCAAATGAGGCAGCGAGTAGAGTTGAAGTAGAGGCTGAAAATTCAAAATAAAACAAATAAGGTAATTTGTGGTTATTTGAAATCTCAGTGGTTTGCATACAACTACGGGTAGAGATAACATCCAGGAGAGGAAAATATCTTTTCCCACTTCTCAATAGCAGTACATATTTCACATTATTTTAATATAATACAAACTTGGTACATTATGGACACCAAGGCCTGGAATACTGCTCAGACGGACAGACCAAAGCACGTGATTGACATAAGAGACCACCGCCCGAACCTTAGACTCGAAGTCAGATCCACAAGGCAGTGGACCAGCGTCAGGAGCTACGTTCTCATGAATTCTGGTGACCAAAACATGTTGACACACCATTCTATCCTTTCCAAGTCTGCCTCTCATGCCTCCAAAGCCTCAGGATGGTCGAGGGTGGGTGCCTTGCGCTGCGGATTGGCCACCCCTCCGTACACCTCTTGAGATGCTCCCATATGACCGGGCGTCTTACATAGCCTCTCCTGAGGAAGTCCTGCTCACTGCCTTCACGTGGCGGAGGTGTTTTTCACCGAAGTGAGAGGGCAAAAGCGGATGCCCGGCGCTCTCCACCGGGTTGACTGTCCATTGGATGACAGTCTAGGGGAGATGGCTGAACCCTGATTCCAAACCTCCAACGACTGGCGTATGAAGCTCACCGGTAGACGTATGGACAAAGGGCTTATTGGATGCCCTGGATGTCTAGCCCCATTCAAAAAGGCGTATGAACCGGACTCCGGTCACCGGCTGACAATGGATAGTGGACTCCCTACTCCACTCCTACTGCCTTGTAGGTCACACTTGGTTGTGTAAAAGCTAGAGCTGCACTCTCAAACAAAAGGCCGAGCGATGCTGGGGACATCACTCGTACCTAATTCCTATGAAACTTCATGAACTCTCTACAACATCAACCAAATTCCAGTACTGGTCCAACAACGTCGCCTTCGGTGGTTTGGCCATGTTCTGCGCCGACCAGATGACGATCTGGTCAAATCAGTTCTAAGTCCCTCGCCATTTCCATCTTGGCGATGTCGCAGGGGTGGACAGCTGAAAACATGGCTTGGTACAGTCAAGGCTGATATGGAGTGCCTGGGGCTACAAACCGTCTACGGACTCCGTCTGTGGAACAAGAATTGGATAACCCTGTCGCAAAATCTTGCATCAGATCGCCGCGCCTGGGCAGCGATGATTCGAGCTGTTCATGAAGCCGGCTCATCCTCCCGTAGGAGATAGCCAAAGTAAAGTAAGTAAAGTAGACCGGTAGTTTGGAATCAGGGTTTCCCATCTCTCCTAGGTAGATTGGCATGTCCACCAGTGGAGACAAAAGCGATAGGTATTTGAATTCGCCCTTTCACTTTTATGAGGAACACATGCGAGACGTGAAGACAGTAAACAGGATTTAATTGACAGAGGCTAGGAACGCGTGCTCACATGAGGGCCTTTCGGGAGGAAGACCATTGAAAATAATCGAAATGTTCAGGTTGATTCTACACAACTACATATTAAAGTATTTTGTTGAGAAACATAGCAGTTTTGATGCTAACTACCCTTTTAAGCATTAGAACAGTGGAGAGTAAACTGTTCGGAACTGTTGGAGCCCATAGACTCAGAGTACCAAAACAAAGACCAGTTTTAGTGAAATGTACTATCCATTTATTCATGTTTCACTTTTTCTACGCTTAACCACAAATAATTAATTTCATTCTGTTCTTCCTTGGACTAACTTTTTTAAAACAATACTTTATTAACAAGGTAAGTTTATGCATTGCGTAGTAAGTTATTACCCACTGCACTGAGTGAGGACTAATGGTGTGGTGGTGTGATACGGACAAATGGGTTCGAACTGAATATTATTCTCACAGTAAGAATCATTTTGTTTGTTAGTGTTAACGTCTGAATACTATTCCCCCAGTTCAGTACTACATTAGCAACAGAATACTATAAGTATTTGAAAATTCTATTTTATGTCGTTTAATGTAAACCAAAATCACACGCTCAGTGATTGTTTGAATATAAATTGTATAGATATAAATAGCTGTTTGATAAATTGAAAATATAACTTGGCTTCCGTGTCTTGCCTTCTACTGTTACAACAGTACCTATTAGGTTACTCAATTAATTAGGCGATTATTTGCACATCGACAACTCAGTCGTTTATGTGGTGGTCAGAGTTTTATTGCTAATATTGCGAACGGATTTAAACTATATCGACAAGAGTCTTCATTGGCTGATTCTTAATATTCCAAGGAGTTCAGTTGTTTATATATAAGAAAGTAGGAACCAGTGATTGAGGAGATATACAGTGACATAATACGACGTCTTAAAACATCGGTCAGCAGGGATTTCATTGGTTTCCAGTTGGACCAAGGATTGATATCAGTTAGGGAACACCTAAAAACCAGGAAGTACAGGACAGGAACTTCATGTTATAAGAAGCAGGCCACTAGGGTGGAGTCGAATGGTTCATGAATTCTAACTTCTGTAGGTTCGCAATAGTTAGTATTACTGCAAGTCAATGTCATCAGCGAGTATTTGCGTACACACTTAACTTAGTGGGGTACACTAGTAACTACTTGGCAGGCAACTCTTACCTGTAGTCAGTCGCTGGTCAGCGTTATATTAATTTTCAAGTATTGGCTTGATACTATGACGTCATTTTTAGCGGTTTAAAAACATCAATTTACTTTTTAACAATTAGCACCTATTTTTTCTCCTCTGTATAATTACATGTAATACCGCATTTCAACAGTTAAGTAATATCAATAATCCTCAGACTATAAATATGTCATAGACGATCTGGTATGTGAATATGCAACTCGACTTATAAGACACAAAAGATTTGGGAACACAGGCTAACACACTTCATGGAATAATAGAATGGTTACTTATGATGCAATTTAAAAATCAATACACAAAAAACTTACACTTTTGATTGATAGTACCATTAGTTCCCTGTAGAATTACAGATGGTTCAACCCTATTGGAAATAAGGGGGAATAACGTAAAAATTTATCATATACATGATATCTGAATGTGTATTACACAACATTCACTGGTAGACAGTATTTTTATACCACAAACATTAAAGAGCTGTAAACTTAACAATTAGTGTCCCTTAGGCGTCGTCACAAAGAATGTGTGATATCTTCTTTCTTCTTCTTTCTTTAGTTCGGCTATCTCCTACGGGAGGATGAACCGGCTTCATGAACATCTCGAATGTTTGTAAGAGAGTTGATGAAGTTTCATGGGAATTGGGTACGAGTGATGTCCCCAGCATCGCTCGGCCTTTTGTTTGAGAGTGCAGCTCTAGCCTTTACACAGCCAAGTGTGACCTACAAGGCAGTAGGAGTGGAGTAGGGAGTCCACTATCCATTGGCAGCCGGTGACCGGTTCATACGCCTTTTTGAATGGGGCCAGACATCCAATAAGCTCTTTGTCCATACGTCTGCCGGTGAACTCCGGTGAGCTTCATACGCCAGTCGTTGGAGGTTTGGAATCAGGGTTTAGCCATCTCCCCTAGACTGTCATCCAATGGACAGTCAACCCGGTGAAGAGCGCCGGGCATCCGCTTTTGCCCTCTCACTTCGGTGAAAAACACCTCCGCCACGTGAAGGCAGTGAGTAGGACTTCCTCAGGAGAGGCTATGTAAGACGCACGGTCATATGGGAGCATTTGAAGAGGTGTACGGAGGGGTGGCTAGCCCGCAGCGCAAGACACCCACCCCCGACCATCCTGAGGCTTTGGATATGCCATTATCTTAGAAAGCCAACAGTGAATTCAGCCAGTCTGTCTACTTTCCATTAAAAAATGAACCTATTTGTGAGCAACAGTGTGCATTTGAAAGGTGAGGATTGAAGTGCAAGCTATGTCATTCAACACATTTTGGTATATTATACACGACGTTAAACTTCCAATAACACAACCATTTTTGCGATTTGTGCAGCTTAATTATTTAGAACGATATATCCATGCTGAAGTAAATAGAAATGGAGAGAAAGTACACATCCTCTCTCTAACCGATAACACAACACAACCTACTGTATCCACATCTAGGTAACAAATCAATGCAGACAGATACAACAGCCACAAAGAGTCGAGCAAAATTATCTACAACCTAGTAAAGTTAACTACTTTAAAATACTCTATGGACGACAGAATGCGCTTAACAAACCAAGTGAATAGAGAATATTTGCCCATACAGCCCTGTAGATTTTTGTCTGAATCACCCAACATATAGACGAATTCAATTAGAATACAAGTATTATCCAAAGTGCTATCAAAATTTATCCTGCTATACGAGTAAACCAAGAAGAAACACTTACTCATTGTTAAGTTCATCAATATATTGTTTCTGAAATGTTGTTACAGGTAGAATATTTGAAACTGAAGAATTCTTTTCATTGTAATGATCATGTTGACTGTCGAAAATTCCATTCACGGAATCTGATTTATATTTTAAATTGACTGATAAAGAAGAATGATTTTGATAAAGTATATTAATTCTAGATTTTAACTTTCTTTCCTTGTCTTTATAATAACTACCTTCCACATCAGGTCCAGATGTAGATGATGGTGAAGATGAATTACCTGTTATACGCGAAGAGATACGTTGAGCATGCTTTTTACGCGCTTGATGATGCTGATGGTGATTATGATTGCTGACATCTTCAGTAAGTCGTATTGAGGCTTGTACAGCAGCAACAATATCAGCTTCAGCCATGTGAGGTGGTGAGACATCTTTACTAAGTGTTGTCGCTGAAGTTATTGTTGTTGAAGTCACCGTTAATGGAGAGTCTACTTTTGCATAACGTGGACCTCTTATTATCTGAGACTGATCTTCCGATGTATTCGTATTTGATAGCTTTGTAAAGGAGTCAATAGCTTGGGTTGCTAAAGTTTTCTTTTTACGATTTACTCGTGTAGTTTTATCTGGAAGCTGACTTGTCGTTTTTGATAAATTTATAGTAGGCAGCGGTTTTCTGAAACAAAATGAAATATTTCAATATTCTTAACTAGATGTCCTGTGATAAGTTGTTTGATCTGAAACGTCTTTATATAATGAGTACGGTTTGTTTGAAAATATCTGATAATTATTTCATTATAGTAGTTCATAGCTGTTGACAATTACTAGAAACTTAATTCTTTATGAGATTTGTGGGATTATACATACGTCGGGTGTTTCTAAGCTCATACAGTTCTAATGAAAATCACTTCTGAACGATATTCACCACTTTATACATTTCAATTAAGTAAGACTAGTTGTACATATCCAAACCAAGTTCACTTTTAACAGTTTGAAAAAATTTGGGCATTCATTATCATAAAAGATTTTGTATTTCCCAATGGATGAAAAACAAAACGATTTGGTTTTACTGAAGTTTCACTATTTAATGCTAGTAGCTTTAGCAAACTTTTATAAAACCAGAATTTACAAAATTTCAGCTTATATACAAAACTTAATCATCGTTCACCAGCATGGGGTAATTTTCACGTTGTCAAGCTGGCCAATTGCTAGAGATAATAATACCATGAGTAGATTGTTGGATTTGATAAGTGTATACAATTATAAGAGCAACATGTGTTGACATAATGGAATTGCTTATCTTATTCGTGTTGGCTTTGCCATTTCGTCGCGCAGGAGGCAGGGTGTTGCAACCAGGTAAAATTCTGTTTTATTCCATCATTCCTATTCGGACAATTGGGATTCTATTTGACATGAGGTGCTTCTGATGTTAGACGGTCTTTGACGTTTATGAAATTTTTCTGGATTACTTCAATATTGTCAAAACAATTTTGTGACCTGATGATTTTTCCAGCTCTTCTGGTTCAACTGGACTTCTCGGTGGTCGAATAGATGGCCATTGGGAAATACAAAATCCTTTACAATTACACAAGACTACTCAACTAATTCTCATAGTTTATCCATGAATTTTCCCGATATGTTAGCTAGTATATTTCGTTACCAACTGACATTAACAATCGACTTTCATAAGCATTTACATGGCATTTCAGAACACCATATAACTAACTGTACAGCTTTGATAAGAAGTTACGCAAAGAATATCCTCTGCTGACTTATGCCTTTTTAATTCCATATTCGATAAGTTTGTTTCATATAATACACACAGATACAGTACCAATGAATGGATGAGGTAGCGACCACAATTTGTTATTCATAAGCATATCTTTGTATTCTATTCACACGTCTTCGTAGTGTGCTTCGTATGGTCTTTTAATTCCACTTGTTTCGTTTGTTTGTTTGTTTTTGGTGGAAAGTTCCATGTGTCGAGTTCAGTACTGCACCATCTTTGTTTTATTGTATTTGATGTTGACTCGATGATTCAGATGAATTACAAAAGAGGTTAAACTAGATAGATTATCGGAACAGAGGAGTATAGCCTATGCATATAATTTTATACGTTTGGTTTTCAACTGATATTAATAATTGACCTCAAGTGACGTTTCCAATGGCCTATTAGAAACACCATTTAACTAAACAGTTTAGATAAGAAGTTACGGAAACAGTATTGTTTAAAAAAGATTCATTTCACATGGATAATGTATATGTTAACAAACAGAGTTAACTCACGATATTACTTTAGTATTTTTTGATTCACCGATTGGTAATGGTTTTGATAAACCTAGCTGAAAAGAAATAAGTAAGCTTTTAGAGAAAAAGTTGAATAAATGCATATTTAACGACAGGGACTTCAGAAATACTAGAAAACATGTGAAAGATTAGCTTCTATAGAATCACATATCAAAATAAAGTGCAATCGATTTCGTTTTGCTGCATATACTATCACAATTACAAACAATCTATAATTTTGCTTTCTTCAAGGTTCAAAAGATGTGACGTAATTAAGAAGATATAATTCAGCAAGATAGAGATCTCCTTTCTCAGCATCACTTAGCTGTTTATTTATTTAGGGGTTTATATATATACAATGTTAAGTGTCAATAAAAGTCAGAGGTTAGTGTTAGTTGATCAGTAACAGAAGCAAACCAAAGTATATGAGAAATATCAGTCTGTGAAAAAGTGAGTAGTCTTAGGCAGTCGCGAAGAACGGAGAAGGCAACCTCAATGTGCATTTACCAGTTCAATTGTTTTTGTTGAGTTAGGTATATTGGTAGTACCAGAAAGATATTGTCTAGACGTGCCCACTAACACTTACCACAATGGTTGTCTAAGGAGGAAAGCGCTGAACAGCCGACAACTCAATTTTGGAGCACATTATAAATTACCGTCATGCACCACATCAGCGAGGACTTCATTTAAAGTTATATAAATAAAGTAAAGTAAAGTCAGTCCAGAGAATTTCGTTCACTTCTTTATGAAGCCGAAGCTTTAGCGATCCGTAAGGAAAAACCTGGACTTTGTATACCGAAACGTTTTTATCCAGCCTTAGTGTCAACTGTTGTGCGACGAAAAATAGATGTAATCCTTTTATTTTTTATTTTTCTAACACACCTTCAATCCGTTGTTCTCCCGTTTCCTACCAATTATTCCAAAATGATCATTGATCATTTCACAAACTGGTTGTTAATTACTGTAGATTACGTAAGATTATTGACTTTTTTCACACACTGACATTTCTAGTACGCTTTGATTTATATTTTCCAATTTTACAAAAAAATTATGTTTTTTGCTAACTTGTGTTCTCAATTTACTTTTGAAAAACCGGTAACTTAACTTATAACACAACAGATGCTGACTACCTTTTCTTACAATTACTTATTTTTAAAATAACTTAAAAAATGCATTTATCTTTTAGACAGCCTTTTATTTTCAGAATAAACAAAGTGCTTAGCAAACTTGATCGTAGGTGCTAATATGACAGGCACTGTGTATAAAGTTAACAATACCATTGGGTCTTCCATAGACTCCAGTTCATCATCTTTGGATTAAAAGGTTAGCAAATATCTAAACGACTGGATATATCTATTGGAAACAAAGTTACGACCTCATACGACCTTAACTCCAGCCTTCCTCTCGAAAAGCCCTCATGTGAGCACGCGTTCCTAGCCTCTGTCAATTAAGTCCTGTTTACTGTCTTCACGTCTCGCATGTGTTCCTCACAAAAGTGAAAGGGCGAATTCAAATACCTATCGCTTTTGTCTCCACTGGTGGACATGCCAATCTACCTAGGAGAGATGGGAAACCCTGATTCCAAACCACTGGTCTACATGAGAGGCAGACTCGGAAAGGATAGAATGGCGTGTCAACATATTTTGGTCACCAGAAATCATGAGAACGTAGCTCCTGACGCTGGTTCACTGCCTTGTGGATCTGGCTTCGAGTCTAAGGTTCGGGTAGTGGTCTCTTAAGTCAATCACGTGCTTTGGTCTGGCCGTCTGGGCAGTATTCCAGGCCTCACACATACTGAGATTTAGTACAAAATTCGTGTTTTAGTAATAATATAATAATACAGCAAGATAGAATTGCTTTTGAACCAGACTGAAATGTTGAACTCAACAATATCATGACGTATCGATACTCGTGGGTATTATATGTGATGAATTATACATGTATCCTGTATTATTTGTATTGTTTCTGTAAATTATGTGAAGTCGTTTTCAAATCGATGATTTACAATCTCAGTTAAGAAAGGTACGATATTTTGTCTTGAAATTAAACATTATTTCAGGATTTATCACTCTAAAAGCGGTTACAGTACTAAAGTTTACTATGAACTTGAATTACGAATGATTACATGATACTTAATTAGAATTTCGAGAGAAAAAGGTAGTCAAGAGAACTATAATGATCAGAAATGTACTCAAGAAAGAATAATTACATGGAGAAAAATGAAGGTTTAATGGATGCAGGAGATCACATAGAGTGAATGTATCTGTGCCACTGATGACGATTTTGAGCCATATCACCAATAGTCTCCAGTCATTCATTTTTAGTATCCTAAAGACCCCAACCACATAAACACTTTACACCTCCCTATGTGGCTCAAATCAACTGCAAAAGACTTCATAAACTGATCCTAGACTTTGGTTTCACCCGATATCGGCCTACGTGGCTCGTCGAGGAGGTTGATAGCTCGGCATGAGCAACACGTTCCCTAGTCCTCTCCATCATTAACTTGCTCTGCTTGTCTAATGCTCTACACGTCACTTCGATATTGTTCCCCACATCATAGCACATAATACGGTGGTCAAATGCAGCTAGCCTAGTCAAATATTCCAATTCCAATGGTCATGTCTCACAGTCATAAAGAAGGATAGAGTGAACTGCGGTGCAGTCACAAGTCTTCTGATTGGTAGGTGCATACTGCGTTCACACGCGAGATGATAGAAGTTGCGAAGTGTTACATGAGCGTTTTGTATCCGAACTGAGATTTCGTCATCTGTTCGTCCATTAGGGCTGATGCAACTTCCCAAATAAGTTACAGTTAATAGGAAGATAACAGAATATGTCAATTTAACGAACATGCACAGCGGACACAATTTAAGGTGAGGAACGAAACTGATAGAAACTCTAGCTGCAAGAAATTATCAACAGAAGTTCATAAAGAGATATAAAACAGTCATAACACCAAGACCACTTCTCTAACCCGCTGCTAAGGATGTATGTGTCACGTGACCCTACATGCGCCATCATACCAATTTGGCACTTAGGCAAAGTTTGAACACTACGGTTAAAAAAGACTTTTATGTAGCTAACATCCGTATACCTGAAGAGTGGAGCCTATTCACCAAGCCCTTCGAACATAGGAAAAGTGATATCACTCTTAGAAGACGGAGATTACCTGAAAAATGTGATGTATATGCGCTATAAATCAAATGAACTGTGGTCAAGATTTGACAGAATAGTTCTAAAATATTTGGGCGTCGAGTGAGAAGTAGACATTTGTAAAAAATTAATTTGTAAAATCTCAGCGATATTGAAATGAGTAATTCCAATGTTTCGTTCGGTAATCTGGTCCGAACTTCATTTCAATATCGCTGAGATTTTACAAATATAATTTTTTACAAATGTCTACTTCTCACTCGGTGCCCAAATATTTTAGAGCTATTCTGTCAAATCTTCACTACAGTTCATTTGATTTATTTTACAATCGAATTAAATTAACAAAGAAACTATGTAATTGGCACAATCATCGTGTTTCCACTCTCCGTTGTCTGCAACAGAATGCGTATCCTAAATCCGTAGCTGTCCAGCCACCTGACAACTCCAGTAGGTCGAATAAAGCAGATCAATTTTCAGAAAGAAGAAAAAGTAATAAGTTTGATGGGGTGCTTCAACTAAACTCTAATCCTAAACACCATAAATATAAAAATACGTCTAATCATAAAATTCTAGATACTAACAGTTTGAACCGACATGAAGGTGTGATGTTAGATGACGCATAGGAAATCCTGATCAACAAATAAGAATGGATATGTATCACTAACTAATAATACTTGGTCAAAGTTCCTGACTGTCTATTACTACTTATGGAGACGTTAAGACATTGTTTTACAACTGTTTATTCGCACACACACACATACACACTGTTTAAAGTGTTTAACAAAGGTAGATCAATATTTGCAAGTCTGAGGTCAAATTTTGTTCACAACTCGTACAATTTTGTTTATTATACTTGTTATTACTTGTTTTATGAATCATGATTGGACAAAGTTTTTAGGAACAAAAGATGTTCCTTTTATATATAAACCTGTTATGTTAATTTCGATTAATTTCCCTGAAGAAGTTCGGACCAGATTTCCAAACGAAACGTTGGAATTACTCATTTCAATATCGCTGAGACTTTACAAATATAATTTTTTACAAATGTCTATTTGCGCTATACATTTCGAACAATCTGATCACACATTTACTTGTCAAGTCATTATATATGGAAAAGTTAGATTAAACAAAGTGACAAAAAAAGAATTAAGAATAATTAGCACAAACGTTTGGTAATCCAATCAAATAAGGATTACCAAGGTAGGTTAAGAGTAATAACAAACTGTTTTTTGAATACACAAGGGGGGCTTAAGTCTATGAATAGCTATAGCTTCAGAATATTTCAGTAAACGCCCTTGACCGTTTTTATAGATGACCTTAAAGGCTGAGTTAACATCAATCTTATGGTTCATCTCGACTAGATGTTTAGCTGTAGACGAAGTTGGTAGTCTAACACCTGCATCTATTGGCTTGTCACAATTCATCTGTTTTTCTAACCATTTTGGGATATGCTCTCCCACCCTCACGTGCAAAGCACGATTACTCCTCCCTATGTATGTATGTCCACACACAAACACACACGAAAATTGGTAAATTGTATGGGAAGGGATATAATCAATTGTGCACTTTTGAGGTTTGCAGTGAAGCATATTTTTAGCTCTTTCCACAATTATAAGCTGGGCTGCATAGTAAGTTCTACGGATGATCGAATTCAACCTTTTTCTCAAAATCCTACTGTTTATTTCCCGTTATATGGTAATTTGATGAAAACCTTTTTCTTAGGGACGGTATGGATTGTAGGTTTAGAGGCTAGTTGACCTGTTTAAAAATTTTAAAGGATATCCGTTTTCAACAAGAGTGTCCATCAATATTTCGTTTTCTTTTTCTATAACACCCGTGCAAATATGCTGAATCCTCTTAAATAGACACTTCACCAAGCCTCTCCTATACTGTAATGGACAGAAGCTGTGAAAATTAAGGTTTAGTTAACAACATTGATATAAGAATAAAACTTGTGCACTGTGGTAGAGTGTAATTCCATTATGGGTAAATTTTGTTTTGATAAAGTCTCACAGTGTTGTACAGTAATGTTTACTGATGACGTTTCGAGCACAATTTATTGCTCATAATCATATCAAGGTCTGATTATGACATGAGCAATAAATTGTGCTCGAAACGTCATCAGTAAACATTACTGTATAACACTGTGAGTTAGCAACAGTTTCATATAATCTCCGTCTTCTAATAACGCTATCAAAATTTATAAAGGGGACTAATTGTTTTGAATTTTTGAGAAGGAGACTCCCTCCATGCACTATCAAACGGTTGAATGGACTTCTTAACTTGAAGTGTAAAGCAGCATCTGAAAAGGTGAAATTGGATTTTTATAAATCTTGTCTCTCAACTCACACATTCCCGAAGGCATTTTACAAATCTCTTCAATCTTCTAATCGAAATGAGCCATAAGATTGATGTTAACTCAGCCTTTAAGGTCATCTATAAAAACGGTCAAGGGCGTTTACTGAAATATTCTGAAGCTATAGCTATTCATAGACTTAAGCCCCCCTTGTGTATTCAAAAAACAGTTTGTTATTACTCTTAACCTACCTTGGTAATCCTTATTTGATTGGATTACCAAACGTTTGTGCTAATTATTCTTAATTCTTTTTTTGTCACTTTGTTTAATCTAACTTTTCCATATATAATGACTTGACAAGTAAATGTGTGATCAGATTGTTCGAAATGTGTGGCGCAAATACATCACATTTTTCACATATTCTCGGTCTTCTAATAACGCTATCAAAATTTATCAAAGGTACTGATTGTTTTTAAGTGATATCACCCCATGTTGTCTACCGTTTTAAATGTACACTTGGTTATGCATACATAGAGAAGACTCATCGACTTTTGCAAGTGAGGGCTTCAGAAGCGAACCCATTAGTGGTGAACAAAGGAGACCTAGCTCTTCTATTGTGGCACATATTACAGATACAGGGCATAGATTTGCGGTTTACATCTCTTTTAAGCCTATCTGGAAAGCATGTTTGAGCAGCATTCTAAAAGAATTTTAAACCACCTTATATGTTCAAAAATAATTTATCATCACAATAAAAATTCCTTCGTAAACTTTGTTTTGATACAGGAACAGATGTATTATTACTTCGCTTTTTTAGTTTGTTGATCTGAATTATTGCTTTGACCTTCAATATGTCCTTGTAATTTGATTTGTGTCTATGCCTTTATCTCCTAACAATTTATTTTCATATAAATTCCCAAGGCAAATACGTGCGTGATCAAACTGTTCGACAAGTATTGCGCAAATACACAACACGATTCAGATAAATTATGTCTTCTTATTGTTCTGTTTGAATGTAATAGACATTTTATATGAAACTTGTGATACGAATAAAGCAATTTGACAAATAGGCATACAAACACTTTAAACAATCTGTAAATCATGTCTCCCTTAAAATAAGATGAATTATTAGACGAACGCCATAATATGTATATATCATATAGCGACGAAAGCAACTGTGCAAAAACACAAAACCTACACGTCTCGTCGAATGAATGGATGACACTCTTGATTACTTGTTACGTATTAAGTGTTCAGTGTAATGCTCATAATTTATACATAGTAATAGTAGGTATTAAAATTGTGAACAAATATACAGAGTGCAGAATGAAAGCTGAATACTGCACATCGACGATGACATAATTCTGATTCTTTTAAAGACTGGTAAAATAAAGTAGAAACTACACGGAGATGAAGCGATTCAAGATGTTAAGCTTTGATGAAGAAAAAACAAAAAGAACAGGAACAGAATTGCACTACGATAGGCAAAGTGTATACGTGAAGAACAACTTTGAGTGTATCACCAAGATTTCCTAGTCGAGTCAAATATACATACAGACGATAATCGCTGATGATACTTAATGATGCTTACTCTGCATTCTGAATTAGTTGAAACTGCAAATTATTAGTCACAGGAATTTGATATGTTGGAGATTTGTACCTCAGGTGGATGATTTTGTATGAATAAATTTGAATTAGTATCTGATTGATAACAAACAGGCATGAAAAATAACTATGAATCGCGTTTATGCATCCGAAAAGTCTTCTTAGTAGACAGTGATCTCGTCTCTGATAACCAGTCCCTGCTTTTCTTCAGTGTATTTTCAATATCACGTGGATGCAGAATCCAAGATAGGCAAGACGGATTAAAACATTTAATCATTCAATACATGTATTTCTTATTTTAGCGGCAGTAGTATTATGACGCATAAGGTGGACACACAGACACTAGAAGATCCGAATTTACCGGATAATTTATGTGCTACGTCACACAAACTTGAAGATTTACAAACAGAAGAGGTGACGAAGACTGCCAACTAAACGCAGCATCGTTTCAATCGTAGGCGGAACGATTGACAATGTCAAAGTCAGTCAGAATGACATGAGGAAAGCGAGACAGATGTTCATCACTCTGTACTTAGTGCGGAGACCTGAAAGTTCAAGGTAAAGTCGAAAGACTTTTTTCGTATACTTTATCAATCATTTTGTTTTTATTCCATTGAGCAACTATTCCCCTACAGTGTCGCTTGCTATTTAACCATACTTAACAATCAGTGGGAATAAGACAGTTGATTCTAGTTTACTAAATTCCAACGCTATTCCATGTTCAATCGCGACTAGAGCCTCAGCTATGGAGGTGATAAGCCGATAGAACTAAAGTCGGCACACATACCGGTTCAAAACATCATAGTACATTATCCATACTCTATCTATGCGTCTACGTCCTCATCTTCCGGTAATGCAACCACATATCGAACCAGATGGGCGACATTTGTCTCCATAAAAACCTAATCTGTCGAGCATAACAAGGCCAAAATCAGGGCATCGAAAACGTTTCCTGGTAAAAGTTCTGCAGTTCTGTTGCTAGTAAAAGCAACTCGGCCTTCAAATACAATTTTTGTAATCGGTAGGTGCACTTACGATGTGACAAACGTGTACCTAAACCACGTGATTTAATACAAAATAACTCATATCCCCAGTCTGTCGTCCTAACCCAGTCCTAGATAGTGCTTCACCGGGAAGCACAAAAACGCATTGCCAAAGGAAGATGAAAACTATGACCAAGATGCTCCAAGTCAAAGGATTAACAGTACAAACCAGTGAAGCCTGAGACACTCGATATCTGTTTTACGCATGTTAACCCCCACAAACCAGTAAAACCATGAAGCAGACTAAGGTTATAGATCATAGAAGAGAGGACAGGCGACAAAAGCTGCACAACAGTTCGAGGTTAGTGACTTGGCGGCCTGCTTAAATCTTGAGCTACCAAATACCTTAAACATTACAAATCATATTGCATCTAATTTCTCATTTCCAATTCATTTTAAACTACTAAATCTTATTCAATTATGACCTCTAATTGGATTATTTATTCTCGCGACTATTTATTATCCTTAAAACCTACTGATCTGCAATTCCATAAAAAAGACAAAAAAAGCATCATACCAGGTGGCAAAGAGCCTCGAAGAATACCCCTATTCAATTCATGACTGTTCCAGCCATTATGAGTACTAATTGTCGCTACCTGCCAGCTAAAATTAACTGTCTTCAATCACTTGTGTCTTCCATTATATATCGTAATACTGGGATCATATCACTTCAAGAAACATGGCTACATGATCTATATGATGACAATCTAGTGTACCTAAATGATTTGAAATTATTCAGACAAGATCGGTGTAGTTCGAGGAAGAAACGCGGTGGCGGTGTCGCCATCTTCATTAATTCACAATGGTGTACGTCTAATAATGTATGTTTCAAATTCTCTAGTGATAATATTGACTGCCTCACCGTTAAGTGTCGACCTAAACATTTGTCTAAATACAACTACATTTACATCTCGAACATTTATATTGCTCCTGGATGCAATTCCACAGAATTGTCTTTATTTGTGGATGAATTTACCTCCCTTGCTGCCACCTCCTTCGGAAATTCCTTGTCTATAGTTACTGGAGATTTTAATTCTAGTGATCACAGCTTCCTAATTTCACTTGGACACGATAACATTGTCAACTTCCCGACTAGAATGGATAACACTCTTGATCTTGTGTTTACAAATGACACAGGAATATTTGAAGCTCAGAAAAGAGCCCCACTACTTAATTCTGATCACTGTATCATAAGAATATTGCCCAGATGTTATTCTCATGACAACATACTGAATCTAAGGACCATGTTAAAAGACACAAACTGGGACTTATTTACTGAACAAGCTCTTGATAACACAATTACCAACATAACACATTATCTTAATTTCTGTCTTGATGTTTGTTGTCCAAAAGAGACAATCTTCTTAAAATTCGACCGCTTCTCCTCTTCTCAACTCAAAAAGCTCCGCCATGAAAAGAGAGGTTGTTCAAAATGAAAAATAAATCTGGTGTTAAGAGAATGAACACTTTGATTAAACTTGAATTACAAAGATTGAATGCTCTCTATAACCAGAAGTTTCTTTCATGTAAATCCCCATCTAATATGTGGAAGTTATTAAAGGAAATCACAGGTGGTAAGCAAATAATGAATGATTCTTCTGTAGATGTTGGCATGCTTAATAAATCCTTCATATGTATCCCTGCAGATGTTATGACTCCTAACTCAAATAGTGTAAATAATGACTGCTTCTCATGCTTTAATACGAATGATGTCCTCAAGTGTCTTCAATCTCTCAAACCTACTCAGTCCCTTGGTCCTGATGGTGTTCTTGCTGTTATCCTCAAAAAGTGTGCTGACATCTTGTGTTCCCAATTAACTGACATTTTCAACGAATCGTTTTCCAAAAGTATTATACCTGACTCATGGAAAAATATCAAGATTGTTCCAGTGCCTAAATCAACAAGTGGACCTAATGTTAAGTTTAGACCCACTGCTATTATCTGACCTTTTTGAAAGTTATGGAAAGAATTATTTTACTTAATATTGAACCCTCTTTAAAGCCTTTCAATGACCCCAACCAGTTTGCTTATAAACATAATAGGTGTACCTTAGATGCCGCTGTTGTCCTACATCATAGTATAGTCTCTAGTTTAGATAAAGGAGCTAAATACGTTCGCTGTGCCTTCCTTGATTACACATCTGCATTTGACTCTGTTCCTAGGTCTCTCTTGCTAAGTAAGCTTGCTGCAACTCAGGCTGAGAGCTGGACAAATAAGTGGCTGCATTCCTATTTTTCTGATAGGAAGCAGTACACCGTCTACAATGGAAAGTCCTCCACTACCTCACTTACTTTAGCTGGTGTTCCTCAAGGTGCTGGTCTTTCTCCTTTTCTGTTTTCTTTTTTCTTACATGACTTGCCTCATTTTGATGTAGCCAATTTTGTTAAGTATGCTGATGACCTCTCGGTTTCTGTGCCTGTCAACTCTCAGTCAGATTGTTCCAAATTAAATAACTTTCTGTCGGAAATTAGTCAGTGAGTCCTCTTCAAACGGTCTTAAGCTAAATGCATCTAAATGTCAGGTAGTCAATTTCGCTTTCAGATGTAAACGTGACCTACAACAACTAGTTAGCTCACATGGCCCCACTCTCATTGACGGCACAGAGGTTGAAAATACATCTAATGTCAAGTACCTTGGGCTGAGTTTTTCGACCGATCTTTCCTGGTCCTCCCACATCTTGCTGTTTACTAGAAAGATGTTTCGCTTAACGTTCTACGTTAGGAAGTTTAGGCAGTCTGGTTTAAAGCAGTCTTTGCTTTCTAAGTTTGTCAATTCTTGTATTCTACCCATCCACCTTTACTACTCCCCATTAATCTTTCCTGGACTACTTAAGAAAGACATTGCTTTGCTGAGAAGGGCACTGAAAGCCGTTAGTAGGGCAAGTGGGATATCGTTTAACCAACTGGTTAACACTGTTGTGGATAGGCATATAATGTCATGTAAGATACCAGCGAATACAATATTGTCAGACCCCGAGCATCCTCTCTAAGCGCAGCTGTCTCCTTGCATTTCATCTGATAGAACTAGAAGCAGCTATAGGAGGCTATATGCTAGATATAAGAATAAAACTTGTGCACTGTGGTAGAGTGTAATTCCATTATGGGTAAATTTTTGTTTTGATAGTCTCACAGTGTTGTACAGTAATGTTTACTGATGACGTTTCGAGCACAATTTATTGCTCATAATCATATCAAGATGATATGATATGATATATCATATATATATGTATGCATAACACTGTGTGATTTATCAAAATAAAATCTTATCTACAATGGAGTTATATTCTACCACAGTGCCCAAGTTTTATACTTATATCAATAAACCCACACGATGTTTAGTGATGGAAATGGCTGTTAATAAATTGAGCAATCTCTGTCTGTAAGCTACTCACCTCATATCGTTTGACTCACCAGGACGGCTGGTTGATGAATTCAGGTCTCTGGAGCAAGTAACTACGGTACAAGTGCATTGCACTTGTGAGATATTCACTATTTTAAGAGTCGACATCTACCTTAATGAGGCAAAAACACTATGGTCACAATGAGTCCTCAGGCTTGTTTTACTACAACTGTGTAACGTAGGGGGCAACAATTAAGGTTATTCAAGTGCCTTAATAAGACGTGAAAATAAATGAAAACACACCAGGCCTATAGAAATTGGTCAATTAGCTCGAACATTAACTTCTCACCAAGTGGCCTACTCCGCGTCAGTCACCCCATAACAAAGTGAAGTGATATGACTTACTATCAGTTGTTTATGTGGCAAGGTGATGGGGTGAGAGGTAAAGTATACGAACTCGGAAATTTACAACCCTACCCTGATCTTGAAATGATAGCAGCATTAGAAACCTGGTTGACCCTTGCTGCTGTTGACAATAAAGTCAGCACATGCAATATGTTGTTAGTTAGGTAGGAACGGAATCATAAGAATGGGAGGTCGTCATATACACCAGCAAGCAGATAAGATGCGTACTAGCAACATACTCACCACTCACTGTACTACCAGACTCAATATGGTACCATTTTATCGTCAGCCACATCAAGCATTTAGTAGGTGGTATGTGTCAACCACTCATATAGAGTGGAACACAGAAGCTTTTCAAACCCATCACGGAAATAAAGAACCTGGACTAAAACAAAATCATAACTAGAGACTTCAACACTTCATTTCTTAACCCGGGATAGGAGTTTGTTCAATGAACATTAAACCGAAATCTGCTACACACCGTAAGAAAGGCTAGATAGACTGAGAACGTGGAAGATGACATCAGGGTGAGGATCTAGTGGAAAGCTGGCAAAACTGAATATCGTAACTAGTGACCATTTATTAGTGGGAGATGTTCAAGTCAATACTTGTTTAGGTAGTAGCAACCACTCAGTCATAGTGCTTGATCTAGTTTTTTGCGAGTGCTTAGACTGGGATGTTACGTGACCTGACTGACTGACCTGAAACCTACGCGATCTTGTCTGCACCATAACATATCCGGCTACACGACGTGGCTTAGCCCACAGATTAGGCTGAACTATTAATTGATGAATATTGAGAAATTGTAAAGGGAACTGTTCACATAAGAATCTCAAAAACCGTCCATATCGTCACATTAAACCAGGAAAAATCTTTCATAGTTAAATTAAGGCATGTAGTATACTCTCCAAGTTAAACGAAAAGCCAGATGCAAATAATGGCTATTTGGGAAGTAAACTAACCCATGAGGCATACGTAGCAACTCGAAGGTCAGGAGCGACACGGGGTTACCTCAGGTATACTTTGCCAGAAAACTCCTGATGAACCTCAAGAACTTATACTGGTCCATGTCACAAAGAAAACCTACTAACTCGGGGTATGCACTTCCAGAGGTCTACATGGTCAGCATTTCACTAGTATGAAATTAACTGAAACATTTATCTTGGCCTCTGACGTACAACTACACAGCACTGTGAGTAAAAGCACCGCAGAGTGAGATAGTCACTTCACTGAATCACTGAGCACAAATATAATAATTACATTCTGTAGTAACTACACAACACTCCTAGAGAAAGTACTGAAACTCATCAGGGGGAAGTCCCAAAGTTGTGATGATATTCACCTGCTAGTTTTAAAACAGTGGGCGGAGGCTTTCTGTAGGCCTTTTTGCGACCTGTGTCAACACTCTATGGACTAACTGAAGACTAGGAGAGAGTCATCCATCCTCTTATCTCCGAAGGAGGATATTAATAGACCTGTAACATTGCTCCCAGTTGTGCCGAGAAGCGTTGGAATATCTGGTGGACGACCATATCAAGAAACAACACACTCTAAGAAGCGAAACACATTTTCAAGAGAGGCAGGGCCTGTGCAACCAACCTGTTGAAAAGAACGGGATAAGTAATTCAGCAAAGACTCTTCTCCGTGAATTTATTTTCTTTAGCCTTACAGTCATACATATATACATTTCTCACGAAAGTGGATAGCAACAAAGTGATGAATTGTTAATATTAACCAATGCATAAGAGTAGTTACAGTTACGTAGTATGACACTCTGCATACTGTGAATTACATGACCACAGATTCCCATACCACTATCCCCGGAACTTACTAAGATAAGACTGGAGGGATTGTTCTGATACGGATAGTTTCTCACCTGAAGTTAACCAACGGTCTTTCGCAAATGATCTTAGACTAAGCCCCTCTAAATTTCAGTTGCTAATTCTAGTTTCAGATGTGAACAGGACCCGCATGGACTGATTCAGTCCGACGATTCTTATAATACTGACAGCACTGTGGCAGGAAATAAATTGAATATTACCTCTCGTGGCATCCGTTTCTCTTCAAGGCTTTGTTAGTCGTCTCATATCTTGTTGATTTCTCAGAGAACCTTTAATTTGACTTATCTCACATAAGGAATTTGAGATTTTCTCGCATAACTCAGCCTATTCTCTTACAATTTATAAATTCACGTTTCCTGCCCATTCTTCCTTGTTGTTTCCCTCTATTCTTCCCTGGGCTTCTCAAAAAAGACTGTCATATTACATAGGACATTGATGGCTGTAAGGAGTCTTAGTGGTATGTCTACGACCCAACTAACTGATGTTGTTGATGAGCATTTTAATTCTTGCAAGCAGTTAGCTAAAGTGATCTTGTCTGATATAGAACATCCTCCTTATTCGCAAATTTCTCCTAGTATCTCTTCGGGCAAAACCAGAAAAAATTTCGCACGCATTTATGCTCCTACTGCAAAATATAAAAGTTCAACCATACTATATTAGGCACGGATGCTATGCGAAGAGACGAGTGTCAAAAAAGAGCCTATAAACTTTTTAATCGGTAAGTAAACAGCCAATTATAACCAGCTAACATTCAGTTTTTGAGATTTTATTACTTATTTGTTAGAGATAAATTGCTGCAACATGTACAACGTTGAAATTTCCATTCTGTATGAAAAATTGATGCTTAGAATAAGGTGATGATTTTTATCATTATAAGTAAACTACAGGGAAGCTTACCAAAGATCAGGAACTCTAACCTTACAGCCAAGAAACGATATCAAGGTATTTTTTTCCTTCATGTTCCCCAGTGGAACATAGGGATTCAAACTAGTGGCTTGAAGTTTCTGTAGCAGTGTTTGTTTTACAGGATGGGGTTGCTAGCCTCATGCCCAACCTTTCCTCTTTACCAGCATTATTTCTGACTTAGCGAGGTAAAGGTGTGCGTCGGCCGGGGATCGAACCCCAGACTATGTGCATGGTCGGCGAGCGTCCTAACCGCTATGCCACCGACACAAGGTATACTATTTGGTTTAAACTTGATTGTATAAAGGGCATAAGTGTCACTTAAAGTATACTCAACAGCCCTACTGCAGATTTTCATGAACATGTGCCTTCACTAGTTCGATGACGAACATCAAATGGCTGGTGTGAAAGGATATGCAACATAGATCCCTAGAAGCGAACCAACTGACCTGCTGTTCCAAAATATGCACAAGGAAATCGAGACGTATTGGACATACGCTAAATATACCTTCGAATGACATTACACGCCAAGGCTCTCCCCAGTGGAACTCAAATGAAAAGCGACGGGTTGGGTTCAAAGGGTGATATGGAGGAGATAGAACTGAGGAACAACAAATAAACAGATAATACCAAAATGCCTTATTCAAAGATAATACCTATTAAAATAGTAAACAGTATTTTGAGAAAAAAAGCATACATCCTGAACTTACTGAATTTCTTTTATTGATCGCCACTGCATCATTCAATTTACCATCAACACTTCCAATGGTATTAGATAATGTTTGTTGATTCCGTTGAGGATAGAAAAGAAGATATTTTTTCCATGAATTAAACCAACTGATGATTTTACCAGCACAGATACTGAATTGTTTGATCATTTTATGAGGATATATAAAGGTAATAAATATCCAACGAAGACTAATCGTATGTTTAACGACAAACAATAAGCCTAATATCCATTTAAAATAATAGTTATTCCAATATGAAGAGCCGGTTGTTAACTGATGATTTATTTTCTGTTCCCCTGAATCAGATATACTTGATGCTGATGTTGGTAAAACACTTTTCAGCTTCAGTTTTCGTTCTGTTGTTACAATATCAGATGAGACAATGTGGTCAGTTGAAGGACTGGTAGCGATATTAGTAGTAATAGTAGAATAAGATAAATTTGAATTTGTAACCACCCCAGTAGACCGTTCATCATATAAATCCCGTTTAGCATCTTTACAATAAGTGATACACGTTTTCTCTGTTGTTTGATTTAAACTAAAAATTTTCGTAGAATCTGGATAAAAATTCTCTGGTGATTCATCAATATGACGCCGGAGAGCAATATGATTAGTGTATATGCCTTTTGCATCTGCATAGGATGATATCAGTATTCCAATTATATTGAACACATAAAATATTAGAACCATTATCCTAGAAGAAAAGAGCGGTAGGAAAAGGAATATGGATTGATATTTTTTTAACGAACAGTAGAAACGACATCAAAAGAGACTTCCCAAAACGCTCAGAAATGCTCCCAACATTAATAGCCTTTAACATGCCTTAACCACGCTGCATACATATCCATGCCATGCACTCACTGTGATTTTATACACATGAAGTCATTTATGTATTCAATATGTCAAACTTATAGTAGACTGACACCGTTCACATCTCAATTTGTTTTTGTTCGTTGACCAATCATAATAAAGGTCAGTTGAATGACTCATCCATTTCATCTTGTGTATTCTATGTTCTACCAATAGACGAGAAGAATAGAGGATAGAAAAATATTGGTTTCAACGTGTCTGAAAGCACCGTAGTAATGGTGATGTGAATACAGGCAGGGCATCTATTATTTCTTATGATTTTGGTTCAGTTCACTCCCGGAGTAAGGAAGAACAATAAACTTAAGATCTGTTTTAAAATCGTCATTAAAAAAAATTATGGTAATGAATAAGACCTATATATCACCAAAATAACACTATTTTTAAAATTACGGGAATAATATTGATTTTAACCATGGTGATAACTGACGGTTGAGCCCAGAACATAAAATTCATCATGTAGCTACTGTTGATATGCCCAATGAGATACAAACATCATGCTTAGTATATCAGTGCTGCCTACTATCAAAGATATACTCAAGATTTCAAAATACGAAATATTAAGGTGTCTGTAGAAGATAATGGCAAGAGTTAGAGTATAGCGACCTATGTGAATGACCAATGAAACGACTTTGAACAACCGACTAAATAAGCCTTATTGTAAAATATCATCGTGATTTTGTACTTCAATACTGTCTGGATAATAGGCTTTTAGGAAGGACCAGTCTTCCAGTGTCTTGTGATACCCGGATCAACTATTCACACAGACAAATGAAAGCGTTACAAACAGCTATTATCATCCGGCTGTATTCATTCTTGTGATTTTGTTGATACGCATTCGAAAAACAGATTCGTGCGATGAATGGGTCACCTCGATGAATTCAAGTACAAAAGTGGTTTGGACTAACTCTACGAACCCCTGTGACAAACTGGGAGATACTTCTAGAACATGTAATGGATTGCCATCCTGTACAGTTATTGTGTCCTATAAGATTTTCTATCCAAAGAACTCATTGACTGTTCGATGGGTTCACTATACTTAAGTCTAGCCAAGGTAGTCTATACACCAATGAAAATTAATCAGTTAAAACAATAAATTACCACTGAATTACATTTCAAAACTATAAATCTTTGAATAGTAAAGAAAAAGGGACAGAGAAAGTTACTTGTTAATAGTTACAATTTCAATATACAAGGATTATTCTATTATCTGTTTGTAAAGTGACTGTGAATGAATTGCGAAAGCCTGCAAAAAAGGATGGATAGTGAGTACCTCTTTTCATTATGTGACTTTTGAAATACCAACCACAGTAAGTTAAAGATAGCCACCTACTATATATATATATATATATATATATATATATATATATATATATATATATATAAAGAGTAAAAGTGGAAGAGAAACACAATCGCTGTTTATCGAGCTAATGGTAGCTACTTTATGTTCAGTATAGGGGGAACAGTTCTTTCAGAATAGAAAAAAAGCACACGCAGATTTCGCTTTGACTGTCAGTAAAGATAACTGTGATCTGAATTATATTCTAGAAGCAATAAACAGTTGTCCCACACCTCGTTTAAATTCAGAAAATAAGTTTAAAATGTTTTAAGAATTACATCTTTTTTATGTAGACAGTAAGAGACAATAATACGGCAGCTAAAGCTTAGTAAGCATAGTCGACCATGGGATGAAAAAGACATATTTAAAACTATGTTACTTAGTCAATGCATCAGTATCTTCAGTGTGTTTGTGGCTTCCGTTTGAGTGACCATAGTGGATTATCGACTTTCCCAGCTAACAATTTGCAGAGTTGATTTCCGTTCCATTTGGTCCGACAGATTCTTAGCACATTTATACCATATCCTACTATTTCTTTCTCAATCTTTACCAACATCAAATATTATGCGGACATTCCATGTCCATTTGCTCATTTCAGTTTTCACTAAAAGAAGATACATCGGCTGACTGACCAGCGTCATTTCCTCTCAGACTCCCGTGAAGAATAAGTTTTTTTAAATATTTCCCCGTGCAGTGAAGTTTCTGTAGCGATTACATTGATTTTCCAGGGTAGGATAGTTAACCCCATACTGGGTTTATGACGGCCTAGTAAACTGAGTAACTGGTAGACTAGGCGTCATAATTTTGACCAAAAGAACTACGACATAATTTCACCTGCAGTGAGCTATTTATTCTCTTCTTTCAAAAGAGTGTTTCAGTTGTGTGAATGCTTCTGCTACATACTGCCAAGCTAGATTATGGGTGATAATAACCTACTTTGGTAATCTTTATCTGATTATATTGCCCAAGAGTAGTGTTAATTATTATCCTTTTTACTCTTAGACGCCTTATCATTTTGTATTTTAATTGGTTTTTTTATCTTTCATATAAACTGATCCGACAAGTAAATGTGTGTGATCAGAGTGTTAGAAATACATTACACAAATATATCACCTTTTTGCGGATAAACTCTGTCTTCTAATAATACTGTCTGAGTTTAGCAAAGGGACTAAGTATCTTAATAGTTTTATTTTACAATTTTAACCGACTTTGATTCATCGGGGACAATTAAGGATGCTCTTGGTGTATACGCAGATCGAATTGTTACGTGAATAAAATACTGTAACTATATGTATTGCAAATGAGGTTTCTTGAGGAAAATAAAAAATGTGGGGAGCAGGGGTAGCAACAAGATATTGTGGTAAACAGCACATAAGATTACATAAGTCATTAGAAAACTGTGAACAAATAAATGAAGTATGGAAAAAACTATTATGAGTTACGCTCATTTAGCTAGACATCAGACATTTGAAGCATGAAGTTTAGTAAGTGATAGTGTTATCAAGTAAGAACGAAAAGAAATCAACATTTACACTCAATAAAAGATGATACAATCTCTTAAGATTAAAAGCTGAGTTACCAAGGTCGAGGAAGAGGTTACTATTTACATTTGATGATAAGTGATATAATCAATTAACGTTAAGAGATGAGAGGGAGGGAGACAGAGAACTCACTATAGCTACTTTTTGAATAAACAAGTCAGGTGTCAACTGTTTGATAGAGATGGCCACTGCAAACGTTCGCAATTTCTACAGGTCAAGCTTCATATATAGCAAACAGGTTCGAAACTTGTTGAGATAAGCTTGGTAGGATGCTGTGAATTATTCCAAATGCTTTACTTTTTTATTCAACCACCCAATCAATGTACCCTGGAAGAAATCAAACAGAGCTTCAAAACGCCAGATTCCTCTAACCAATTATTCGACAAAACTTCAAAGATACAAATTTGCCTACTGGGGCTGTAAATTTGATGAACATATATGCCAAAGATTCAGGTCGTAGAATTGTTACTCATTGGTGTAGATGAATGATTTTCGCCTAGTGTCCTACCAGTTCAAAACCCACAAAGCAGTACTGACAAACCTTGGACGATAAGTATATATATATATATATATATATATATATTAGATATGTTATTATGTAAAGAAGGCTGATCAGTTGGCAGTGTCAGTTTTCATTGTCTTCTTTGACGATAAATGTTAACTGGAGTAGGTTATGTTTGAGAAAACAGTTTACTGATGGACACACACCAAGAGGCAGAAATGCTGATATGAGGAAAGACACAAGGTGCTTTAGAACATGGAGAATAAAACTTACGGTGCAAAGTCGTTCATAATGATGATTTTCGAAATTCTCAATATTTTCACAAATCATTTACTTATTCTTCCTCATTTGACATATATGTTTGTATCCTGCAAAATTACAATGTTTCTACTACGAATTCTAACGACTTGAAATGATGTAATTCCGTGCAATGTTCTACACTGATCTATTCGACTGTTCTCCTGGTTACAACTCGTTCCGTTTTTATTAAACAAAACACAACTAGATAATCAGTAGATTACTGCTTTGATTGCAGAAGCAATGATGCAAAGGTTCGAAAACATGATTCTACTAAAGATCAAACCCAAAATTTGGATACGTTACGTAGACGACACATTTGTAATAATCAAAAGAAACGAGTTAGATAAAACTCACAACTTAATAAACAACGTCTTCAATGACATCAAATTCACAAGAGAAGAGGAATTCGAGAGCAAAATCCCATTTTTGGACGTCTTTGTTAAGCAAAAAACCGCAGGGGAATTAGGAACTGAAGTTTATAGTAAATCAACATACACAGACCAAATCCTGAATTGCAGCAGCAACAATCCAATAACACACAAAAGGAATTGCATACAAACACTATTCAAGAAGGCAGCACTCCCACATTAAGGAACATTGACTAAAGATATCTCATGGACGTTTTCCAAAAGAATGGATATCCACGGAATTTCATCAAAAGACATATACCCCCAAGCCAACCTGTCAAATCAAAAGCCCCCAAGGAAAGCACAAAGAAAATCACCCTGCCATATATAAGGGATATCTCAGAAATCACTGCAAGACTCTTCAAACCTTTAGGAATTGACGCCGCACACAAAGCAACAAAATCACTTTACTGAGCCCTGTGTCAACCAAAAGACTCAACAGCGAAAGAAGATGAAACTAACATCATCTACAAAATAAGTTGCAACGACAGCGAAAAGCACTACATTGGTCAAACGGGACATCCCCTTCGTATTCTTATCTAGGAACATAAGCTAGCCGTCAAAAGACACGAAATCCACTCCCACATATCACTATATACAGACAACCACGGACATCAATTCGACTGGGACAACGTTCAAATATTAGACAGAGGAAACACGAAGAATGCTAGAGAATTTTTAGAAGCCTGGTATTCCAGTGAATCGTCAATCAATAGACACATAGAGATAGACAAAATTTACCAACCGATAAGGACGAAATCTCACACACAGAGGGTCGAAGTTCAAGTCAAGGAAACAATCAGTTCAAATACAAGTAGCCTAAAAGGTGTGAAAACACACAAAAGCAACCAATCACTTTCAATGTCACCATGGGATATGGTTAATAAACTTGTGAAGAAATCTAAAAGCTCACTTCAAATTGAAGTATGCGCTGAAGATGTCGCTTAATAGGGCGATAAAACCTTCGCAAATTAACTATCCAGCTCAGAGAACACAACCAAAGACATATGTTCAATAATGCAATAGAGCTTTGTAATGTTATAAGCTATGAGCACTATTTATGGCATTAGGATTAAGAACACTACTCCGGTTGATCAAAACAAGGTTTGAATATGAGATTCATAGGATAAGAAGAGTTGAGCATGTAACGTAAAAAGTCACACTTTTACGCTATAGTGAAACTGTATAGAATGGTATCTCAAAAACAGAATATAATTTCTATTATTGTTTTTGTTTTTAGGTTGGTTTGCATTTCATGACTATTAATTATGTTGGACCAAAGTGCTTAGTCTTTGTTGACATATGAGCTCCTAGTACGGACGCTTCGACGATGTCTTAAAATTGACGTAAAGGTGATTCGGTTGACGGTGATTAGCAGTAATACACAGCCTGTGAGCACGTCGGCCTATTCAGGACACGTTACAACTGCATGTACTTGCATTCACAGTGAGTAGTGATGGTGTTCTTAGTGAGACTCGAACCCTGCAACCATCATTTCAACTACCAAAATATTATCCACTAGGCCACGAGGGTCAGAACAACAGGAATAAAAAAGTGACCAAAGTGGCAGTAATCAACCACCTGTCAACTGAGAATCCAGTTACGAAATAAGTTGTTGCTATATTATTACAGAGGAAGAGAAGAAAAACTGAACACAGACGAGAAAAGAAAATTATTGTGTAAATAACCTACCATAGAAATGATTCAATCGGTGGTCTAGGCAAAAAATTAAGACATGCACCCAATAAGTATGTATTGAAACTAGCCTCTAATGGAATAATAGGCAGTTGAATAAACATTAAATCATCATTAATGTTATCTGTTTGATTATTTGATTCTTTCACATTCAACCATTGGAGTATGCTGGATTCAAATATTGATGGATAGACTTGAATAATTAAATCTGCTGTTAAATAAGTATGCGTGAAGTCTGGATAATGACGTAATTCAATGATAAGATGTTGACCTGGTAAAAGTTTAGAAATATCGGAAATATTATCACTGTTTTCATTGATATTTGAAGTATTTATTGTCCTTGTCATCATAGGCAGTATACATGGATCTATTTTAAAGCCAGCTGTAGTACATGAAGCTTGTAATGAATACATTGAAGTAGCTGATGATATCGATGAAAGTGTAGTTGATATATTTGAATCTGTCAAGTCATTTAGGCTTTTTAGTTTAGAATTTGGTGATGGTAAAAGGCATAGCATGAATATATTTAGAGTAACCTGTCCCGTGTTGACTAGAACTAAACGCCGACGTAGAGACAGGTTCACTAGTAGGCCTTTATGATGATCTATGTCAGCATGACCAGTGGTTGTTTGATAATTATGGAGATGACTGTCAGATTGTTTATCTTGTCGACTTTGTAACGAGGAGTGTAGACGCCGCACTAAATCCGTGTTCGGAGTTTCACCTACAAAAGATATTTTATTAAAAGAAAAGAAAATTATCAATAACAGGTTATTAATTGAACTAATTATTTCTTAATTGACATATATATATATATATATATATATATATATATATATATATATATATATATTTCTCGTTTTATTATATATTAAGGGTTAAGAAGCGTCGGTGGCATAGCGGTTAGGACGCTCGCCGACCATGCACATGGTCCGGGGTTCGATCCCCGGCCGACGCACACCTTTACCTCGCTAAGTCAGAAATAATGCTGGTAAAGAGGAAAGGTTGGGCATGAGGCTAGCAACCCCATCCTGTAAAACAAACACTGCTACAGAAACTTCAAGCCACTAGTTTGAATCCCTATGTTCCACTGGGGAACGTGAAGGAAAAAAAAGAAAGGGTGAAGAAAAATAACTCTTATGCAATTGTCAACGGTCAATATTAAGATAGTGATTACTTAATTGGCTACAGCAAAAAAATGTTATACTTAAAACCATACTACACATGCATACTCAATTTCTTAAGCTCTCCTGAGACAAATCGACTATCATTTCTTAACTACTAGTGATTTGGATTCTACAGGTAGCTAACAAATATTCTGTGGTATGTTTTTTATAGCTAAATGTTACTGGTTTTTAAAAACGTTCATGAGTGGGTAAGTCAACTATTGGATAGATTACAATTTCTAGCATACCGGTAGGTGACTACAATTTATTGTACTTTTATATGTCAATGTGCTACTAACCTAATTAAATAACAACATATCAGTTACTACCAATTTCCAGTTAATCTTGATTTAGATTTGTAGAAAAGGAATACGCTAGGCTAAAAGTGTGGTGAGAAATAAACACTTTTTTATACATCTAGTGATCATCAATTAAGAATTCAGTGACTACAGTTAAACAACTACTATTTGACTGGTAGTTAAGTTTTATAAATCAGTAGGGTGACTAACTTACCGATGAATTATTACAGAACTTACATACAAACGCACTAATACTCAAGTGGCGACAAGTTGGTAAAACATCCATGTCAGTTGAAAACTTATATACTACTAAATGAATGGGATAAGTAGTTGTATACCACTCACATCAACCAGTAGTACTTGTTAGTCTGTTTCACCCATTTGGGGCCATGTTCACCAGCGGTGTATCCATTTTGACTGAGATCAGCTCAAATCATTCATCGCAATCAATCGCTAGTATATAGTTTCATGCATTTGTGCTTTGTTTCCTGATACCATTTATAGAATCAAGCTAATCACATATTGTCATCTGAATAATTTAGGTTTCCAAAGGAAATTGTAGTGAAGTCTCACCTCGAACTGTGTAAGTTACATATTTGATTTACCGCTTTATGTGTATTACTTGGGCCTGTGGCAGCATGTAATTCCATATCAACTTGTCTATTAGACATGTCACACAGTGAAACAGTATTAATAGTCATATCAGTTATGATATAATTATGAGCAATAAATTGTATTCGAGTATTATAAAGGTTACTCGATTTAGCTAGGGAACAGCAGATACAATACGTTTCACACGTATGACCAGTTCAAGTTCACAAAACAGAAAGCAGAGTTCGAAATCATAAACCCGTGAGTAAGAAGTGTTGAGGCCAATAAATAATAGCTCCACATTTATTCGAGCGATCGCGTGCAATAAACACTGAGTAACATTCCACAGTGTTGCAGGGAATAAAACAAAGCAGGGCAGAACAAACAAAATTTTGAGTGTGATAAGAGCCTATTAAAAACAAGTAATAAAATTAAGTCGAACTTACAGAAGGGTCCAATTGATTTTTCAGTGAATTCAAATTTCAATGGTATATATTTGTGAAAATTTTGATCCGTATTATTGTTATTATTATTCGTAGTAGTAGTATTGAATAAACCGATTAAACTTAAATCTGCTTCATATATAATTTGATCGATTTTCAATGAAGGCGACACATTTTCTTCAATTCCCGATTGTGAACTACCAATGCCAGCATTATTATTATTATTGCCAGGTGTAGAACGGACATATAAATTAAAATTAGGTAAATTACTGTGTAATTTCTTTTCAACATCACTTAATGCAACAGATCCTGATGACTGTGATGCAGTTGAAGTTGACACCTTGGCGAGTGTTAAACCAATGCGATCTAAATGAACTTCTAACCATATAGGTTCTACAGAAGTTAAATTATTTCTTATCAATAGTAGACTACGAAGAACACCTTCATTATTATTGTTTGGACTGAGTGCATATAAGAGATTACTGATAGATGGTGTGAAAGTTAGACGAAAACACTGTTCCCCACCATCTGGTACAAGCAGATAACTTGGTGGATAAAAATGACTGAAAATATCCTTTGATTTACGAGATGAACATGAAAAAGGCTGGATAGAATATTCTCCATAAGTAGTTGTAAATAACTGAATAAAAACACACATAGAAAAAAGGAAGATTAAAATTTAAAATGATGGTTATGTAACGACATAATGAGTGAAGTTGAATCAGTAGTCTACAGATCATCGTAACGGATGTCTAATGACGACAAAGTTATGAGATAAAATGTTTTAGTTGTTCAGGCTTTTTATCCAGCTTTCTTTTAGACATCATATGTGACTTCTAATCATGCTGAAATAGGAAACGAGAGGTCAGATTTTCTGGTTAACTGTCGTAGGGAACTGCTAACATAGCAGGATAATTGTTCTAATAATAGCATTACTACTACTGTAACAACAAAAGGCAAGACACGGAAGCCAAAGGTATATTTTCAAGTGATCAAACCGGTATATATGTTCCTCTAACCAATCATTGAGGTTGTGATTTTGGATTACATTAGACGACATGAAATAGAATGTTCAAATAGATATATCGCATTTTGTTGCTAATGCCGTACTGAACTGTGGGAATATGGGAGAATCATATTCTGTTGGAACACACTGTCTGTATCACACCACCACACTGCTACTAATGATGATAAGAATGGTAGTAATAATAATAGTAATAATAATAATAATAAGGAAAAAGTACTTTTCGACAAGAAAAACAATCCAATTGATAATATAAGTCAGTTTCATTGGTGAGCGATTAACAGATAAACCCCACCGTAATATATCCAAATCTGTTTATCCTAGTAAATTGATTATTTCCAGTAGACTGAATGGACTACATCAACCGAACTGCTGGATGATAATGCCCAGTGATATGTATCCACATGTATATATTTATGTGTGTGTGTGCATGTTGGTCTCTCTTTCTGTTTGCTCGGTTAGTCTGTGACCACTTCACTTGTATGGACTTGTCTCCTTTAATAATGTGTATTCTCCTTATATTATATTATATATAATATGAGTGTTTGTTGACAGTCCGTTGCTTGGTGACATATATCCATATATGTTTGTTGGCATGTCTGCTATATTCGCTATGTATAATTGGATCGACACTCCATTATAATTAGCCATTCATGTTAAGACTGTCTAATGATTTTTCCCACGCTTGTCTGAATTATTTTATATATATTCGCATCCACAATTTGTGTGAACTACTTTACTACTTTACTTTACAACTACTTGACTTGCTTACCACTTTGGTGTGAGACCATTTATTTTTCGTCTCCTTGTGTTTGGACAATAGAAGTATCATCGTAAACCTAGTGGTCTTCTGATTTCCGCCTTCTCGCGTCAGGACTATTAGTTTCTCGACCAGACCATAACAATAATTTAGCGACGAGTACATAACACCCAGTAAATATTCTTCATTTTAAGGATTAATTTTTTGTTAAGTTTGATCCCGGATCGATATCAGTTGTGGAACCACTGGAAAACAGTGTGTACCGAAAAGTAGTTTCGTCCTTGTTTGGGACAATTTATCAGTATACGCACACCATCTGACCGCCATGGACCGAATTCAAAGCCTTTAGGTTAATAAATCAAGCTCATAAGGCCATGCTAACTAAGGACTGACTACAGAGCAAAGTTGCGTAGAGTTATAGTGAGAAATCATGATCAGTGGGCTGCATTAGGTTAGGTGTGAAGACAAATACTCACCACGGATGACATAACCGGTGGCCACGCTAAACTTGTGAATTGACAGAAGTTAAAATTTTTACGGGTGGCTGAATCGTCAACGAGCTTGGCATATTAACCTGAAGGTCCCAGGTTTGATCTATAATGGGGTTATGGGTGCATACCTCCGAAGGATCCGAAACTAGGACGAAAGAGCTATCCAGTACTCCCTCGTTTCCCATGGTTCTCCAATTGACATCAATAAATGGTCAAACTTGAAACAAATAAAATTCCTACAGACTGACTCTCGAAAATTAATTTGTTTTATACATGAACCCGTTCCACAAAGATACCATACATACCACGGATCTTTACATGTATTCTTTTATCTTTTTAAGTAGGGATTGACTGTATTTTTCCATCGTCTAAAAGTGGTTGAAACCTATTACTCAGTAAAGTTTAGTGCATATGATGTATTCATATATGCACGATTACTAGAAGTTATTTTCATATCCGTTGTCTCCATTGTACATTGGTGTGATACGATATATAGTAATAGATAGCAATAGCCAATTATAAGTCGACCAACCTATTCGCTTCATTTTTCCCCAATAATTAGATCTAATCGTACTGGCAAATGTAAACTGATGATAAATGAGAATCAGTGTAATGGTCAGGATTAATTTTAAATAAAATATTGGCGAAAAATATCCATCCAGACATGGAAATAAAAACAAACAGACCACTTAATAACATTATTTTCTTAACTACTAAAAATCACTCCCTTCACCTAAGAGATAATTTATTTTGATACTTGTCTCCATGCTGTTTCGTTAACACCCAATTTTTTCCTTACGTTTTTCATATTACGCAACCTTGGTCAAAACTTATTAATCTTCACATACACAGCCTAGTTACAATTTGATTATTCATTACTATTTGGAAATATTTTGATGACGTAAGCAATACTCTAAACTATTTCTTGTTCTTGTGCTATGTTTGATGGACTGAATGTAAACACTCTCACACACAAATAATTATGCTTAATGGCAACTATACAGCCAAGCAAGTGAATTCGCCAAAAAGAGTCTCTTCGTTGAACTGTTTGTTCTTATTTAAATCGGATGGGTAGACGTGCATAGTACCTTCTTTTTTAAGTCAACTGGTGGAACGTCCTAGTAATAGCTGGTAAGTTGCGATTTCATTTTATTGCTTTACAAATTTATTCACTTCATTTGTCATTAACACAACCACCCAATACTCCACACTGTGTCTTATATTAATAAACATATACACAAAAAGGACACGAGTCTAAAAGTATCGGCGACGGTTAGTGAAGCGAACAACTGTATTGTGACCAATAATTATGAATTCCTGTCATATATATAACAACTTAAAAGTCAACAACTCACTGAGTCAACCAAACTTCTATTCTTAAAAAAGTGTGTAGTCAAAGTTTTTAAATCGTTCAATTGAGTTTCATTTGAAACACAACTATTGTACACTTGACTCCATAATACTGGCTGAATAAATAAAGGTTTCACTGTTGATTGAGGATTTACAATTTGAAAGATACATTCCCATGAATTCAATGTTCCTGATGAAGACAGTCTTGTTGGTATCTGGATTTGACGATTAAATGATGATGCAGATGGAGACACGAATTCCTTCACTATACACCAAGTGGTATTTTTCTTGGATGAGCTGACAGAATGTTTTTGAGAATTAGTCAATTCCGGCCAGATAAAGTGAACGGATAAATCACTATGAAAGGTGACATTCAACATTTCATAACTTAAACTAGCTGTGATATTTTTAAGACTACGAATATGACTACGACTGTTACCATTGCTATTATTATTATTATTGTCATTCACTGGATGTTTGGAAAAATCGCTACTAGTAAAGTATTTCAACCACCGACTATGAAGTTCACTATACACTGAAAATGTTTCTTTGATTAATGAATAATTTATACGAAGCCGAGGATCACTTTCATTACCACGGTGACTGGTCTTCTCATCAGCAGCACCTTTTAACCATAATCTCCCTGTAAAAAGGCAAATGAAACAAAATAAGTCAAATAGCTAACTGACAAAAAAAAACACACACAAACACACTAAACAATAGATAACAAAACTTTAGTACACATATTCGCACTCTGTTTGTTGTCGATTCCAACTAGTCGGTATCGGATTTCTAGTCTGGAATTTCTCCACCAACTGACCTACAAGACCCAACTGCTTTAATCATCATTTGTTACATCGATATCACAGTCCATCAATTTAAGACTATATCAAATCGTCTCACGAAAAACTCAACAGTACATGAAAAAATATACATCACAAAGACAGGTCAGCAGAGGATATTCTTTGCGTAGCTTCTTATCAAAGTTGTACAGTCATATAGTGTCTTTAAAGATCAAAGAGATGCTTATAAAGGTCAATTGTTAATGTCAGCTGACAACAAAACATGAAATCACATATGAACAAAATAACTTAGTTAAACAGTCCTATATAATCTAAAGGCAAAAAAGTGCTGAGTATCGTTCAGAAGCAACTTTCATTAAAATTGTAAGCTCTTAGAGAAGGGAATATTCTTCATAAGAGTAACGCATTCAGAATACATACGAATTGTTTATATTTTGAAAAGAAAGAATAAGGAAAAACGACTAAATATGAATTGCATACCAGATTTGTGTACAAGTTTCAAAAAGCTGAAGGCCATTGAAGTAAATAGGACTGCAAAAATATCTTTTTTAAAAACGACTAACCACTTATGTCCCCCCCCCCAAATGGTATCCCCTGTCAACAGTCAAGTTTCACAGTCACATCAGAATACAAGAGAACACCATAGGGGACACTGGTATTTTGTCAGATAGAAAGATAATCATTGTTACATATGATACGGAAACCAAATGTCACATAAATATCTATCACTGATTAGCAATATATATATATATATATATATATATATATATATATATATATATATATAAGCTAACCGGTAGTCAGCTAACTCTATGATTCCCAGAATCCGTTAAAGGAAGATGAGTTGATTAACAGGCCCTCATTTAGACCTAAAACGCTCAAGTTACAGTTAAGCAACAGGATAAGCACGCCAAAAACTCTAAAAATGTTGGAGTCGGATTGATTTATGTGTAGTTATCACAAGAAGATTCCAATCCTTGTTTCTACAATAATGCAGTTTATTTCGTCTCCTCTAAAATTTTAGTAATTTTTTCACAACAATAATATCAATCTTGAGACGGTGACAAAAATCCTAAAAAAAAGACGCCATTTTATAAATAGTTTTGAAATGAGAAGAATTTGATCAACATATGATGAGTAGAATTCAACTGGTTGGATCATCTGATTACATCTTTTTGTCTAGAACAGTTTAATGGAATAAATTCTGTTATTGTAGTTATTGGTGAATTATTGATGATAAATGCAAATTTGGTAAGAAAAGTGTTGAAATTAAAAGAAAATATTACAAAAGATTTGCATTATTTTCTTCAATCAACTTTGTTTGTAAAATATGATGACCAGGACAATGAGTTCACAATTGTTGGCAAGACGCTTTTAGTAAGAAAAATGACGAAAACCCCAACACTTGATGATAAAGCATGGTAGTTTTTGTGCATCATGAATTTATTTTATCACAGATGTTATGTTACTCAACAACCAATTGCGATTCCATGCAGTCGGCAATAAACCACACCTACTGTGTGAGTGCTGTCAATACTGTGTAGTTGCTCAAACCTCGGAGGTCGAGTGGCATTCACACGTTCGCCCCAGTGCCTAGACAAATGATCCACAGCTCCACTTCATCATAGACAGAGTATTTCATGTCACTTAGGAGGTCATGTTCGATGGTGTTTTACAGGTCAGTAAATTGGGGATATAGAGGATTTTTCCTTGGGTGAATGTGCAGCTAGATGCTCGATTTCCTTCCTTCTTCTTCTTGGTTGATGTATTATTGTACTATTGGTGTTTTGACTTTGATCATAATATTGATGTTCCTAATATTACTACTACTACTACTGCTGCTGCTGCAGCGGTTATTGACTCGATTATCATCATTTCTGTTACAGTGCACTAGAGAGGTTTTCTGATAGCTCTTTTTTTAAATTAAATTAGTTTACAGATGATATCGAAAATCATGCGCCTGTTAAGAAATAAGAAAGACTGCACAGATGAATTCAAATAGAAGCCAAAACTACACAGTGTTTTCAGATAACAACCAAAAAGTAGTACATCTGAACAGAAAACAATGAGGTGCTAATTAGTTTAATTCGTTTTGACAGAAAGCAGAATAAAGTTATGATCTGAGAAATAAAAACATTATCTGGTAAATTCATTTGAAGAATTAAATCAGTTTAAGTGTGAATTTCAGTAGTGAAACAATTATATAGATAATGAAATGAAACAGAGTTTTACCTACCTGGTGACGTATCCAAGCTAAAGCCACAATAACAATACGGTTTAACAGCCTGGGAAGTTATGGGGACAGTGGAAAGATTGGCAGTTGTTACGGAGTGATCCATACAACTATCAGAAAGGTCGAAATAAACAGTACCAATCAACACAGATTGATTTGGTGAAAATGTAATCGGTTGTATAGAATGTATTGTCGAATTCGAATCGTTGTCACTCTCTTGTTTAATATTATGAAATTTAACAATATCTTTTGTAAAACCATTATCGATTTTATTCAGAAAGACATTTGGTGGATGTAACTGGACTTTTGTTATGTTTATATCAGTAGAATAAGTATTTTGAACTATAATGTTACGGTGAATACTTCTTCCCTAAGATAAGTGAAAAAATAAATCAAAGCCAAAATGAAAATTCAAAATAAATACACGCTCAAAAGAAAACTGAATACTGAATAAATAAGCCGCCAAAAAGAACTAAGTTATTGAGATTTCGATGACAATAAAATTGATTTCGCGATTGATACTGACACAAAACGGCATCATTTGAAAGAAGCTTTCGAAAACCAACCAGTTCTGGATAAAAGTGTTGTTCTAAATTGGAATATATTTGAACTAAAAATCACACACCCCACGAGAGAGTGAGACTAAAGAAATTAGGTTACAAGACGCATAACTTTATTAATCTGTTGATTTGCAATATTGACGGTGACCACGTCAATATTGAAAACTGTCAACAGATAGCAATATTCTAATTGTGTGTCGGAATACAAGAATCTTTGACTTATGCTCTGGTAAATCTCCCATACAACCGATTCTCATACGACTACTTTCCAGCTGGCAGCTCATGAAATAGAACTTCATTACGTATGTTAAAGGCATTTAGTGAATAACATCAGTACTTACGCAAGAAGTCAGCTCATAGGGATTACGAATATATCTGTGATTAGAAAGTTGCACATATGTTGAAGTTATTCCATGTTTTGGTTGGTGGTAACTAAAACCTGAGTCCAAGATGAGTATTCCTCTCTGTGTGGGACTCATCAACTTGTGAATGTACCAACATTCCCAATGAGTAATAGTGTGTTCTTACTTAGACTCTGCATCAATCGTTTCAAACGCCAAAGCACTACCACCCACAGGGCCATAAAATCTACCACTTGCGCAACGGGTGGTACCGGTTATTTATTTTTTTAGATTATTTTGCATTTTCCGTTTATTGATCAACCAAAAAATAACTCCACGTTAATCGTAAGACATTATCGAAGCAGACATGTCATCAGAAACCTAAATTGCGTTCCAACGGGAAATGGGAATTAAACCTAATAACAAATTAGTTGATGTTATTTCTTTAGAGGAATTTAAAAAATAAAATTATTCATGATAACATTATCCTCAATGATTTTCCTGCTTGTGGTAGACTGGATAGTGTGACAGACGGTGGGCAACGAGGAGACACGCACAAAAAACTTGGAGGATCTGGACTTCGCCGATGATATATGTCTGATTTCCCACAAACTGGAAGATATGCAAGTGATGAAAAACAAAAATTTGACGAAAGAAGTATCAAAGATAGGACTTCAAGTGAACATAGAGAAAACAGAGATGATAAAGATTCCTGGCCAACAGCAACAGCAACAACAACAGACAACAATCAGCATAAATGGGAGGAGTCTGAAAGAAGCAACCTCCTTTACCTGCCTGAGAAGCATCGTTTCCGCTATAGGCGGAACTGATGGAGATATCAAAGCGAGGATCTGGAAAGTAAGGCAAGCTTCCAATACTCTCAAGACTGTGTGGAAATCAATAACACTCAGCATGGAAAATAACATCCGGGTTTCCAACTCCAATGTGAAGTCACTGCTACTATACGGATCACAGACTCTGCGCGCGTCAAGAAGTGCACTTCGAACGAAATACAGACCTTCACCAATACTCAAGATCAGACGTCTGGCCAGAAAAGATCAGTGACAGGGATCTCTGGGAGCGAACTAACCTAGAAGGAACCGATTGTGCAACAAATAAGCAGGAAGAAATGGAGGTGGATTGGCCATACTCTAAGAAAACAAACCATCAACTGACATCACTAGACAAGCCGTCGCTCGAGTGGAACCCGAAAGGGAAGCGGCGAGTTGGTCGTCAGTGCGAGGGTGGCATAGAGGGGGTGATGCGAAGAGGAGATGAAAGCATGTGGGCTTAGGTGAAGGCCAGGTGAAAACTTCGGCGGAGAACCGAGAGCAATGGAGACGTGCGGCAGAAGCCCTATGTTCCCCTAAAAACTAAAGGAGACAATAATGTAAAGCAATAATTAATGACAACATTCTTATTGTAGTTCTGGTATCTTGGAGACAGTGTAGAAGAATTAGAAAGCCATTTAAATTCTCTTTCTGTTTAACACGCGGGCACAGGTTTCAAATGAGTAGAAAGTTTCTTAACTAACGACATACTCTACTTATAAGTAGCTCAAATATTTTGAATCCATTTTTATCATATGTCAGGTGATAATAACAAATCCATTAGTTTTCAGCAAGAATGTCAGTAGCAATAGCGCAAAAGGGGTAGAACAATTAAGGAAAATTAACGAAAAGAAAAGAAAAAACGAATGAGAAATGGACAAATACATGACATCATCATAAGATTTATATGAAAACTCAATTAATATCATATGTATACAAAAAGCTGCTTACAGGAAATAAATTATTCACAATCAGTGGATCAGGTGTCACAACAACTCGACCATGTGTAATATAGCATTCAAAGTTTTGTCTAAGTATCTACGAAAATCAATATTTTTTATTGAGGAAATAAAAAAGACCACAAATTATTGAGATTAGCAAGTGGAAAAAGTAGTAGTAACAGTAGTAGTGGAGAAATGAAACGAAAGCATAAATAAATATATTCTGAAGTTAAAACAAGACATATAAGCAAACAATATTGCTTATAAGTAGATTTTATTCCGGCTTTCCTATAATTTGCATAGCTTCATATAGAGAAAGAGTTGTTCCTGAAGCTCCAATTCAATGGTGACGTAACTAGCGAAGTCCCACATCTAAGATTATTTAGAGCCATAAAACAGAGCCACCTTTTGTTTACTGTTTCCCAACAGATCACTTATGACTGCTCAAGTGATGAAAGATAAGCTACTCAGCTGCGTCATTTTTATGGGCATTAAAGAGTTTAGCTGCTCATATGGAGAAAGTTATGTAGGGTGAACGACTAGACAGTTTAATAAACATATTATTGAGCATCTTTCTTCATGGTTCACATAAAAGGCAGAACAGAACGTATAAGATCTATGTCACCCCCATTTGATTACTAGAAGTCACAAAGCGAATAGAAGAAGTATTTTCGAGACTATTTATTGCATTCCATGAAGCCTTTTAAACAGAACTCGTCTTCCACATATAGCTGAGGCTATGGGAATTCGACAGAACGAATTTAATTTTTGTGTACAAAAAAAATTCGTTCTACCTTTGTCACTCTCTTGTCCTAGGTAAATTTAATCAAATAATTAAAACTTCCCATCCATTCTTCTTCTTCCTTTCCTTCTTCCTTTTACTATATTTATTTAAACTCCAATTATCTATCTTTTGGTATTACGCAACTTCTAGCTCTATAAAATTCCAACCAAATTATGTGATTGAATAGTTCACATTATCATACTTTCTTTATTACTTTTATCACTACTGTGTCAGTTACTTGCAATTTTTTGTTTATGAGATTTGTGGGTATTCCGATTAATTTCAATTTCTATATTTCATCACGAACCAACATCAGTTAGGGAGATCATTGAAAATCAGTGAACATTAGACAGCTATTTCGTCCTATTTCGGGACTGCGGACGTGCGAACCTATGAACCCACCACAGATCAAACCTTATAATAATATCCTTATTCTGGACAGTATTTATAAAAATGTACAGAATTTTTAGAGGAGTTTATTGCACTATATTTCCCCTTCGTACAACATCTTTAAGTGAAATATTAATTGACAGTATATCCTGTGGCACAATGGTCCCTGAGCTGAAGCACAAACCATTTCATTATGATATATCTGCTTTGTCTCTCTCAAGAAATCCACGATGTCTCGTTAAAAGCTTATTGTGACATGTACATTTTGACTCCCAGGGACATAACTGAAAGACAGTTATCTCATGTACTGGAATACATCGCCACCCACAATCAGCTCATTTCTCAAGTTTAGTAGGAACTTGTGAGTCAGAAGCTTTTAAACATTTTAAATACACAAAGGAGTAGATAATACTACTAGAAGTCAAATCTTAATCGATTAAAACAAACCGTACAAGGAAAAATATGTTCAATAGAGAGAAGTTTTTGGTAGCCCAAGTTTTAAGCAGCCCATCAAGAGGCTACGAGACCAAACTCTTTGACCATTCAGGCACTTGGGCTGGAATTCAGTGGCTTATGAATTTTAACCGTGTCAAATGGTGACAGTGCATTACTTACACCAGCGCCTTTGGTGAGCATCCACTTCTCATCTTTTACTGTCAGTGACTGTATTATGTCATTGTTACTGCTAATTTGATAATATTATAATCGTCATTATTTACCGACACATTGACAACAAAGTTGACATTATTAGTCAAAAAAAACTTTCATGTATAAAGCTATGTACATTAGAGTACAACCTGGAAATCTAATTGAAAACAATAATTTTTCGCTTATATGTCCTGTTGTAATTTTAACAACGGGAATATTTAATGGTATTCCCAAGTGAGAAAAAAAATAACACATTATCGGACAATGATTTCAGCTAAAAAATCATAATATTCAGCCTTTTGATACTTTTAGAATGATAATTCTCCAGCGCATAACAATATCGTTCTGAATATTAAAACACGTGGTATCTTCGTTCTTTTACAATTGTAATTTCAGTTAGTCAACAGTTGATGAGAAACTGTGAGGCAAAATAATATTACTTTAAGCTGTAAATTTGGTCTGGTTTTGTTTTGTCTAAATAAAACTAAGATTTACACACAGAAATATATTTTTCAATGTATTTTTTAAGAATATGATTGTTAATGTGAGTAAATCTAAACTACTCATGGTATCAGAAAGACTAAAATATATGGTGTTAAGTGACTCTACATATCAGTCGATTGCGATAAAAACGTCAGTTATCACTCTTTGGATTACCAACAGATGTTCTTTATGTGAACAGCCAAATTATTAGTCCTTACAGACGGGTGCTTTCAACTGTCAGACTGTAGATAGCGTGCACCACATGATAACTATCAAATACGCTATACCAGGTGAAGAAAACGAAGAGTTACATTTCTTTACCTTAGTGAAGAGAAAACTTTATGATTATGGAAATGATAAGACAATAACTCACAACATTTATCACAGAAAAACAAATAGGATAAGTGAAAATAAACTTTACAGAAAAATGAATAGTGCATCGGTAGATTACTGATTATCACCTTTGAATGAAAAAGCATTCTACAATACCTAATTATTATCTTTCATGTTAAGTGGCAACGTCTGGTGAGCAATATTAAAGCTGAGTATAGAGTACTAGGTATGAAAGGGAATACTGCTGATGCGCTTGAAAAACTGTATCAGTTGAAATGGCTAGGACACGAGTTGCTTTGGTCGAGCCACCAATTTCCTTGTCTGGGAATATTAGCTGATATAGGATTAGGCTGGAGAAGAGTAAGGAGTGGTTGTATCAAATTCTGGGAGGTTGAGCCAATCACGTAGGAAGGTTGTGGTCTTCGAGGTGCTAAGAGCCAATTACTGGAGACTGTTGGTGATATGCTCGATGACTCACTCTTTTACCCCCTAATAATCATTAAATCCTCAAGTTTTTTCTGTTACTACTCGTTCTCCTTTAATTTCTGATTATTACAGATCTTCTGAATCACCTTTTTCTCCCTTTTGCTCACCTATGTGCAACATGTGTAGTGTGATAACTTGAAGTGTTGCACTTCTACGCAAAGTTCTATGCTAAAACTCGAATCATTCAGTCAGCCAGTCAGAGGAAACAATACAATTAAACAATTCGGTGTAGTAACACCTCTTACAAGTTACACAGAATAATTTATCGAAAAGTAATTAAACAAGCCCTAGAATTCACTTTCTCTGATTATTTTATGGTTTCTAATATTACTTACTATCTAAAGCTTTCCAGAATGACAGTAATGGTTACTAGTTAAATTAATTTAGACTTGTCACGTAGTTATACATGTAAATATCAGGTTTGCTAAGCTGAAGAAAACAATAAAAACAAGAGGCATTGAAATTTGTAGCTAAGGTGGACGATTTTCGATTCGTTGTGTTCTCTGAGCCAGTTAATTTAACTGCATCTAGAAGGATGACGAAAGCTCCGCAATTAAATCAACAAGCTTAGAGAACAAAACTAATTTAAAAAAGACATTTTCAGAAAGTATGCAAATATATACATATTTACAAAACAGCTTTTGTTGATAGTGTCATATTTTAAGGAAATAATCTACACTCAAGATTAAATTCAACAGTTAATCCCATCTAAATGATGTTATATCAAACTTTCTAACAGTGTGATACTAGCTGACGGTAGCACTATAAGCCAAAAATCGGTAGAAATTAGCATTTATGAAGCAGCTATTGGATTCTATCCAATTGGCTGAATAGTCAGTGCAGTCGCCTCACAACGTGAAGTTCTTGGGTTCAAACTGTACCGGTAGGGTCTCAGGTGCGCAAACTGCTAAGGGGCGGTAAACTACTCAGTATTTCCTGATTTTCAGTGGTTCTCCATGACTAATATCAGTTCATGATCAAAACTTGAAGCTATTCAAATCCATTCTAAGTCAATACTTACAAATTACTAAGAAATGATTAAGCACATTTAAATAAAATATTACAGGTGAGATAATTTTAAGCTGATGTCAGTATGAATATTATTATTATTTAATTGTAGTCACTATCTAATCAATAGGGTGAAAGATGACTACTTCTTTAGGTGGCACCACGTCTGTTTATTGCTACTTCTTTTAACTAGAAATTAATTAATTAATTAAATTATAATGAATGTAATTAACCGGAGAAAATCATTTCAGACATATATATATATATATATATATATATATATATATACAGTCGCTCAAAACACAATACTATTTTCTTTTTCATTTAAGCATATTGATTAGTAAGTTTGATTATTTTCCGTATACAAAACTAATTGAAACAGTACTTTCATTTAAATAGTATCAACAATTAGAAAGGAATTTTATTTTGGCCACAACTGACCTAGATCATCTTTTAGTCATATGATACATTGGTGGTAATTGTGGTGTACAATTAAACAAGAATAAGAGGTTGTCGTGAGAGAAAACAATCCACTTAGTGCAGTACAGAACAGATAGACAACAGAGTCATATAAACACTACATCAGTTTGTTAAATAGTGATTCCTGTTATTATCATTATCAGTGTCCGTATAATCGAGTTTAATCAATACGAATGCTGAAGCATGGTAGAACAATGAATACAATGGAACATAGATAACCAAGATGATAGTCGTAATAATAATAATAATAATAATAATAATAACTACTGTGAAAAAACAAAAAGAATGACTTTATTTACCTAAATGATAAGGTAGAACTGCTGAATACTTTGTTTACAGTCTGAAAGTTTAGTCGAAAACACACAAACAAAACAACGGTAACAGCGTATGTCTGTGAGTGGCACAGAGGAAGGCACGCAGCGCATGCATGCCTTTAAGTAAAGATAACATCGTGTGTCATGATTAGTATTATTATTATTTCATCATAAGCGGCAGAAAAGTATTCTTTTATTTCAAAAAGTTCTTGTTTGTTTTTTGCTATTACACAAACAACTCCGGTGTTTGTCTGTTGGAAATTAATTAATAATGTTCAAGGGTGATTTATCTCTTGTCTATTGAAATTTATTAATTTTTTTTGGTTATGTGGAAAAAATAACTGGTGGACTGTTTGAATCACTGAGCTACGTGAATTTCCATCCAACACACAATGCATCATATTTTCCCTAATTCGTATTGTTTTAAGTATTCAGTCTTTGAGACACAAAATGTACCCACACAAATTTTCAATCGGCTTCCAAAATACTGATGCTCCATTTTCGAAGATGAAGGGAAACTATCATAAAGGTTTAGCTTATGCTTGGGAATGAACGTCATTACGTCACATATACTACAGATAGGTGTATTGTTTAAGGACTCAGAATGAAGAGAAAGTACTATGCAATAAACTACGCTGAGAATTCTGTACACAGTGTAAACATTTTGTTCAGAATAAAGTCATTATTGTTCTTTACACTACATGTAGTGAAATTCATATGTATAACATACTGTCGATAGTAGATTCCCCAGCTATACAATATTGATAACAATTAAGAGGAAAAAACAATTACAAATGTGACTAGTGCTAAAGAAATCCCGTCAATCAGATCGATTGCTGCTCGTAGGACTGATTACCAGGAACTTTATAACATCTGTAATCAATAAAGTGTTTCATTATGTTAAAGAGAATCGATTTAATTGAGATTATAGATAAGCTGTACTAAATTATAAAAGAGTAAGAGCGAATAAACGTAAAACTTAGTTTGACATCAAATCTATCACTTTAAAGATATCTGCCTGAATATAAATACAGATACGTAGCTAGTCCTTAAAGAAGAAGTACTACTTATGACTGAACTCCATAAACGATGTCGTACAACCGGAGTGAGTACACTACAGTCTTCCTAACCCTAACCCTAACCCAGTGAGTAATGGTGTTTCCACTGAGAAACTCCTCCCCAGAAGCCATTATTTGAAATATCAAAGCGTCATCCATCCACTAGATTACTCAAACACGACAGCCATCTCCAAAGCAAGTAACTACTGGTTAAAGTCACAGGGATATCAAGGTAACCATTCAATTAAGCAAATAAAGTGAGATTACCAAAGTTTACGAAACCTGACTAATGATAATTAAACATAATTTATCTTCATACAAGACTTTATCGATTACCACCAGTCAACTGAATACCTACCTAAGTACTTATTTTGTATAAAAACCAAAAGAACTAAAATAGTGACCTAAGATGAAAAAATCTGCACACACACACACACTTTCAGAAGGAAGGATGGGAACACACAGGAAGGTATTTAACCTACCTCATATTTCGAATGAATCCGTATAATGCCTTTGATATGCTGAGTTACTTTTTTACTACCCCATTTAAGAGGGAGATTAAATTCAGATGATGGTGGCATCTCATCCTAATGAAAGCGAGAAAAAAAGAGACAGAAACAAATCAATAATAAAAAATTGAGGGGGAAAATATATAAAAAAATTTTCAACTGTCAATTTTTTTGGTTTTACACTTTTTTTTATTATAGATTGATTCCACATCGTATTTTCGGTACAAGTATGGAATTTTCAGCATGTGATATCGGTAGCCCGAATTTTGCAGACCGACCACAGATATCAGGTGTGCGTCGGCAGGGGATCGAAACCCTGACCATGTGCATGGTCGGTGAGAGTGCTAACCATTGAGCCAATGATCGCTTTGTTCAGTTTCTTTATGGAGTTCAAGAGATTCAGATGATCTGTAAACAGATTAAAAGAATAAAACTTGTGCACTGTGGTAGAGTGTAATTCCATTATGGGTAAATTTTGTTTTGATAAAGTCTCACAGTGTAATACAGTAATGTCTACTGATAACGTTTCGAGCAAAATTTATTGCCCATAATCATATCACCTTGATAAGGTTATGAGCAATAAATTTTGCTCGAAACGTTATCAGTAAACATTACTGTATAACACTGTGAGACTTTATCAAAACAAAATTTACCCATAATGGAAAACAGACTAAGGATATAATCAGCTCATTATGCCATTTATGATGAAAAGTGAAGAGCTGAAAAATAAGCCGGTTGAAAGGATGAAAGAGCGGAGATTTTAAGAGTAATAAATAAGAAAGAATCCTTTTCATTCCTACCACCAAATTGAGGATAAGTTGTTAGGAAATAAGAAAAAAAAACAAACATAGTGATGACTCCACATGATAGAAAATCAAACCGCTACCTTATAAATATATATATATATATATATATATATATATATAATGTGATTCTGTTATTGTTATGATCAAAATTCGAGTTTCTAAGCTCATACAGTTCTAATGAAAATCACTTCTGAACGATATTCACCACTTTATACTTTTCAATTAAGTAAGACTAGTTGTACATATCCAAACCAAGTTCACTTTTAACAGTTTGAAAAAATTTGGGCATTCATTATCATAAAAGATTTTGTATTTCCCAATGGATGAAAAACAAAACGATTTGGTTTTACTGAAGTTTCACTATTTAATGCTAGTAGCTTTAGCAAACTTTTATAAAACCAGAATTTACAAAATTTCAGCTTATATACAAAACTTAATCATCGTTCACCAGCATGGGGTAATTTTCACGTTGTCAAGCTGGCCAATTGCTAGAGATAATAATACCATGAGTAGATTGTTGGATTTGATAAGTGTATACAATTATAAGAGCAACATGTGTTGACATAATGGAATTGCTTATCTTATTCGTGTTGGCTTTGCCATTTCGTCGCGCAGGAGGCAGGGTGTTGCAACCAGGTAAAATTCTGTTTTATTCCATCATTCCTATTCGGACAATTGGGATTCTATTTGACATGAGGTGCTTCTGATGTTAGACGGTCTTTGACGTTTATGAAATTTTTCTGGATTACTTCAATATTGTCAAAACAATTTTGTGACCTGATGATTTTTCCAGCTCTTCTAGTTCAACTGGACTTCTCGGTGGTCGAATAGATGGCCATTGGGAAATACAAAATCCTTTACAATTACACAAGACTACTCAACTAATTCTCATAGTTTATCCATGAATTTTCCCGATATGTTAGCTAGTATATTTCGTTACCAACTGACATTAACAATCGACTTTCATAAGCATTTACATGGCATTTCAGAACACCATATAACTAACTGTACAGCTTTGATAAGAAGTTACGCAAAGAATATCCTCTGCTGACTTATGCCTTTTTAATTCCATATTCGATAAGTTTGTTTCATATAATACACACAGATACAGTACCAATGAATGGATGAGGTAGCGACCACAATTTGTTATTCATAAGCATATCTTTGTATTCTATTCACACGTCTTCGTAGTGTGCTTCGTATGGTCTTTTAATTCCACTTGTTTCGTTTGTTTGTTTGTTTTTGGTGGAAAGTTCCATGTGTCGAGTTCAGTACTGCACCATCTTTGTTTTATTGTATTTGATGTTGACTCGATGATTCAGATGAATTATAAAAGAGGTTAAACTAGATAGATTATCGGAACAGAGGAGTTTAGTCTAGATCTAAAATGGCTGATCCTGCTTAGTTAATTAATCTATTCATGTACTGATATGTAGTCACACAATACGCTTAGATAGGTTAAAAGAATTAAAAAGCAATATATTTAGATGGAGAGAGGTAAATTACCAAAATCTTTGGTGATCGACTCAACACAAAATACGTACAATAGAAATTACGGAAGAATTATCTTGGATATATGCTGAACTACCTTCAAAAACTGAATAAGGCAAGTTATGAAGTTGTAGGGGTATACGCGTTGATACGATTGTAGGCAATAAAATGGTGCTAACAACGTTATCTAGTTATTACTTAACTGTATCACTGTGAATGACGTCAAAATAAATCTGTTTAATAATGTGGAATAATTTTTCGAGAATTACAACATAATATTGATTTTTGTCTTTCATTTTTGAATACATTAAGTCTGATAACAACATAAAGAGGAATACTAAACATTATTCTTCTCATTCTTTGGCAAATAATCGTATGTACCACTAGAATAGCATACATTATAGGCTATAATTCATATTACATCAGTCACTCAAATAGTTAACAAATACTCCGAAGTATTTTATTCCAGATCATCTAACATCAAGAAATGATACAGTCAATTGTGTCAATAGTTTTTCAGCAAATCAATATTGTTAAGTATTATTTGACCAATGCATACTAACGTGTTTATTTTTATTGACATGTCGGTTATCTTCGAAATAAAATCAGCTAGACAATTCAGTTTTATCATTTACTTTACTAACATAAAAAAATGAAATGAATATTTTGCAGACTGACACAAACGAATTCATAACCCCAGGATAAGCTTTTAGCTAAACGTGTCGATTGTGAGTATATATATCATAAGAGAAGAAAAGCGTGCTTGAAACGCTTAGTTTCTTCTTTTCCAGAAATGAATCCCTAGAAAAAGCAAAAGTAGCACTATGCATGCTACCACAGTTTTCGGTGTCATGGAGGAAATCTACCATGACTGATTACTGATTTGAACAACGACTGGTACTACCAGTAGTCCAGACACAGAATCAGCCCTTACATTTTAACATGGCTGCTGAGAAAACTGTTGAGTGAAATCGAGCTCTAGGAAAGCTTCCGAGTAGGATCCAAATAAGAAACGACAAGTTGGGCGGTGGTTCGAGGGTGACATAGAGGAGGTAAAACCTTATGGGCAATCATGTGCTACTTAAAAAGGACTTCAAGGAACATCATAAAAAATGGAGATGTGCCATAGTCCCACTCGTAACCTAAGCGAATAATAATTCAGGGGAGTTTTACTAATGAGTGCTAACAAAACCACGCCCACCAAGCCAAATATGCCTTCTGCTGATGACTGATTCCTAATATTGAACACTAAAATACTAGGGAACTTCGGTGGACAATAGTGTCATCATCCCACCCATCTTAATGACCAAAATAGTAAAACAGATTGTCAAAAAAGGCACAAGAATTGAGACATTGTGCGTGATTGTAATTTATTAGCAACAACACTTCGCAAGATTGTAGATTTACTTAATTTGATAATTTCCAGATAGCCACCACTATCTTGGTGTCTGTGATACGTAAATTTTTGACACCAAAACTTAAATGAGATGAATGAATTGAAGTTAAATAAAAGTGTGAACAAGCACTTCTTCTGAAAAAGGGATAATTATGTACAGTGATATATCTTAAGTTGGGAGATATTATTTAAGTAAGGGAATCATAAGCGCATAATACCATTCTCAGTAAAATATATAATTCTAGTCCAGAAAATGCGTCAGAAATAATGTACATAGACATACTATGCAGCCATGCATCGTTAGTTCAGTCGTCCAATGCGCGCCAGCCATGCAGTGTGGCCCGCCCAATAGCTACTGCCTTCATGTGGTGGTTGGGATTGCATATCTCAATGACTGAACAACCTACACTAGCTGAAACTACTGTTCCTGCAGGTCCTACCACACCAGGAAAAGTGTTAAGATAGCGATTTGACTAAAAGCAATTACCGGCATAGTGTAAGCATTTCTTTTTAAACTATGCAGGGAGGTGTGTGGGCGAACAGGGATGTAACAGCAAAAGGTTTTTCCCTCAGATGACCAGAATGCCAGCTATGCTGTCTTTCTACTCTGGAGAGAGGGGTTTAGAAAAGGTCGACTCCAACAATTGTACATCCCGAATTACCCTACGGTGGTCCTTAACTGGCGGTAAGTTTATTAATACGGAACCAAACCAAGAAACCAGTTCATACAGGCCGTGTGTGACCGGCCTCAAGCCGTTCTACCCTGGGCTCTGCGGTCACGCGTCACTCTGTTTCAGGTACCCGAAGAATCAATCAACTTCCACGGTGTGGGCAGACGGGAAGTAACAACCGCCCACACACTTCCAAAAGCATACGAAGCCTCCCCGGGAATCATTCCCCTTCAATCACATCACCTTCCTCATCTTGCTTCTCTACTACAGTTAGTGCTACTCTCCAGGCTAATGAGTCATCTTCACTTCACTGTGTGACCACGAACAAAGGCGAGAGCCATACAAACACCTCCGACAGCCTTTTAAGGCCACGTCACCAACTCCATATAGGAGCATTTAACGCCAGGACCCTCTGTCGAATCGCACAACAAGCATCACTAGCAAGAACTCTGGCAACTCGAGCCATGGATGTATGTTGTGTTTCGGAGACACTCATACAAGACCCGAGTGTGGTCATTCATTTAACCTTACCTGGACAACAAGGTGAATCTACAAAATTCCCTTTATAGGTGTCAGAAGATCCCCCAGCTAGCTCGCGAGGACTCGCAGGTGTAGGGATAGCGCTGAGTGTTAAGTCGGAAAAATCACTTCTTGACTGGATCCCAGTAGATACTCGTATGTGTGCGGTCCGTCTGAATGGGTTCGTTAAAAGAAGGAAAGGCGGCGCTACCCGTTGTTGCCTTTTCGTAGTCTCCGCTTACGCCCCAACAGACCGCAGTTCGAATGAACTAAAGGGTGATTTCTACCTGAAACTGTCTAATTTCCTGCAAAAAGCAAAACGTTCAGACATAGTTTTTTTAACAGGCGACTTCAATGCCCAAGTGGGGAAGTTGTGCCAGACTGAGAAGTATGTAGGCGGTACGTATGGAGTTCCCTGCCGACTAACCAACAACGGTGGTCGTCTTCTACCGTTTTGCTCATATAACCATCTGTTCCTAGTCAGTACTAACTTTAGGCACAAAGAGAGACATTGTGTAACCTGGCGACCTCCATCACCAAATCAACGTTGGACTCAGATAGACCACATAGCCATAGGGTATCGCTGGCGTAGGTCAGTGGAAGACTGCCGCTCCTTCTGGAACACGTGAGTAGACTCCCGTCACTCTCTAGTCCGCGAACGTTTATGCTTACGACTAAACGGGCATAGAAAATTGCTGGCAGCGAAGCAGTTACGTTTCCGACTAAACCGCGACACTGAGTCACTATTTAAGGAAGAAATAGCGAAACGAATGTCTGAGGTCGATAGCAGGACTTCCCTTGAGGTAGCCTGGCACAACATACAGTTAGATGTAGACACAGCTGTGAAAACTGTCAATGACCTAAAACCAAAAGTTAGTAAGAGCTATTGGATCTCTACCATCTCTTTCGAAACGACTGACGCAAGAAGTCTGATTCCGGCGAGCTCCGATTATGATGAGGAGCGAAAGCTACTCAAACGAAAACTAACAAGAAGTCTTCGTAACGACTGTGAACAGTGGTGGGTCAGTCTGTCTGTCTGTTTTCGACATAGAACTTTGCAGAAATGTGCGGAAGTTCAAGTCGCCACACTCCGTGTAGCACGCGAAGGAAGAGATGGAAGTACAAGAAAAGCATAAGATTTTATTTATTTTTATTTTTGATCACAGCTTGATTCCACACTGTATTTTGGATACAAGTATGGAATTTTCAGCGTAGATATCGGTAGCCCAAAATTCGCAGGCCGACCATAGATATCAGGTGTGCGTCGGGGAGGGCTCGAACCCCGGACCATGTGCATAGTCGGCGAGAGTCCTAACCACTGTGCCACCGACGCAGTGAGCAGAGGTGGTGGGCGACAAAAGCGAAAGAGATGGAAAAGGTATCGACGATTGGTAACACCAGACAACCATTTAGACTTATCAGGAAAACGGATGGTTAAAGTCAAACGATAAGTGAAACAATCTCTGAGAAAAATGGCACCATAATTAGCTCCCAGGATAGACGACTGGAACGCTGGAAAGAACACTTTGAGGAACAGTTCAATTGGCCTATAGCCACGCCCAACTTTCCGAACATCCAACACCTCCCTGAATGGGATATAGACACAGGTCCTCCTTCCTTAATTGAGGTTACTAAAGCTGTCACTAATCTGAAACAAGGCAGAGCAGCGGGACCTGATTGAATGACTCCAGAGGTATTTAAGTACGTTAGAGACAGTTTACTGTCTGCATTAACTGAGGTACTAGAAAGCGTCTGGGAATCAGAGGAAGTCCCATCGGGTTGGTGTAAGTCATTGATTATCCCCATATACCAGAAGGTAGACAAGTCTCCCTATGATAATCATGGGGATTAGCTTGACTAATATGGTATCTAAAGTTCTAGGCTCAATAATCATACGTAGACTAAGTGGTACTCGGGAGGAACAAACACGAGAGAACCAGACAGGTATTAGATCAGGAAGAGGGTGTATTGATCATATGTTCTAGAAAAATGGCATTCTTACCGGCGTCGAACAATCGTCATATAACTTGACCTAAGAGCGGCATTTCTGTTTAATTTCATCATTGTTACACCAATGGATTTACCCTAACTGACTCCAGTGACTCAGAGATTGACTTGTTACCAGGGAAAGATCTCGCTGACTTAGAATATGCAGATGATATAGTCCTCCCTCCGAAGTGAAGACGATGACAAAATGTAGAGTCTTCTGAACACCTTGGGCAGCACTCTGCGAATGTTTGGCATGTGATTTGCTTCTGTCAAATATAAGATGGTGTTACAGGACCGGAATACATCGACTCCTAGATTAGAAATAGGAAGTGAAGTGGGAGAGCACGTTGACCACTTCACTTATTTGGGAAGTTGCATCAACCAGTGCCAATGGGTTGATCTCTGACGAAATCTCAGCACGGATACAGAAGGCTCGTTGGGTATATGCTAGTTTACGCCATCTCTGAAATAAACGTGATATCCGGCTGTCGACGAAAGGGCAAGTGTACTGCTCAGCAGTCCACTCCGTCCTCCTTTACGGCTGTGAAACCTGGCCGTTGAGAGTGTAACACACTCCTTGTGACTAATAATTTCTAATAAAACTATATTGTTCTTAGATATTACTATTCCTTTTGTCTCATATCCCTGTTTACTGTCTGTATTTTGCATTTTTTCTTCTTCTTTTGCTTTGTGTGTTACATGGACTGTGGGGATTTGAAGTGCTGCGTGTCGGCGAAACGTTCTATGTTGAAAACATACATGCACTCTGGTACAGCTTCAATTCCCAACTAAGGCTCCATTAAACATTGTCGGAAAAGGAAGGAAAACTGGTCGTGAAACTAGCAACCCCCACCTCAACAACATAACAATACCACTGCTACTAAAACTACAGAGCTCGAAGTCCTATGTTCCACTTGGAACTCAGGATATAAAAACTATTTCTTTGCAGTCGTATCCAAACAGTTTAATAAAGTATTCAAAGTACTTGAATATTCGCCATGTAATCTACCCAATGAACGTCAGTTGGAACAGCGACAGTGAATTTTACCGCTTCCTTTACAAATAATTTGGATCTGCTAGTGGTTAAATGGTATGCATTTAACATCAAACACAATAATTACAGTCATAGGTCAAATACTGTTTTTGATAATCTCACTCCTAAAAGATTTACTAAAGGGATCGATGGATGGATGGATGGGGTAGTACGGGGAGGTTGATCAGTTATTACTTGAAACAATCTGAAAATGTACAAAGTATTTCACATCAAAAATTTTGAAATCTTCACTCAATCAAATCATTATTTATGTGTTATTCAGTGGTGAGCATTAGAACTGTGTGAAATAGTAATTAATGTTTTTGTAAAGTGGATGAAAGGAGGAGAGAAAAACATACCGCCAAATTGATAACACAATATTGACAGGGACGCGTGAAGTGACATACACGATTCAGTGTATTCCATCTGGATACCGGAAATTGACATTGGGTACCATTAGCTGATTTTGTGTATATCTCGATTAATTTCACTTCAATCTTAGGAAAAAACGAAAACAAAAATAAAGCATATAGGGTTAGTAATCGACGTATATTATTATCCTCTTTGTCATATAGTGATAATATATTTGTACATTGTTACGTCATCTGTTCACACACTTAGAATTATCGAACAACCAGTGAATTTCCACACTGACATACTACACTACAATATATCTAATAGAAATTAGCGCTTATGAAAAAACAGATGAGTATCATCGTCTATTATTATTCCCTCGGGTCTCCTAGTCGAACACATAGGGCTTCAATAGAACATCTCCATTTCACTGAGTTTTCTGTCGTCATTATTACCTAGCTTTTCGATCGCCCATCAGTTCTTATCTCCTCCTTCTCACATGATCGCCTCCATGTCAACTCGAACCACCTCCCAATTGGTCGTTTCTCGTTTAGCTCTCACTCCAGGACCTGGCACATAATGTTACTTAACGGTCTCCTCAGCAATGTGCAATCTATAGCCGGTCCTTCGACATATTTGTTGGGTAATAATAATGGTAACGCTTTATTTAAGACAGTATGCGAATATATGGTACAAAAATTTTGAGCGTATTCAATTCCAAAGTACCTTTTTCTTCACAAAGGATTCACGTGTTAAGTAATAATTTGAAGTATATCTTCATTTCGTTTCATTTACTTGGGAGCAAGTTAAGTCATCGCGCAAATTTATGTATAGGTAATTTGATATAACTGCATGATTAAAACAATGATAAATCCAGATGAAATTAAGCATTTTGGAGGAAAGTAATTTCGGTAGCCCAATGATTTAATAGATCCCATAACATCCTCATCCATGCCATCTGTAGTAGAAACCATTCTGCCCCACCGGATAAGTGAAAAAGGCGACTTCCTTTGAGTTTCTCCCGCTGGTAGCGATTCGTGCTTGTCACTGTTTTTAATTAAGTATCTTTAACACCTCTATCTACTCTATGTCTACATGAAATCAAGTCTTCTCTGCCTGCTTCTTCTGCCAACTTGATGGTTTCGCAAGTAGATTTTAGAGTTTATGTGAGATTAAACATAATAACCATTAAAACGAAATAGTTGTAATTTTTTCCTAAGTTCTTTCTGCTTGATATTTTAACAAGCCATGAAATTTTACGTATAAGTGTATATGAACAGCTAGATACATAACACAAAACAACTCATTAATTAATCAACAAAGTCATTTATTATGATGTCATTTAGCTTGTGGTGGCTAACAGTGAAATGAACTGTGAGAAGACACGTGATGATAATGACGAACATTGCACATGTAAGAAATATGCTAAATTCACTATGCGTTTTTTATACCTAAAACCACATATGAGGAAAAATGGATGCATACATATAAATTTATAATTCACTTCATGGTGTAGAAACAGAAATACTAGACTTAGAAAGAGTATACGTGAACGTTATTGACTGTTTCATTAAAATTCCAGGAATGAGATTATACAGACATATGGTTTCGAAGTTACAATGGCAGTGATGTTGTTTTAACGGTGTGGAGTTGCCAGTCTCACGCCCAACCATCCATTACCTATCACACGGGACCCAAAGCTCTCACAAAGAGACACCGAAGCAACTGACCTGCCGACTGGATACTAATCAATTTTACTACAATCATTAAAGATAACCCATGAGCTTTTCTTCTGAAATCTAATTTTCCTTTCGTGTGTTTAAATTTCGGTCTATAATTGATCGTATCAACATCTATTTGATACAATAGGCCTCGCAAACAAAAACTGGCTGCATACTTCGCCTTTTTCTGCTATTTCACAATAAGAAAACCTAGTTGGGCTAATAGTATTCCAAAACCACTGGTCTACATGGGATCCAGAATGCGAAAGGATCCAATCGCGTGTCAACATGTTTGGTTCACTGGAAACCATGAGAACATAGCTACTAACACTTCTCCACTGCCTTGTGGATCAGACTTAAAGTCAAAGTCTCGAGGAGTGAGTGGTCCCTTAATACAACCATCTGCTCCGGTGTGGGCGTTCGGGCAGTATCCTAACCCTCGGACAAACTATGAGATTTTGCTTGGTGCATCTCTTGGTGTCCATAATGTACTACGTTTGTGTTCTAATATAATAATAATGATAACAAGACGTGACAAACAAATGAATCCCCTGGCTTATGCAGTAAACTACCCACGCAACGGTTTGAAAGTTAGTCAAAATTGTTGTTTCACTTTACACAAACAACTTATTCATTAAAAGCATGGTGACAACAGAGAAACAAAACAAGTGATAGTGGTGACAGAAAGGCTTATCAATATAGGTCGACAATAACTTACGGGAATAGGATTTTTATTATATATTACGATGTAATGACTACTTGTTTCACCCAACAGTATTGTACCCAGTATGAAAGTTTTATTAATTAGTCGTGCACCCTGTATACCCACCTGTTATAAAAAAGATACAGACAAGAGGAAGAGAATATTTTATCTAAATCAAATGAATGATAACACATGTAATGTGAAGTAATTTCATATATTACAATGTATTATTAAACCATAAATCAAATTAGAAATTTGCGATTCACACAGTTTCAAGAAGTGAAATTTCATCACAGTATCCTTTGGAGACCAAAATTATTCAGACCCGAATTGGGTGGTTTGAACTGACTTGGCTCTCTGAGCTTAGTCAAACCAGGCACATCGTTGATAAGCTCGGGCGAAAACCAGCGAAACTGCCGTTCAGTGTCTGGATCACTTTGATCTGGCTAGAAACTACTACTAGCCTATTGTGAGTGATTAAACAACTCATCTGGTTCAATCAGTCGTACATAGCTTTACGCTATTATTAAATCAGTTTTACTTATGAACGGAACCCACGAGCATTTCGCTACACACTCACTCAATGTTATTTATGTAGCTCTTTGATCAACTGATTTACACATTTAACTTTCAATTACTGGGTTACAAGTTTAAACCAGGTTCTAACATCTTTCGAGAATTAGTCATCCAGATGGTATCAGTAGCTCCCGAATATATATATATATATATGAAAAAGAACATTGTTCACTGGAAGAAACGATTCAGGATTGGCATGTGCAACACACATTTCGTAGCCATCTTCACAACCTCATCGATTGACTTCCCTTCCACACTCAACACACTACGCTTTATCTTACTCATTGATACGGGAGATAGAAGGCAAATATCTGTGGTCATAGATAGGCAACCTTTACATGTCTTCTGCTTTCAATGGTCATATTTCACAGCTATAAATGAGGACAGGGCGAAACTCCTGCACAGTACACACGTCTCTTGATCGATAGGCAGATATCGTCACTATGCGAGAGATGACGGAATTTAGCACATGCAATACAGTCGTCTGAATATAACAATGAAAAGTAAAATGTGTATGAAACTTTATCCAATAAATAATGCTGTTTCTTTGTCTGGTCTACAACCAAACTGAAACAGGATTACAACGACGCAAAGTCCTTTTGTATGCCACCAACGCAATTATTATTTGATGGTAGCACAGAACTGAGTATTTTCCCTTCGAAATAATAGAAGTGCGGCTGAGAAATGACTAGAAAATACTTTATTGTAAGGAAAGAAATTTATTTTATTTTTAAACAATAAACTTAAGAAGCTACCAGGAAAGATATTATGAAAGTCTAGTACATCACTTAAATTGTCCAGTATATCATATTAACCATGTGGATGGAAGATATTACTAGTTTTATGGATTGGGGTTGCAAGAGGTGGAAGATGATTTTACCAAAGTAGAAACAAACTCATAGTCAGGCGTTTTGAGTATTCCCTTATCAAATAGTTCTTAATTAGTTCCCAAGTGCTGACTTGTAGGGATTTGATTCGCTTCACGTCGGATCACGAAGTGATTTCATTTAGAAAGCTAGTGAAAATCAGAAAGTATTGGATAGTTCTCCCAACTTTTCAGTAGTACGCACCTACAACTTCCACTCAGGACCCTCATGTTACGAGGTCAACCCGCTGACCATCTAGCCGATGGAATGGAATCCAACAATCCATGAATTTTAAATTCTGCCAATTTTAGTTCATGAAAAATCCCCATTCGAATATTAATAGAGAGAAGACCAGTAGTTTAGCGAAGAGTCTATTTTTGGCAAATTCATTATCTTAGCTGTACAGTCGCAAATATATATGGGTTATTTTGTGTGCATGTGTACATTAAGTTTGTCAGTCAAAAATAAAATACACTTCTATGTGTATATATCAGTTCACATGTTACTGTGGAGCCAGGGACATCGGTCGTTCGATGCGCATCCTGTCAAAAAGGGTCAAAAAACACTATCCAGCGTGGCTGCATAAAGGAAGTAGTGGCCATATAAGGAGGGCAATAATCGAACATCTCCTCACCACTGGTTATTAATTATCAACAAACTCCTCATTCAAAGTAATCTACAAAGTGAAGAACCATCTTCCAGAGACAATACGTTTTCGTCTTCTTTGAATCGCAGAAGCCCTACCCATTCAGTTAGAAGAAGCAAAACTATGCATGCAAAAAAAATTATTCAGACACTTCTGCTATCATGGTAACAGCTCCGTTGATCTGACTTAACTTTTGTTTTTTTTACAAGTTTTACTAACTACTTAAAACTCTTACGTAATTCCGTATATTTTGTTTCCATGTACACCCTGAGCACAACTCTTTCATCAAACTATTCATATTCCTACGTAACTGTCCTCTAAAAATCGTTTGTGACAACTCACCACCTTTGTTGCTACCCTCTTATATCAACATCCAATTCCTCTGAATACTTTTCGTATTAATTAACTCCACCCAAAACTTACTAATTCTCACCTATTTAGTTAAAATAACCATAGCCAATTGTATTTTTGTTTGACAAACATACAAAATATCCCATATATATATTTGCGACTGTACAGCTAAGAAAATGAATTCGCGAACAGAGACTTTTCGCTGAACCACTGGTCTTCTCTCTGCCAATATTTGCAGTTTATAGCACTACTGCCAGCCAGTGTTATCAGCGATTACTTTATCCCACACCCGACCAATTGTACATCATGGGTCAGTTTGTCTTTAAAAATACATGTAATCCGAAGTGATTATGTAAACTACTAGTTAAAAAAATCTGCACTCATAAATCAATGAAGTAGCAACACTTTATAATGCATCTACCTCAATATCCCGTTGCTATCCTTGCTCTCCCCTTTTTTTGTCTTATTCGAGAGACTTTGGTCGAATTACTCAAACCCGTACAGCAATATTTCATGTTTTATTAATTTAACATTCGATTCATCTATATACCATGATCAGTCTTAATTATTGCTCTACACCTTATCTCAGGCGGACTAAATTAAGTTAAAATTGTATAATAGAGCTATTAAATTTTCATTATTTAGGCTGTATTCAGCTGATAAGATACCAGCTAAATGGACCAGTTTTATTCTACACCTTGTGCTGTTACTGCTTTGTTAAAAAATTAGATTATTGCATCATATGATAATCCTGTCATCCAATTTCTGATGTTTTCTTGGATCAAAGTACAATCTGGATAATGCTGAAAATGCAGTAATCTAATCCACGACATGTAGAATCTGTTTAAAAAAAACTTAAATTATTATTATTGTTATTCATAAGAGGAATGACCTATATCATAATGGTGTTGCTTAATAAGGTCAGTAGTTTTAACTGTTCTCTTTTGAATTACCAAATGATATGACCAACATGGGACTAGAATAACTGCGTAACAGCTTGCATTGATACACAACCAGAAATTCCAACGTCTCACGTGACTGACACTAAGCAATCTAGAAAAACAAAATTTCTGAACAAATTCTATGCGGAATGCAATTTTAGTTAGTGAAGACAAAACATAAATTAAGTAAGGCTGAACAAAACAAAACAAACAAGATAAACTGAAAGAAATCAGCAAGCAAATCACTGGACAATACCAAAATTTACAATTTCAATGCAAGACAGAGAACTTCAAGGGCATTTACAACGAATAGATAATTCATTTTAATATCCAGACAAAGATATCCATGATTTCTTTTATTTGATGTTAAACGGTTGAATACAACCGGGGAGAAGCTGCTGAGACCTGGATTTCGTGCTTGTTGGCACTCGTCAGTAAGGCGTATCCGCAAACCTAAAGGAATTCATTTCCTTCATTACCAGATTATCAGCAGTAAAAAGAGTGCAAAACTTGAATATATACATACAGAAACGACAATTTCGTAGTTTTAAAAAAATAATAAAAATTTCCCATGTTCAATGGGTGGTAGACACCTTACCATTTTTCAGATTCCGAATGACTTCATTTGAGATAATAGGGAAACATTTTCTGACAACTACCACTAACTAATAACGCTGGAAAAAATTATTTTCTTGCCTGAAAATATGATTTGTTCTGGAGGAGAACACAACTATCCACTGACTTAACTTGCTTCTCAACTTCATCACTGATCGACTACTTAATTCTACTGGAGAAGAGAAAAGACCACTGTATAACTGGCGTTTTTTTACCTGCTATCATTTGAAGAATACATATTGAAGCAGAATTCCATGTTTGAGTCAAATTGTTCTGATGGAAGAAGACATAATTAAGCAAAACAAAATACTCAAGTAATCAGTTAAAAATATTTTCGTCACATATCTTAAATGAACGGGCGTCGGTGGTACGGCGGTAGAATGCTCGCCAGCCTCGCAGTTGGTTAGGGGTTCATCCCCTCACTAAGCCATTAACAAGACTAGTAAAGAGGAAAGGTTGGGCATGAGGCTAGCAACCCCATCTCGTAGAAACAAACACTACTGCTCTAGCTTGAGGCTGTATATTCCACTGGGAACGTAAACGAATAACAAATTTTAAAAAATAGACCTTAAATGAACAATCTGTAGGATAATAGTCAGGAAAGGCAATATTTTTGGTGTTGGATACTTATTATAAACTGAATATTGATTAATTAAAGGACTCTGTTTAGCCATATATAATACATGAAAAAAGTAAATTGTCTAAGGGGCTAAATAGTATCAATTGTGTAGGCATTTGAAAACTCGACTGAAATTTAAATGATCGATACAGTTATGTTGTATTCAAAATGTAGTCAAAGAATAATAGAGAAGTTAAAGTATGATGTACAACCAGAGAAATTTGGAGTGTCAGTAGGCATTCGGACACTGTAGTAGATGGTGATTCCACATTAAATAAGTTTATTTGATATAACTCATTCACTTTATTGAAATCTGAACGGATCCCTAAGTTCTTCACAAATTTAAGCTCAGTAATGGATGGATTCCAATTTACTTTTGATGAGTTAGAAAATGAACAACGTGAGTTAGTTAAGCTATACTCTAAAATAAAATGAAAACAAACTGGTACTTAAAGGGGAAACTGACTCATTCTAATAAATACTTAAATTAATACTGATATAGAAAACTGTAATAAAAAAACAGGAGGGAACAGGGTTATAGAAACCAAGTTATAAAGCAGCATGAGGTCATCGATATGATTGTGAAGCATGAATTGTGCACGAAACATCATCCAGTTATTAAGACTGTATTATTGTGTGTGAGTGATTGATGAAACTATGTTCTGTCTTTCCAATCCCGAATAACTTTGAAATCTTCATCCATGACGCCTATAGTTGAAACGCAATGCTGCCCAGTTAAACGAAAGCGGTAAATTCATTCAAATATCTCCCGTTGCTAGTGCTTGTTTTCCTTGGTTGAGTATCTTCATCACCTCTGCCTTGAGTTATCAGTGAGCTGTTTTTGAGATAAGCCTAACTTTTCAGTTTGATTAAGTTAAGAAATAAGGTAGTCATATAAAAAAATGAATTATTTTCATGCTTATTATTATTGTTACTTTACTCGAGGTATTCCCGTCTTGTATTTATGTGCGAGAGAGTGAGACAGTCAGTCATACATTCCAAAAAAAGGAATTATACAGGATAGTAAAAAAGTATGACATCTTTTATGTTTATGAATAATGTGTAGAAAAAACACCATAACTTTAATACCAACAGCATGGTTGGTATTTTCTAAAATTTTTGAATAAATTTATTTATTGATTTTCTGTTACTTTTATTCTGTACCACTACGATTCATATCGGTCAATGAATTGTAACGTTGATATTGTGTGTGTTATGTCTAGCGACAAAGATAGGTAGATAGAGAGGGAGAGAGAGAGAGACAGTGAGAGAATACATAAATCAATACTGTGTGATTCGAAAAATTTGTTGGCAAGTTCTACACCACGCAGACTATTAGTTAATAAGATGACTGTCAATATTCGAGTGATTATACGGTATAACCTAAATACCACCACTTAATGAGCGCCATTCGGCAAAAAAAATGAAAGCGAAGCATACCTGATACAATAGACCGCATGCAGAAGCATGTAAACATGGGAATGAAAGTTTGTGTATATCTTTGAAGCGCGAAGTCTAGATATAATACCGAAGCAAAAATTCCTGTCAGAGACTAGCAAGAACTTTGAAGACGTCCAAATAAATACAAAATACAACTTCAAATTGAAGTATGCACTGAAGATGTCATCCAGTAGGGTGATGAAAGCTTCTCAAATTAACCATCCAGCTCAGAGAACACAACCACATCAAAAACAAAATAAAGTGTTTGCCAATTCATGATTTAATGTCAGATATCTAAATAATATATAACTTATGCCATTATGTGAACGTGGGAACTCTACAGTACGCATCGTTGTTAGGGTGTGTTATAAAACCACTCTCAATATTGTATATTTCGTGATTCTATATCACATAACAAACTATGATTAGTATTGCTGATCCAATCAGGTTGATTATTCAACTATAATATATTGGATAAAGGTCAGGGCGTAGAGGTGGTCAAACACAATCAAATCCTTGTTTGAATAGACTAGATTTCATTTACTTTTGAAATAAGAAAACGGACTTTGCCACGGGATAAATCATGTGAAGGGAAAATGAAAGCTTGTTAGCAGTTAAAGACAGCCCATTGAAAGTGATGGAGGAGAACTGCGTGAAATCGAAATGTGTCCCTGAGGCCCTATGCTCTACTAAAAGTGAAAAAAGGAATAATCTTAACAGCAATAGTAACGGTCAGTTCGTGACCAGTCTTCAAAACAATCAAACTCCTGCAAACCTATACTTGAAAATCAGTCTACTAAATATTACAAAACAAATTTGTCTGAAGTTCTGTTGGTAAGTCGTGACCAGTGAGATCCACCAAGTTGGGTCCAATGACAAATACTCAGTGGTAGAATGTTTACCAACCATACACATGGTCCAGGTTCAACAACAACCTCGCACAACTGAGGGTGAGTACACTACGGTCTTCCTCTCGAAATGCTCTCATGTGACCACGCGTTCCCAGCCCCCATCAGGTATATCTTGTTTACTGCCTTCACGCATCGCGGGTGTTCCTCAAAAAAATGAAAGGGTGAATTCAAACGTCTGGGGTTTACACCCCCACTGGTAGGCATACAGGTCTACCTAGGAAAACCACCAAAACCCTGATTCCAAAACCACTGGTCTACATGGGATCCAGAATGCGAAAGGATCCAATCGCGTGTCAACATGTTTGGTTCACTGGAAACCATGAGAACATAGCTACTAACACTTCTCCACTGCCTTGTGGATCAGACTTAAAGTCAAAGTCTCGAGGAGTGAGTGGTCCCTTAATACAACCATCTGCTCCGGTGTGGGCGTTCGGGCAGTATCCTAACCCTCGGACAAACCATGAGATTATGCGTACCTACCATACATAAAGTTTCTATTCTAATAAAAATAACTAAAAATAAATCTGATGCATGCAAACAAAACTTTCGCTTTTTACAAGATTTTTTTCGTTAATTTTCTAAGTTTTCAAGTATTGGTTTTGTAGGGATTTGGTTTGATTGTATGGAGGATTTTAATCATGAGCTGACATCAGTTAGAGAACCACTGGAAAACCTGGGAGTACTGGATAGCTGTTTCGTCCTAGTTTGGGACTCCTCAGCAGTACGCACCCACCGGGGTTCGAACCCAGGACCTTCTGGTTACAAGGCGAGCTCGTATACCATTAAACCACCGTAACCGATCCAACGGCCAGCACATGAATTTTAACTTCTGCCAATTCATGATATAGCGCAACTACTAGCCAATGTCTTCAGGAGTATTTGTTCTCACACCCGACCTGTGACACCCTACTGGTCACGACTTCCCACTAGAATCCCGTAATAGGACGAAACAATTGTCCTGTAATCCCAGGTTTCCCAATGGTTCACTAACCAATGTCAGCTCATGATGAAATCCTGTAACGAATCAACCAAATCCCTACAAACCAATACTTGAATCTTGTTGTTGTTTGTTTTGGTAATATTCCGAGAAAAATTACTGCCTATGTACCATGTGCGCCTACTTCTTCTCATTGTCTTTGTTGTATGCATACATATATATACATGTAACACCCATTATGTTAGGTATTTCATATTATTATTATTGTCAAATAAGTAGTATTGTTGAAACACGTTACAACATGTACAAACAGGAGAGATAAATAAAAGCGTATTTCTCATTTTTCATTTTAAAAGAATAAACACAATGATTAAAGCTGAATACAGTTACTAAAATGACTACTATATGCGTGAATGTATACGCATAAATTTCAATATCATCATAGCCATGTATGTTACTCGCCTCTCCTTTGATTAATACCTAACTAATATTACACACGAATCAACAAATTGAATATTATTAATAAACCATAACCTTCACCTGAAAAATAATCTCTTTTGTTTAATTTTTTCATACAAGAATGCATTTTCTGGTCTTTAATAGAGAGTAGACTATATATATATATATATATATATATATATATATACAGTTATACACAACTAGATTCGGTAATATTGAAGTTCAGAAGAAAACATAGGGAAAAACAAATAGATTGAACATATGTAAACTATATAGGACTACGTAATAGGACTACGTGATATTTTTAAAAAATTTTCTAATTATAGCTTTATTGCACAGTATTTTGGTACAACTATGGAATTTTCAGCATGTGATATCGGTAGTGCAAATTCTGCAGGCCGACCACTAATATCATTAGATATTTTGAATACCCCTCACCAAGATTTGTACTCCACTATGATTTTAGATTTGTTAATATTCTCAAGAAAAAAACTAGCAATACGCCATTAGAAATAATAATGATTAAAAATGCCCATTAAATAAGTTACCAAGAAAGCAGAAAAGGACTGTTCTCCATTTGTAAATAAGAAGCCTTTATAATACATAGGACTGCATTTCAAGGGCGATATACCTAGCGAAATGATTACGAACTTAAGAAAATCAGTTCAAAGAACTTTTAATGCTGGCACATTGCAAGTCTTATTTTCTACACGACAGATAGTAATTCTTCAATTGAAAGACGAAGTTGCAAGATTAGCCCAATCTAATTGTATCTACCAATTCAACCAACTGAGTTTGCGGAGCGAGTTATATTGGCTGTTGCTCTAGGAACTTGATATTTCGTGCTCGGGAACACCTACCAGCGTGGCTAAATAAAGGTATGGTGAAAAACATCAGCAGTTCGATATTAGACTACCTGGTCCAAACGGGCCACAAAGCCAGCATTGAAGAACCCTTCTCTATCATCTACTGTCTGTCTGTTTTCGACATAGAACTTTGCACTGATGTGCGACAGTTCGAGTCGCCACACTCCTGTAGAACACAAAGTAAGAGAAGAAAGTAGAAGAAATGCATAATAGAGACAGTAAACAGAGGTGTGAGACAAAGGAATAGTAATAACGAAGAACAAAATAGTTTCATTGGAAATCATAAGTCACAGGAAGTGGATGCATCTGCGCCATTGAGAACGATTTTGAGCCATATCATCAATTGTTTCCAACCATTGGTTTTTACCGTTCCGAGGACCCCAACCGGGAAGTCTACACCTTCCTACGTGGCTGGCTTAAACTAACTGTTATGGATTTCATTGACTGGCGCCATGTTTAGGTTTGACCTCCGCTAGTTCTTTTCCAGCCTGACCCTATGTCAGCTAACACTGCCCGTCGAGGAAGGCGATGACTAGGCATACGTAACCCATTTCAATCTATGTAGCTTTACAGCCTCGTCGATTGATTTCCCCTCCTACTTACCTAGCAGTTGACTGATGCCTAACCTCAATATCGCCCACCTTATTATACATCTTCACACGGGAGATAGAGCGCAGGCATCTATGATCAAAGACAACTAATCTTTTCAATGTCTCCCAATCTCAATGGCCACGTCTCACAGCAGTAAAGGAGGACGGAGCGGACTGATGAGCAGTACATCCGCCCTTTGGTCGACAGCCAGCTGGATATCAGGTTTACGCCAAAGACGGCGTAAACTGGCATATGCGAAACTAGCCCTCTGTATCCGTGCTGAGATTTCGTCAGAGATCAACCCATTGGCACTGGTTGATGCAACTTCCCAAATAAGTGAAGTGGTCAACGTGCTCTCCCACTTCACTTCCTATTTCTAATCTAGGAGTCGATGTATTCCGGTCCTGTAACACCATCTTATATTTGACAGAAGCAAATCACATGCCAAACATTCGCAGAGTGCTGCCCAAGGTGTTCAGAAGACTCTACATTTTGTCATCGTCTTCACTTCGGAGGGAGGACTATATCATCTGCATATTCTAAGTCAGCGAGATCTTTCCCTGGTAACAAGTCAATCTCTGAGTCACTGGAGTCAGTTAGGGTAAATCCATTGGTGTAACAATGATGAAATTAAACAGAAATGCCGCTCTTAGGTCAAGTTATATGACGATTGTTCGACGCCGGTAAGAATGCCATTTTTCTAGAACATATGATCAATACACCCTCTTCCTGATCTAATACCTGTCTGGTTCTCTCGTGTTTGTTCCTCCCGAGTACCACTTAGTCTACGTATGATTATTGAGCCTAGAACTTTAGATACCATATTAGTCAAGCTAATCCCCATGATTATCATAGGGAGACTTGTCTACCTTCTGGTATATGGGGATAATCAATGACTTACACCAACCCGATGGGACTTCCTCTGATTCCCAGACGCTTTCTAGTACCTCAGTTAATGCAGACAGTAAACTGTCTCTAACGTACTTAAATACCTCTGGAGTCATTCAATCAGGTCCCGCTGCTCTGCCTTGTTTCAGATTAGTGACAGCTTTAGTAACCTCAATTAAGGAAGGAGGACCTGTGTCTATATCCCATTCAGGGAGGTGTTGGATGTTCGGAAAGTTGGGCGTGGCTATAGGCCAATTGAACTGTTCCTCAAAGTGTTCTTTCCAGCGTTCCAGTCGTCTATCCTGGGAGCTAATTATGGTGCCATTTTTCTCAGAGATTGTTTCACTTATCGTTTGACTTTAACCATCCGTTTTCCTGATAAGTCTAAATGGTTGTCTGGTGTTACCAATCGTCGATACCTTTTCCATCTCTTTCGCTTTTGTCGCCCACCACCTCTGCTCACTGCGTCGGTGGCACAGTGGTTAGGACTCTCGCCGACTATGCACATGGTCCGGGGTTCGAGCCCTCCCCGACGCACACCTGATATCTATGGTCGGCCTGCGAATTTTGGGCTACCGATATCTACGCTGAAAATTCCATACTTGTATCCAAAATACAGTGTGGAATCAAGCTGTGATCAAAAATAAAAATAAATAAAATCTTATGCTTTTCTTGTACTTCCATCTCTTCCTTCGCGTGCTACACGGAGTGTGGCGACTTGAACTTCCGCACATTTCTGCAAAGTTCTATGTCGAAAACAGACAGACAGACTGACCCACCACTGTTCACAGTCGTTACGAAGACTTCTTGTTAGTTTTCGTTTGAGTAGCTTTCGCTCCTCATCATAATCGGAGCTCGCCGGAATCAGACTTCTTGCGTCAGTCGTTTCGAAAGAGATGGTAGAGATCCAATAGCTCTTACTAACTTTTGGTTTTAGGTCATTGACAGTTTTCACAGCTGTGTCTACATCTAACTGTATGTTGTGCCAGGCTACCTCAAGGGAAGTCCTGCTATCGACCTCAGACATTCGTTTCGCTATTTCTTCCTTAAATAGTGACTCAGTGTCGCGGTTTAGTCGGAAACGTAACTGCTTCGCTGCCAGCAATTTTCTATGCCCGTTTAGTCGTAAGCATAAACGTTCGCGGACTAGAGAGTGACGGGAGTCTACTCACGTGTTCCAGAAGGAGCGGCAGTCTTCCACTGACCTACGCCAGCGATACCCTATGGCTATGTGGTCTATCTGAGTCCAACGTTGATTTGGTGATGGAGGTCGCCAGGTTACACAATGTCTCTCTTTGTGCCTAAAGTTAGTACTGACTAGGAACAGATGGTTATATGAGCAAAACGGTAGAAGACGACCACCGTTGTTGGTTAGTCGGCAGGGAACTCCATACGTACCGCCTACATACTTCTCAGTCTGGCACAACTTCCCCACTTGGGCATTGAAGTCGCCTGTTAAAAAAACTATGTCTGAACGTTTTGCTTTTTGCAGGAAATTAGACAGTTTCAGGTAGAAATCACCCTTTAGTTCATTCGAACTGCGGTCTGTTGGGGCGTAAGCGGAGACTACGAAAAGGCAACAACGGGTAGCGCCGCCTTTCCTTCTTTTAACGAACCCATTCAGACGGACCGCACACATACGAGTATCTACTGGGATCCAGTCAAGAAGTGATTTTTCCGACTTAACACTCAGCGCTATCCCTACACCTGCGAGTCCTCGCGAGCTAGCTGGGGGATCTTCTGACACCTATAAAGGGAATTTTGTAGATTCACCTTGTTGTCCAGGTAAGGTTAAATGAATGACCACACTCGGGTCTTGTATGAGTGTCTCCGAAACACAACATACATCCATGGCTCGAGTTGCCAGAGTTCTTGCTAGTGATGCTTGTTGTGCGATTCGACAGAGGGTCCTGGCGTTAAATGCTCCTATATGGAGTTGGTGACGTGGCCTTAAAAGGCTGTCGGAGGTGTTTGTATGGCTCTCGCCTTTGTTCGTGGTCACACAGTGAAGTGAAGATGACTCATTAGCCTGGAGAGTAGCACTAACTGTAGTAGAGAAGCAAGATGAGGAAGGTGATGTGATTGAAGGGGAATGATTCCCGGGGAGGCTTCGTATGCTTTTGGAAGTGTGTGGGCGGTTGTTACTTCCCGTCTGCCCACACCGTGGAAGTTGATTGATTCTTCGGGTACCTGAAACAGAGTGACGCGTGACCGCAGAGCCCAGGGTAGAACGGCTTGAGGCCGGTCACACACGGCCTGTATGAACTGGTTTCTTGGTTTGGTTCCGTATTAATAAACTTACCGCCAGTTAAGGACCACCGTAGGGTAATTCGGGATGTACAATTGTTGGAGTCGACCTTTTCTAAACCCTCTCTCCAGAGTAGAAAGACAGCATAGCTGGCATTCTGGTCATCTGAGGGAAAAACCTTTTGCTGTTACATCCCTGTTCGCCCACACACCTCCCTGCATAGTTTAAAAAGAAATGCTTACACTATGCCGGTAATTGCTTTTAGTCAAATCGCTATCTTAACACTTTTCCTGGTGTGGTAGGACCTGCAGGAACAGTAGTTTCAGTTAGTGTAGCTTTTTGAGTCATCAGGATGTGCGAGCCCGAGCACCACGTCAAGGTAGCAGCTATCGGTCGAGATCATATTTTGGGTAAGAAATAAATTGCAGAAAACATCCAAGTACTGCGTACTTCAAACAGAAGAGGCTCTCTCGATTCGCGTGAAATAACCAGTGCTTTGTGTGTCAAAGAAGGAAGTCCAGCCACTACTATCCCCCTGACCTTCAGTTGAAATTATAAATCTATGAATTTCTGTTATTATTTTCCCTATTTTGTTTGATATTCAGTGTATTGTTATAGTGATGCTACAAGAATTTAATCCATTGATATTATTATCACTGGTTTGATGTTACGTAAACATTAATGCTGTTAATAGCATTAATTCATTTACTATTACATGTATAAAATTGTTGGACCTGATAATGAAGTTATTGAAAAGAATGTTCTTTGTTCAGTAGCCATTCTTTTGAAAATAATAATGATTATAATGACTGTAATAATAAAACATTGTAAAGAAAAGAGAGAAGGGAAAGAAAATTATGGAGGTAAAATAAAAGTACGCTATCAAGGCAGATTTAAAGTAACAGCTGACTCCTGTCATATACACAGATTTGACTTATGCTATTTTGATATGCAACTAGAGACTAATTAATGATGTTATTTCTGATGGATGGTAACTAGAAATGGACTACAGGAAATGTCCATTTCGTCCTGTTTAGGACTCGTCCGTTAATGAATGTACTTCCAATCCCCAGTGAGTGATGATGATATTCTCACTAAAGATTAAATCATTTGTATTTTATACGGTCTTAAAGAAAGTTATTCCAGACTCAAATATACATTTACGAATGTCATTAACTTCACTAATGATCAATACGAGTTGGAATATCAAACAAGAAAAGAAACTTAAATTTTACTGAGGCCTCATATAATACACCTTGTTTTGGTGTATTGGTAAATCAAATCATTTAGATCTACCTGTCTATTGATGTTTAAAATATCTAATTTTCATTTTACCTATAAAATACATCACTACTGTACAGACTTTTATATAAAGATATGATAAAAAGTTGATCATTCCACAGGGAGCAGTTGTACTATATTTTCAAAGTTAATGAAATTACCACTGGTGAAATGAGAGTAATAATAATTATAATTATTACTATAATAAATTTTTGGCCTAATATCTTCATGCAGTAAATTAACACGTAGAGATTTTCAGTACTAAGCAGATTCATTGCATATGTGATATCAGTACCACGTTAGACAGAAAAGCTTTTGTTAACAGGATAATAAGGCTGTGCATATAAATTGCGTTAATGAATAGTAATTATGGTTATCACTGATCACTTCACATTTTCATCCTTGTTATTGATACTATTATTATTATTATTATTATGACTAATTGCACAATTAATACGCACAATCTTATTATCCCATTGACAAAACACCGTGATTGGCTTATATTTGAGTTTGATTTGAAAGTTACGTATGTTAGAGAAAAGATTTTACTCAAATGTTGGTTTACAGAGATTTGATTGGTTGCAGTACTTCATCATGAGCTGACATCGATCAAAGAAACATTGGAAAATCTGGGAGCACTGGACAGCTGTTTCCTCAATCCGAGTTTGGGATTCTTCGTCAGTACGCACCCACCACCAGGGTACGAAACCACGACCCTACAACTCATAATGAAAACCTAGAGAAGATTTAGTATTTTTGTATGCAACCTGATAACAGTATATTAGGCAACAAAATACCACTACCCATTCAGTATATAAATGCATTTTATTATATAAGGAGTTGAGATATAGATAATATTTACAAGTAACGAATTCTAAAGTTATCTAATGCCCTCCTTCTAATTTTTAATCATTTTATTAGAATTAAAATACAGTTTGTCACAAAAATGGCAAAAGTCAGACCTGTTGAACGAAAACTAAATTTAATTAAACCCCTTGCCATCGGATCCGATGCCCTAGAAGCATAACTAGATTTTTTTGAAAGGAATCTTTATCCCAAATAGATACCCACGTAGATTCATTGAGAACATCAAACCAAGTACAGGGAAACGGAACATCATATTTGTACCAAAACAGACTTTACAAGAACCTTGACTTCAAGGGAGATTTCATCTGCGATAGCTTTAGGGGAAGAATATCAACATCTTTGAGGAAAACACTCTTCTCACTAACGCTAAGAGTAGTGTTATCCAGTTATGCACTGGTCTGCAGAAGCCTGAAAGGCAAGATCTAGCATCTGACCACTTTGTGTGTACATATCAGTTCCTCCGTTCCTGTGGAGCCAGTTATATTGGTGGCTCAACAAGTATCCACTGAGGTTTTCATTACCTCTTTTTTATGAAGAGTCGCTCCACTTTTTTGTCTCTCTTCTTTTAATTACTATAAGTAACTGCACAATTTATATGTACAATCCCACCATTCCTACTGAAAAATCACCGCGAACGGTTAATATTTAATTACAGTTATTTGTGAAAAATATGTGTATTAGAGTAGAGCCTTCTCATTTCAGCGGCTATGAAAATAACCAACCAACAACAGCAACAACATCCAACGTCAATCACCATCAACGGGAGGGATTTGAAAGAGGTTACTTCATTCACTTGTCTAGGGAGCATTGTCTCAACTACAGGAGGAGCGGACGAGGATGTCAAATCGAGCGAGAATCGGGAAGGCGAGAAACACATTCATCAGCCTGAAATCAATCTGGAAATCTTAGTCACTAAGCATCACCAACAAAATTCGGACTTTCAGTACAAACGTAAAGTCAGTTCTTCTATACGGATCAGAAAATTGGCGGATCACAAAGAATATTTCAAAAAGGCTGCAGACCTTTATTAACAACTGTCTTCGCTCAATACTGAGGATCAGATGGCCGGAAAGAATCACCAACAAGGAATTATGGGAACAAACAAAGCAAGAACCGATCGCCCAACAAATATGCAGGAGAAAGTGGAGATGGATCGGACACTCGCTGAGGAGACCGCTGGGTGACATCGCGCGCCAAGCCCTCGAGTGGAACCCGAAAGGGAAGCGGCGTGTGGGACGTCCAAGGGTGACATGGAGGAGATCGTGTGAAGAGGAGTTGAAAGAATATGGATTAACATGGATGCAGGCGAAAAGTATAGCAGAAGACAGAAGAAAATGGAGACGTGCAGTTGAAGCCCTATGTTCCACTAGGAACCCAAGGGAGCAATAATAATAATAATAAGAGTAGAGCCTGATGGGGCCTAATTGAAAACAGCGCTGTTCTCTGACATGTGTTGTTTTAAAAGTGCATTACTAGATCAACTATTCGATTCAACTACTCTAAAAAGATAATACACATCACTGAAATCATGTCGAAAAAGTAGCACTTCGTGTGTCTAACAATAATTTTTCATAACAGAGTATACATATGTCACTATTTTCTTTCCTGAATTGAAAATTATTATTATACATTAGTTACCTGTGGTTCCTTTCCAATAACGTTTCAGCCTATATACTATTATATACATATTTTTTATTTCTTTGCTTGGTTAGTGGAAAATAGGGGGCTTCAAGATTGCGATTTCTAGCTTCAGCAGTGGTGGAGTTACTGTTTTTACAGGATTAGGCTGGTAGTCTTACGCTCAAACTTCCGTCTTTACCAGGCTTACTACTGGCTAAACGAGGTTTAGGAGTATATCGGTCGCGGATTGAACGTCAGACGACGAGTATTCTCCCACTGGATAGTAATTTTTAAAATTAAACAGGCAAATACACACAATACATAATGTGACATTGGGAATCAAAAAGAAAACTCACTTGAAGTCGACCTGAATAAATATCATACGATAGAAGAAAGTGTGTATTACTTGAGTGTAGAGATGCTGCGCCACGTACACGTGTACCTGTAAAAGTAGGCACACCACTGCTAACAACACCACCATAATTATCACTGGGAACACCAGTATCATTCACATCATCATCATCACCATTAAGTACAGATAAACTCATGATCAGTTTAGTTTGATTTGGTGCCAATTCCATAGGTTGAGCAGCATAATGAATCTTGATTTCAAGTGATGAATTTTACATTATTTTTCCACAGAAAAGAAAAGAGAAATCATTCAATTCATTTCAATAAATAACGGTACTGAATGATATAAACGTTGAATGTGTATCTTTCAGTATATAAATTTTACCAATTAACAAATATGACGATATATAAGCGGTGACATTTGTAAGCGTATAATTTCTTCTCTCTCTCTCTCCTAGTTTTGGTTCTTGTCTTCAATGCCCCTGATTATTCATTTTGATAATTAAAGGCTATCCAAAGCCCATAACGTTGATGATGATGAATAAATAAACGAAGTTTTGTCAGACCTATTACCAACTATATATATATATATATATATATATATATATATATATATATATATATATATATATATATATATATATATATATATATACTTTTGTTAGTACCGGGTAGGATAAATACTTAAAGATGATCAAGAGGATAAACGTTACACTAGGAACATTCAAGTTTGTGATCTAAAGCTTTCTTTCATTGCTTCAATTATCATATCCCAGATACACGTGGAAGTTTCAATTAGTGTTGATGAGGTTAATAATAATAATGATGACAATAATAATAATGTTAATGTTAGATGGTTGGAGGTAATAGATAGGAGGCTTCCGACTCAGGTTTCATATCTGTTATCACTATTCAGCAAGGCATTTCCACAACCTAAAAGGACCAGTGACTTATGGATAAGATTTTATTTTTATAAATCACACAGTGTTGTACAGTTATATTAACTGATGACGTTTCGAGCACAAACTTCTCTGAAATTCGAACCCGCTTCACGCATTGTTGTGGTCAGAGATGTTAACACTGAGATATTCGGGTTCACGATTGAACTGCTGTAGGATTGTAATGGATACTTAATGATCATAATTATCATTAGTAATATTAATAACTGATATTGTGAAAAAGCAAGATAACGGCGCGGAATAATATCAATGCTCAATGTATATTTATATACTGACATTATTTACTGTTGCTTCTTTGATATTCTTTAGTATTTCAATCGACATTTTTCTTATTTCTTCCATCATGACTTTACCGTTTGAATATTAAAAAAATTAGTACTATTTTTCCAAAGAGCATTACAATATATATTACACTTCTTATATCTACTGCACCACTATAAACCTATAGCAATGTAAAACTATTCCAGTCGATGAATCCGTAGCCAAAGTGAAAAAAACCACTGCCTAATTCGACGGTAAAAGATTCTTATTCAACCAGAAGCAACTTAAAAGAAACATCACAAAAACACAAATAAAGACAATTAACAGTTGCCGCTATTTTAAGATATAATGAACTATACCGCTTACACAGTTGAACACAAGAGGATTTCAAGTTTCCCTTTTGACAGTGAATTACCGAGTGAATCGATTAAATATCTGTTGAACTAGTGCTAATTATCTGGAGTTTCTATCTATCAAACTCTCCAATTCGAATGCAAAAGTCTTTTGCAGCTGTCACTATATATTGTATTATGCTTGTTGAATATTAAGTAGTAATAATAAGCAAAGATTAGTTTGCTATTTTATTTTTCAACAAATATGTCAAGATTGCTTTTTTTTTATCCTAACAAATAAAAAGAGTTCATTCACAATTGATGATAAACAGTATGTCCTCTAATGACCGACACAAAGGCAAAGAATATGGTTATGGTTCGCAACTGTGTAATACCTTTTGGTGATCACTGCAAACAATTAAAATTAAAACAACTTAATTATCTATGTATTAGTCAGACTTGAGCTATTACCAGGTGTTATGTAGCTGCTGCTGAGTGGTTAATAGTAGTTTTCCCCGTCGCCAAATTGTTATGTACTCGTCGCCAAATTATTATTATGTACTGGTCGAGAATTTAATAGTCCTGACGCAAGAAAAGACGGAAATCAGAAGACCACTAGGTTTGCGATGATACTTCTATTTTCCGTACACAAGGAGAATCAAATCACACAAGAGTGTGAATGCAATATATATATATATATATATATATATATGTACAGACAAGTGTGTGAACAAATCAATAGACAGTCTTAACATGAATGGCTAATTATAATGGAGTATCAATCCATACATACATAGCAAAATATAGCAGACATGTCAACAACCACACATAATATGGATATATGTCACCAAGCAACGGACTGTCAACAAACACACATATTATATATAATATAAGGGGAATATACATTGTTAAAGGAGACAGGTTCATCAAAGTGAAATGGTCACAGACTAAGAGAGCAATAGAAAGAGAGACCACCATACACACACATATATATGGATACATATCACCAGGTCGCTGAGACTTGGTTCAACTTCAGAGTTGAGACGTTGACATTCCATGAGCTGCATCTCCTCAACTTAGACTGATATAAGATGTAGAAGATTTAGGACAAATGAGTTTGGAAGACAACTATAGTGATAAGGCAGTGAATGTTGTCTCCTTCAACGTCATCAGGTTATTTATTCATGATGGTGGTCAAATTAAGATAAGTCAAGAATTTAATAAGGTTTTGACTGTCTGCTTAAGGTACCTGTGTGAACGTAGGCCACCCAAAATCGAAAGGAAAGGAGACCCAGGGAGGCTTTAAATGTATGAAAAGCGAGAATTTGAATCGTGTACTAACTTCACAGTGATACTCACTAATCAAATGCCTTCACCGTTTGTTTTTACAAATCTGCTGATGAATTTTTTTAAACGTGTTTTGGTAAATTATTACATGCTTATTCGGTATAGTTTCTGCATAGTTCTAAATCTATCTGTTGGTCTCTAATGTAGAGGTATATACTGATCACATTCCAAATTTAACACAGATGAAACTTTTACTTCGTAAATAATAGAGAAAGAGATATACCATATATATATATATATATATATATATATATATATATATGTCTCCTCACTATATCCTTTTCTGCAGCATAGAGTGCAAATTACCTATTGATCTGTGTATGCGTATCAAACTGTAACCTAACCGATTTCAATAGTTTTAAGGTCATCATGATTGAACACTGATAGTTGCTAGTGTTTATATATATATATATATATATATATATATATATATATATATATATATTATGTTTGTTCTCTTTTTGTTCAAGTTCACTCTTTAGATTATGAATTTTTGTGGGAATTGAGATTAATTTCAGTGTAGATTAAGTGCAGCACGAACCAATACTATTTTGAGAATCGCTGAAAACCAGGAGGTGCTAATCAATCTGGTTTGGAACTCTTTATCAGTGTACACCCACAATCCCACCAGAAATTCAACTAGACACTTCAAGTCACGAAACCAAGCTCGTTGACCTTTCAGACACTAGAGTTGACCATTCAGTGACCTGTGAATTCCAAATTCTGTTAATTCATGATATAGTACTACAGTCAACCAATGCCTTCGATAAGCATCTAATTCATCTTGATATGATGGAACTCATTGGCCAAGACTTCGCAGTGCAAATGAAGAATATCCACCTAGTAACTATGAGTAACCTGGAGATTGATATTTAGAATATGGGTTTTCTTAGCGACTTGGATCAATTTTAATCCAAGTGTCTGAATGCACAACAAGCTTGACCTCTTAGCCCGAAGGTCTTGAGTTCAATCTCAGGTAGAGTCATGGATGCACACCGCTGAAGTGTATCAAATAAGGACAAAACGACTGCCCAGCACTCCTTAACTCCTGTTGGTTCACAACGCAATCGACATTGTCATTAGTTACTATCTATATGTGGTGGATATTCACTTTTTCGATTACAGTAAGGATAATTATTTTGAAAAAAAAGAATTACCTTTAAATAGTCACCTCTTACCTGTAGGTATTTATTGATTGGTTCAGGGAAAATAGGTTTTGACAAAGGCAGCACAAAATCGTATTGATTGGTTACGCTAAAGTTGAAAAGCAAAGCTGTACGTTGTCTTTGTTGACTGTTTGAAAGTGTGAAAGTTTCGATTTTCTGAACATTTGAGGATAAGAAACTGGAAAAATAGTTGGGAAAGAAAGACATAAGGAGAATCTTAATTCAAAGATGAGAAAAGAAGACAAATTGAAAGATTTTTATCAACAGCACTATTTCACATAATGCGAGTGATCCCATACATATTCATCTAACAAAATTTGCCATTGTTTTGGACCATCATGATTAGCAGTGGAATCCAGGATACAAGTTACTTTCTATTTGAAACTTATCAGCTGGATGTAGCTGCATCCCTGTGAGTAACGGCTTTCTCAATGAGACTCGAACCCTGCACACATCGGTGCAAACGCCAAATCATTATCCACTAGGCCATAAAAACCACCTCTTGTGAGATAGATATAAGTTATTATTTGTTTTTCAGCCTAGAGATAATGCTTGGGCGTTAGAAACGAGGGGTCCAGCCTTCAAGTCTCAGTGGGAACACCATTATTACGCACTGGGAATGCAGGTACACTCGGGTAACAAGTCCAAAATAAGATGAAGTGTGCATCCTGGATTCCACTGCTTATCACCACCAACCAAAATAACTTCACGTCAATCCTCAGACATCGTTAAAGCGTCAGTACTAGGAGCCGACATGTCAACACAGACCAAGCATTTCGGTTCCACATAATCGATCAAAGGGAAACGTGAACTGACCGTAAAATACATATAAATGCGTAAATGTTGTGAAGCTACTTTAGTGGATCGGTAGAAGTTTGCAACATGATCCATTGGCTTTCATTTCACTAGATGAATGAAAAACCTTCTCTCTCTCCCTGTCTTGGCGACAGCATTATAATACAGCTACCAGTATGCAGTGTTGAAGATTTCTAAACTAGAAGGAAGAAGATATACCTTACCTCTGGTTATTAATAACTCTTTCAGTTGTGTATTACAACGTAAAACTTGATTAGGAGAAATATTTTTTAACTGAAACAAAATATTTATATCACAAAGATGAACAATAAAATAATTAGTTTAATGAGCTGACATTAGTTACAGAACCATAGGAAAACCTGGGAGTACTGGACAGCTGTTTCGTCCTCGTCTAGGACTCTTCAGCTGTACGCACCCACCTGAAACCAATCAAATCCCTACAAACCAACACTTGAATTAGTTTAATGTTCCATCATCTTATTATTTCAAATTAAAGGTCATTATCAGGGTCAGGTGTGAAATTGATACTGTACAAACACATGATCATAATTAAAATATATATCACAACTATACAGTGGCAAAAATCATCTATGTTCCTAAAATCTACTTATCGATAAGTAGACGGTTTTTATTGAACGTGGAGAACATTTGTATGGTTTGAATATTTATCTGAGTTCTAGAGACCTGAAAATAATAATGATAATAATTTTAATAACGATATATTTTCAGACCGAATCAATGAATTTATTGAATAAGATAAACTATCTATAGACGTAAACCATAATGCTGTCTGCGAAGATGTTTGTATGAGTTAGTATAGATGTTATGTACTCGTCGCCAAATTATTATTATGTACTGGTCGAGAATTTAATAGTCCTGACGCAAGAAAGACGGAAATCAGAAGACCACTAGGTTTGCGATGATACTTCTATTTTCCGTACACAAGGAGAATCAAATCACACAAGAGTGTGAGAGCAAAATATATATGAATGTCCAAACAAGTGTGTGAACAATTCAATAGACAGTCTTAACATGAATGGCTAATTATAATGGAGTATCGATCCATATATACATAGCGAAATATAACAGACTGTCAAACAAACACACATTATATGGATATATATATATATATATATATATATATATCACCAAGAACAGACTAAGAGAGCAACAGAAAGAGAGACCACCATATACATAAATATATATATATATATATATATATATATATATATATGGATACATATCAATAGATCCCTCTATCACTGAGATGTCGAGATATTATTCAAAATTCCGTTTGGAAATTTGTCCCTGTTTTATGCACTATGATACGACAAGCAGCAGAAAAAAACAAAATCTCTAGAAACAGTAACAAAAAATAAACAATGGCATTCATTTTTACTGTCAACAGTATCATTTAATATTGAAGATAGACATTTCAGTAGTACACATGGAAGATAAGGGGTAGGATGTTCTCTAGCCATAAGTGTGGTTCAGGTTCGATTCCTGAACGACTCACTTCTACGTCTCGACTAACCCGTAGTAAACCCGATCAAGAAGGAGGTTTGGGCGTGGTGCTAGCAAACTCAACCGAAACGCTACTGAAACTCCAAAGCATAAAGCCTAAAGCTTTATGTTGGAACCCGAAGGGGTAATAGAGAGGAAAGAAAACCATGGTTCTCTCCCTTCACACAGTGAGCTGAAGAGTTAACGATCCTCCAACATTTTGCATCATGCAAAATAATGGGAACAATAAAAATGGTAATTTTATTCATCCAACACATGAATACTATGACATAAATAGCCATATAAATTTTTGAGTAGACGAAGTACCCAAAGGACCAAAGGAAATATAAATTCACAATTCTGATTTAATAAACAGATATTCATTTTTACAAGATTAAAATGTCATTTTAACTTGAAATATCCAATTCACAGCAGTTTATATCGCTTGTAAAAGTTAAATCAAGAATAATGAATAATAAATCATTGATTCAGCTTAGTTAGAAACCTGTCACCTGCATATTTAATTCATATATACTGGTTTCGTTACACTGATATTTTCTGGGCTTATTATAACAGTGATGATGACTGCGTTTCAGCAAAGAACTATGCACAGAATAAACCAGTTCAAGTAGCCACACTCCAAATACCACACAAAAGTAGAGAATTGAGAGAATAAAGAGATTCAAGATAACTTCTATAAATTAGCAGAAATGCACGGGAGAAAGAACAGTGACATGGAAAAATATGACCGTGCAGTAGGTGTGGAAAATCATAATAACTGAATGCAACTGAACCATTGGGAATGATTTCGAACCATACCACCAACGGTCAGTCTTAAGCCATTTGTCCTTAGCATCTCAAGTACTCCAACCCGGCAGCCTAAATCTCACTACGTGGGTGGCACAAACCAGCTGTCACACTTGGTGGATTGATCCCAGGCTTTTGGTTTGGTCCGATATTAGCTAGCATTCCTCGTTGAGGAAGGCGATAGCTCGGTATGAGTAACAAGTCTGCACCATACCAACAACTTCTAAAAATACTATGTAGCACTGGATGATGATTAGTTCTACTTTGTTATTGTCCACTGCTCACCACCCTTCATACAGGTTGAAGTTAATCACAATCAGGACTTATGATGATGAGTAACACTGTTAATCTATTAAGATTACTGCAATCGATTGAACAGTGATGCTCAGCGCTTACCAAAAAGATGATGTCAAACATCGATATAATGTATGTGAGATTAACTATCCTCACATCTCATATGGTAAATATAACATTAGAGAACTTGGAAAGATACACCTCGAAGCTAGTGATTGGTATTTAGACTGCATAAAATCTCTAATAAATTAACAACAATGTATTCATCATTTTTATACTCATATGTTGAGAAGTTTAACAGCATGATATGCTTCAATTTTTTTCAGCAATGTTCAACCTTTTAGTTTGACTGTCTATCCTTTTTTTGAAGTTACGTAGACAATATCTAAATTTAATCGTTGCTCTCACAGCAGGTGAGTGAGATATGCATATTTGAACAGTGAAAATCGTAATGTCATACACAGAGTGAAAAAACAACAAAAAACGAAAAGATAGATAGAGAGACAGACAGACCATAAAAATGTGTGACATTTTTTCTCATCCTCTACACTGTTATTCGATGTTGATTCAGCTCACCTAGAAATAAATGATAGTTTACACTTTATGTAATGTCTCTACAAATTCAGAACTAATATATATATATATATATATATATATATATATATTTATTTATTAAAGAGGTAGGTTGAATAAGAAAAACTGAAGATTATATAATCCAATAACTGCTATCTGGCAGGTTTAATAGAAGAATGAGATTTCTGTGCCTAGTGTAGACGCTTCAACGATGTCTAAGGATTAACATAGAGTTATTTTGGCTGGTGGTGACTAGCGTTCAGTTAACGAGTCCCAAATAGAACTCAATGTGTATCCTGGATTCCACCACAACTCAATATCAACTTAAACAAATCTGTTCAAATTGATTTATATCAATTTAATCAAGCGCTACACAATAATCAGTAAAATGATTCATGTTACGATGACACACAAAAGGCTGTCAGAAGGGAAAATCAATCAGAAAGAAAGAACGATGAGGATTATGTACAATTATAAATTACTAAGAATAGTCCCAGCGTGTTTACATTGGTGATTCACATAGAGAAAGGTTACAGTGAGACGTTGTATAGAAGAGACGGGTCAACTTAAATTATTACACCTCAAGACATCACACATAAATAAAAGAGAGAATATAAAATAGAATAATTCTACAATGGAGAATATTGAGCAAAAAGATGAGTAATTTAAGGACTTGCAAAAATATCAAAGAAATAAAAAACAAAAAAATATCTAACAAATAGTCCTATTGGTTTTTGTTTTCCTTTCCTCGTTACTATTACACTGTTATTCTCATCTTCTATCACACATCAACTTTATATTTCATATCCTGTGGTGCATTGTTTGAAATGTAAACTCTATGCTGTTTGTTTTTTTATTTTATCTTTTATTTTTTTGGCGTTGGTTTTTATTTATTTATATTTTGATTTTAAAAATCTTATATAATTTATGAGGTAATTGATGCAATATACTGTAATGCACACTGAAAACTCCATACCTGTACCACAAATACCGTTTGGAATAAAGCTGTTATTATTATTATTGTTATTATTATTATCGAGAATTTCGGCCCATATAATCAAAAAAAAAAAACTCTAACAGTTAATTGCTAAAACCTTGAGGTCTTCACTTAGGCGAAATACAACCTCCCATTACGAGACCAACCGTAATCTTTTAACATTCTAATCCTAATACAGTCAGCAGCTTTCATCAACATAGGCGGTGGCTTGGCGTGTCAGAAGAAAACTCGCAATTCTTACTTAAGATCTTATATGCAACCCCAATGATACTTGGCATATAGTTCTACTTCATATACGCATTAGAACGAAAAGACATTATGTTTTAAGTTTTCCCATATCTTCTAACTTTGATCACCAAGTCCGACGAAACGTCAACTAGGACTATAACAAAGTATCATCGGTTATTTGACAGAAGTTAGAAAATACCAAACAAGATTTTTATATTATCAACACTGAGATTTTGCTACCAACTAATCTATTGAGGTTGATGAAATTCTCTGACAAATAAGTGAAGTGATTAACACATTTCATCATTTTACTTCTTATTCATAAATAAGAAGTTGGTGAGAATCAGTCTTATAGCATCATCTTACAAAGCATATATGGGTAAAGCAGTCAGATGTTTGTTCATGGCGTTTAGAAGATTGTGTATTTCGCCTGATATAATGACAGGATTTGCATAAATGAAATAAATAAAAATATCTGTAAATATGTTTAACTAATCCAAACACTTCACTTTTGTACAAACTTCTTGGTTAAAAAAACACACCAAAAGATCCTATTACAATCACGAAGTATGACCACTAATATTAGATCAGCAAAGACTGAAAGTATTTCCCAACTGATAACTTCATAGTAGTATCATCGCTTAATGGGATAATGTAAAGATTATGGATAGTCTAAAATAGGTAAATCAGCTGATAGATTCACAATAATCTCTGTAACCTGTGGTCTAGAACACCTCTGTCACGTGTGCTGACCCAAAGTCTACTTAATTATGCTGCATCAGTGAAAACAGTAATCCACTGGATTAAGGCGGAAAATCGTCAGACCAAAAGGACTGATACCAGCCGGCGAAGTCACTAATTAATGGTTTGAGAATGTAGACAGTAAGTTATTTTATTTGAAGTTCATGAAACTAATGCAATCAACGCTTGTTTTTTGGTCTGTTTTCTTTACAACTGGACATGTGAATTACCTGCCTGTATGACAACAAGGATATAGTTTTTAAGTAAGCTGAATGAGAAATTTAAAAGATGAATCCAGCAGTAAAGTTTTATAGTGCTAATTTGGAATTAAATCGAACTTTTAAACTCAGCAACGATGAAACTGAATCGCCTTGGATCAATTTCACTCAATAGTATCTTCAAATTACAAAAATTGTTATCATTATAACAAAAGTAAATGAATAAGCTGACTTTAACAACTACTATTACCAACCATTGCTAATACTTGTAATAGCAATAACAGTTTACTTACCCATAAGTAAATCGAGCATAGAAGGGTATAGGCAGATAAATGCTTCTATCATTTGTGAATATATTAACTACACCAGATATATGATAACTATGTGTTATATGACTAGCTGAAAAAAAAGCAGAAAAAAGAAAACGCAAAATTATTCAAACGGTAATAGAAACAAAAGCTGTCATGATAAATTTACCTTTCTTCTATTATTGAACAAATTCACCAGTAAAGCGGCCTGCTTAAACCTTGGGCTACCAAAATTTCCATCCTACATATTGCATCTATTTCCTCGTATTTATTTTGTTTTATTATTAATGCCATTCCTCTGCGTACATTACAAAACATACACACAACTTTTATAGACTTTCAGAGGCTTACAGTTATGATTTTCAATGTATTAATCATAAAAATGAATCTATGATATCCAAGCATACTACTGAAGAAGTTGTCGTTGACTTTTTGAAAGGCTAATGGTATGTTGAAAGTAGAACGTAATACAAATTCACAGAGACTTTTATATTCCTATTCTACTTTCGGAACATAACAATGATGAAAAGTTCCATCTCCTTGGCAACGCCTAGATATCCAGAGGTAAATTTACCGAAAGCCTACGTGGAATGGAAAATACCTACATTTTAATAGTTTTTGTCCAAATAGGTATAAACGAGCACTGGTCAAAACTATGTACTATAGAACTAGGAAAATACGCTCTCCAGAGAAATTAGAGCAAGAATTTATGATTCTCCAAAAGATATTGAAAAACAACGGTTACCCTCAGAGATTCATTAACAAATGTGGAAGATATCAAACAAATCACAATGGGGAAAAAGCTTGTCATCATTTAACTCGATTTTAAAGGTGAAAATATTGCAGCAACAGTCAACAGAGGATTGAGTACGTCACTAGCCAGAGACTATCCTGCAGCTAAGTTGGTTCCCGTCTATAGGACAACAAGCTCTTTGGTGTAGTCAGAAGTAGACAGATACCCTTTTCATGTTAAATCCAACTGCGTATATGAATTTACGCGTATCTGCGGGAGCAGTTACATTGGGAAAACAGAAAGAAGAGCACACCTCCGGTTTTCTGAACATGTACCAAAGAGCCTACGTCTCAAAGGAACAAATGCTTACAATAGCGCCATTACCAGGCATTTCATTCATACGGGTCTGGTCACGAACTAGAAATCGCAAAATCCTTTAAAATTATCAGTAGACGAAAAAGCTTAATTCTTCTCAAGTTTGCCGAAGCAATCTCCATCAAACGGCTGAAACCCGATTAATGTGTTTAGAAGGAAGCAGTTGTCAGTCTTTTCTTGACCTAGCGACTGGATGCCTTTATTCTCTCTTTCGCTTGATTACGTAATCTTTGGCTTTAACATCCCCCCTTTGATATAGTGTAATTCTGCTTGTCTCTTGTTTCTATGGTTTGAGTTGAACTCAGTACATTTTTACCTAACTTATTAGTTACTCATTATATTACGCATCTCTCATCTTTTATAGCCCTTACCACTGCAGGCATACATTTACTTTGTTTAAACTTGAACTCCCTGTGCAAAGACAATATAAACGTAATTTTTTGAGCACTGTCCAGAACCTCCTGTCAACTGACATCATGTAAAATTTTCAATTATGTTAAGACTTTTCTATACATAAACTTAATTATTTATTTAAGCTGTAAGCAGCTCATGAGAAGCTAACGAAATAAACAAAGGCTGGTACCATCATATTCTGCACAAACCCCTGTTGTTCTGGCTTTATTCACGTATATAAAGGGGAATATATGTAAGAAGTTTCTACATATTTCCTTGAACTGACACTAGTCTGTAATGGCATGAAAGTACCAATCCCACTGAAAAGAAATTGAGAATGTGTAAAGATTAGCAAGTTGTGGTTAAAGAAAGAGAGAATGGCTATAAGCAGTCAGTGAGAACTGATACACACATTAAAGATATTACTTCTGCACTTTAAGCTAAGTTAGAAACAATGATTCAGATAATAGTAGTGTTACAATTATGCTTAAATGAAGAACAGTATTGATGGATAATAATCATTTCATTTGCCAGTGTTGGTGTGATGACAACAGTTTTGAGAGGTAATTAATAGGTTGATTGGTGTCTCTAGTAATTTGACCTTGTCAAGAAGTCGACTATGACAGGAAAATATTTCATGAATAACCCCTATCCAGACATTAATGAAAACGAAACATGTATTTCAACAAAGAGTCTCCTTTCGACGAATTCACTCACTTAGCTGTACAATCGCAGTTATGTTTACTTATTTTTGTATGTGTGCTTACATTAAGTTTGTCCGATCAGAATAAACATAAGTTGGGGTTGTTGCTGTCAAGCCATTTCAGTAATGTATTAAGTAATCAAATTGTTCCAAAGATTTCAATATAGAAAAAATCGCCATTTAGATATCTAGAAAAATAATTATTTATTATTCTATTCCTATGACCACTTCAGCCTTAGTTAAAAATTATCATTGTCCAAATCGTCTTATTTTCTTCAACAATCTGTTACGTAATCAACCTGTGCACACGCTTATTCCTTAATTACTCTTCATTTTTCCAAAATAATGCATTATGCAGTCCACAGGTTGTAACCAGTTCTACCTTTTAATTGTGTGTATTAATCAAATTGTAACCAAGGTGGTGAAGATTGGTAGGAGGGTAGTGGTAAAAAAACAGACAACAGTTATTAATATCAGCCATGCACATGGTCCGGGGTTAGATCCCCGGCCGACGCACACCTTTACCTCGCTAAGCCAGAAATAATGCTGGTGAAGAGGAAAGGTTGGGCATGAGGCTAGCAACCCCATCCTGTAAAATTAAACACTCCTACAGAAACTTCAAGCCACTAGCTTAAGGCCCTATATCCCACTGGGAACGTGAAGGAAAAAGATAAATAAAAAAGTTGAATAAGCGTAATACAGTTACGTAATAAGATGAATACTTTAATGAGTGAGATGTGATTAGGATGTGCACAGAAGCAAAGGAAAATACGGAACTATGTAAGAGTTCTAAAAATTACAAATGATATAAGGAATTAGGAGAAAAAACAAGCACACAAACATCAAGTCAGTCGATGTCAACACGGTTGTTACCATGATAGTAGAAGTGGTTGGGTGATTCTCTTTTGTATATATTTTTTTTTATTTACAGCTTGATTCCAAACGGTATTTTTGGTACATGTATGGAATTTTCAGCATGGATATCGGTAGCCCAAATTTTGCAGGCCAACCATAGATATCAGGTGTGCGTCAGCAGGGGCTCGAACCCCGGACCGTGTGCATGGTCGGCGAGAGTCCTAGCCACTGTATGGCTAAGGCTTCAGAAATAAAAAGGAGACGAAATCGTATTGCCTTTGGTAGGTTGGTCTTCACTTTGTAGATCATTTCGAGATGGAAACTATTTCCTTTCTTTTCAAATATAGTGAAATTCAACTCTATATTCAGTTTTGTCTATGAATATAGACTAATTTACAAACAAAACAGACTACAAATGATAGTTTTCTAGTGCTGACTTGCAAGGATTTGAATTGTTTTAAGTCATATCACATACTGGTATCAGTTACAGAACCATTGAAAACCAAGATGTCCTGGTTACCTATTTCGTTTTAGTACAGGACACAACCTGATACCACTGAGATGGATCAAACCCACGACCTCTTGGTTACGAGCTGAGCCTTTCAACCATAGCTTTTGACTTTTATCAATTCACAACTTATATCAGCATTCAATTTTCCCACTACAAAACAATTTCCCATAAAGTTAGAGACTTAAACATTTTAAAGTGTTTGTTAGTTTACAGAAAATACCTGATATACTTCAGTCATATACATAACAATATAGTAATCTACATAAAATTAGTGAAAATGCTACAGATAAGTAAAGATTTCCACAATTTTACGTTAGGTTATATATCGCGTCGGTTGAATGACAACTTTTACAACGTAAATAATTTAACTATTGAAAACTCAAACGGATGAAAAGAGAAATTCAAACCAGTCGCCCATCAACAGAAAATTGAACGTCTCGAACAGAATATAAAAATGTGAAAAGATTTAACGAATTTCCCAACAGTTATTTTTCCTCTATTCGAAATAGTATAAAATTTTGACGAAAGCCCCTTTTAGGCATATACTATGATATTGATGACTGTGTCAACTAAAGACTGATTTAAATTGGTTAGATTACAAACGTATCATTGCATTTGAGCAATTATACAAACTCCGAGGTAGAGTTCTGGTATCTAAAAACACAGAATATTTCATAACTTCGGTTATTTTATAATCTTCAAGTATTGGTTTTGTAGGGATTTTAGTTGATTGGTTGGAGGATTTCATCATGAGCTGACATCAATTAAAGAACGATTAGAAAACCTGGGAGTACTAGACAGCTGTTTCGTTATAGTTTGGGACTCTTCATCAGTACGCACCCACCTCCAGGGTTCGAATCCAGGACCTTCCGGTTACAAGGCAAGCTGGTCCGTAGAAATATCACCTCTTTTTTATTTAACTACAACTACTTAATACTTTTCGGGAAACTATTTCATTTGAAGTTTTAGAATTACGTTATTTTAAAGAAAGCGTTGGCTCAATAATTCTTCTGTGTCTAATGTAATTCACAGAATCTCGAATAACTACACACGAAAACCTACAAGTTGGTAGGAGAGGCAGCCGACACCAGAGTTCGAGTAAGCACAAAGAAGACACAAGTGATGGAAATACATAAGTAAAAACAGCTTTGGCTGGAGAAATTTGTAAGAAGTCATCTCTTCCGGCGACCATTTTGGCAACCTTTTTTTTATTTACAGCTTGATTCCACACTGTATTTTCGGTACAAGTATGGAATTTTCAGCATGGATATCGGTAGCCGAAATTTTGCAGGCCGACCATAGATATCAGGTGTGCGTCGGTGCGGGCTCGAACCCCGGACCATGTGCATGGTCAGCGAGGGTCCTAACCACTGTGCCACCGAAGCACATACCACGTTGAAAGCAACGGTTCTCGTCCGACCACCGAAGTTAAGCAACGTTGGGCCCGGTTAGTACTTGCATGGGTGACCGACTAAGAATACCGGATGTCACCAGCTTTCCTGCGTCGGTGGCACAGCAGTAGAGTGCTCGCCGACCAAGCATGTGGTCGGTCACCTCTTTCCCTTATCTAGGCATTATCGTTTCAATTACAGGCGGCATGGATGAAGATGTAAAAGTTAACCAGAATCACAAAGACAAGACACACCTTCATTAATCTGAAATCGGCGTGAAAGTTTACGGCACTCAGCATAAGAAACAACATTCAACACTAATGTCAAATCACTTCTTTGGTATAGTTCACAGAATTTGTGCACGGGTCACGAAAAGCATTTCCAACAGGCTACTGTAGACACTTACATCAATAGCTACCTTCGTTCAATAATGATGAATATTAGATGACCAGCCAGAAATGATTAGCAACAAGGAACCTTGAGAAGCAACCAACTAAGAATTTATGGCACAGTAAAAATGCCCGAAGAAAATGGAGATGGACAGGATATATATTAAGGAGACTATTCACTGACATCACGCACCATATCAGCCCTCAAGTGGAACCCGAATGGCAAAAAGCGATCTTATAGGTAATCATGAAGCTGGCTGGGAAAGGCCTGCTTAGAACGAAATGAAATGGAGATGTGCTGTTGAAGGCCTATGGTTCTACTCGGAACCCAAAGGAATAATAATTAATATAATTAATTTTTCAGTCAGCGCCTTAAATGACATTTGTCTTTCATGTATAAATAAGAATAGAATTTAGGCACACTGTAGTAGAGTACATAAATTTCACAAAAGGATATTTATTACATTAAAAATTTTTTTTAATAATCTGATATAGCGCATAATTTCTCAAGCTGACATGTGGAATCTGATTTTTCAGTGCATAAATAAGTAAAACTCTATCACTCACACTTATAGTTTAAATTTCTTTTTAAATTGATCATTTTAAAAGAAGTGAGTTGGAAATTAAATCAGACCTCATTCAAAACATTCTTACCCTACTTTTTAATACACTAAATAATATTTGTGTTGTAATAAACAAAAAGTATCGTCTTTAAAAGAAAAAGAAATGAAATATAAAATATTTTTATTTAACTAGTGACAATTCAACTCGTGATGATGTATTACTTCTTTAGACAATGCATTCTGCAACAGTATATATATATATATATATATATATATATATATATATATATATCAGACAAATTATTATCACTATTACTATTACTGTTAGTCATATCGTATTTTTGATTAAAATGTAGGTGTCAGTAAAAGCAAAATTGTATTGATCTTATCCAGAGAAAGATAGGCAGTGTTATTAATATTATTACTATGATTATCAGTAGTATTTATTATTATTATTGTTATCAGTATTATTAAAAGTATTGTATACAAAAATAACAAAGCAACTATCTATGATAATTACAAACTATATATTCTAAAATAAATGTCTGAAGAATTTTTGTGAGGTCTATTAAATTTGAATAGATGAAAGAAAAACATTAAGAAAAATATGATATATTGTTTATTTTTTAATTTGTGTGTGTGTGTGGTAAAATAGGTACGAAACCTATAGACTTATATCACAATGCTAGAGTCATGTAAGCTTTATATGTTCTCTCTTTCTCGATCTTATCTCTAGGCGGATAACGAGTTAACAACACACCCTGGTCAATAATTTTATGAAATTTCATATATATATTGTTGTACTCTTAAAAAGCTAAACACACACTAGCATGACAGAAAAAATAATTAACACGACTGTGATAATATGCTTTGTATCACAGTCATTTATACTATAAATGACATCCTTTTGAGATGTCATTTATTGGATGTGGTGTAACTTTCAATTGATACTCCAGTGCCAAACTGGAGGATGTTTTTAACACATGTCAGACAAAGGTATCCTATGTAACCGTTATATGCAGTTTTTATGGATTTTTTTTATAAATATCTGTTTTCCATAAATAAAAATGCCTCCTTCATGTGATTGGTGCGTTTAAGGCAGTTAGCTGCGCTCAAAGTTTAACTTAGCCCTTTTAACCGGCATCTTTTACTACTTTGGTCTTAGTGTCAATTTCATTTTACCGAATTGTTGTATAATGAACTAAATGTAACCCATTTTCAATCCTTTGTTCTCTTGTTTCCTTTCATTTATTTCCAAATGGTTATTCATTTGTCAACCTTCCCGATTACACAAAACTACTCACTATCTTTTCACACATTGTTATTCTATACACACTGATTTATTTTATTTATTAACCGACGATGCCGTCTGACCTTGCTGTCAATACTAACACCGTATATATAAATTCCTTAATAACTGTACAGTCTTTGAAGTGAAGTTAAGAAAGCATATCTCTTTTCTGACTTATTTGTTCTTGAATAACATTCACTAAAAATCATTTAAAGTGATAGTAATTGGGAATAATAATAATAAAACTCACGTGAAATTGAAATCATTGCAATAGTTTTCGGTATCACTGTACGAGGTGAAATCATTGTTTCTGTAATATTAATTGATATGGCTTCATCATGAAGACTAGATTCAATACTCTATAAAAGCATAAAGCAACGCCAATAGTTAATATTGTGTATTAGTTAACTTACTAAACGTAAGCGAAACTGAAGATTTTTTAAGGAAAATAAACAATTAGGCAAATAATTGACAGATATACATCCAAGTTATTTTGGTTGATGGTGTCCAGCAGCATAATCCAGGACTCGTCAGCTACACTCCCAGCGAGTGATGGCTATTCTACTGACACTTGAACCCGGCACCTCTTGTGTTAAGTGTGAAAGCATCATCCACTAGGCTACAAACAAGAGCCATAACAACTTCACATGTCAATCCTGAGACATAGTTGATGAACCGTCCTTACTAGGAGTCACCATGTCCGAAGAAACCGAGCATTTCGGTCGAACACAATCAGTCAACGGGAAACAGAAACTAACCTAAAAAAGGAATGAAATTAATCTGTTCCCATTGATAAGCTTAAAGAAAAATTCGGGAAAACAAGTCGTGAAAAGAAATAGGGAAACAGGATATATATGTGAAATAAGAGAATAAGCAAACAAAATCAATAAAAAGGTCTGTAGACGTATCATGATGACGATAATAAATTTTAGAAATACACCTACAGAAAGCTTTGAAACACAACACGTGATGTTTTTTTCTTTACGTCGGAATTTTACTGTCTCAAAGATTTCAAATTTACTCTTTCACACACAACAGGCTTAGATTATTAGTCTAAAATCGTTTTAAATTATTCATGTGTTGGTTTGTAGGGATTTGACTGGTTACAGGATTTCATCAACCATTGGAAAACCAGGGAGTACTGGATAGCTGTTTCGTCCTAGTTTGTGACTCTTCATCAGTACGCACCCACCGGGATTCGAACCCAGGAACCTTCTAGTTACAAGTCGAACTCGTGGACCATTAAGCCACTGGGACCCGATCCAATGGCCTATGCATTCTAACTTCTGCCAATTCAGGACATAGTGCGACCCCTAGCCAATGTCTTCGTCGAGTATTTGTCCTCACACCTGACCTGCTGCACCCTACTGGTCACTTTTTTAAATTACTTGACTATTCTTAAGATTGTCGAGACATATTCCTACTCCAATTAAGTGTATGTGTATATAACAAGTACGTCAGTGTGTGTAAGATATGCTCGACATAACTGAGACGATACAGGTTGAAAAACGCTGATTAACTGAGTTAGACTACCTAACTGATAGTTTAACGCCCAATACATTGGCATTACTCTCTCAAAAACTATAATCTAATCTAAGCAACAAAGTGAAATAATTTAAAAGATAAAATTTACAAAAACCAACAATAATATAACAAATAGAAGAGAAGGTTCCTTTTTGTTCTTTTCATTACTTTATAATGATGACAGTACACATCATCACCTGAATCAGGTGACCATGAATAAAAATGACACACTTAAAACACACGACTACAAGTCAGAAGACAGTAAATACAGCTGACAGTTTGTTAGCGATGATGAGTAACGCTGACTCCTTACAATAATCTAATCACAAAAATCTACACATTTTTTTTCCTTTTAGACTTTTAATTTACTTCTTCCATATGTATAAATAAACGCTTGGTATTTCCATTTATAGAAAATACTAATACTGTACAATTCAAAAATTTTTCGAGGTTAAGTATCTTAATTCAACTGGTGTTGTGGTAGTTTAAAAGAAATTTTCAAAAAAGCCATTGATAAGAACAGCAAGCACCAGACAGATACTTTCTTTGTAGTTTAAAGCTTTTCATCAATGCTGAATAACAAATCCACTGGCGACTGGTCATGTTGTAATCACAATGTGATACAAACAAAAGGGTTTATGATTTTCAAATGATCACTACCAGTCAGAATCACTTTTTATGACCAAGATTGGTGCCTAATCAAGCATACCTTAAAGTTAATGAAATTTCGACAAAGCCAACATTAGTTTCCTGGGAAACTCAAAAAGTTTTCAGAACAAAGTAAAATCGGATATGAAAATCACATCACTTCAAACTATCACAATTTACAATAGCAAAAAGAAAAGTCAATTCAGACGACAGATTATCAAGAGATATAGGAAAAGTGAAACGAGTGAATAGAAAAGACCCGATAAAAAGCATTCGAAATTTCAGAAGACATACCTACGTACTACGGTTGAAGTTTGGATACCTCAACAAAACAGCGTTTTGAGAAGTTAATTCCTAATATCTCGAAAACTTCAAATAGCATAAAGTTATTGCCTAATACTAAGATTTATTAAGCCCTTTCGACAAAATTGTTCAACAAGCACAAAAATAAGAAAACAACTAAACGATCATCATTATAATAAAGGTTTTTGTATTTCCCAATGAATGAAAAACAAACGGATATTGTTTTTACTGACGTTTCGCTATTTAATGCTAATAGCTTTATCAATAAAAGATCATCATTTTATGCATTTATTATAATGTTCAACTTATTAATTCAGATCAAATATTTACTAGTCTTCTGAACTTATAAAGTACACACAATATATCCATATGTAATTGTGAATATGAACTTGAAATGTCATCTCAAAGAAAAAAAATAGACAAATATGAATATTAATGTAGTCTCATGAAGACCAAAAGCTATACTGACACGATGAAAATAAATATTCATAGGAAATTCCCCATCAGAAAGATGTAGAAAAAGAATAACAATGATTCAAAAGAGTAATTGGGCAGCAAGTCATAGAGACTCCTTTCTGAGAAGTCAAAATGAAAAGTGATGGGTGGCACAAATGTATTCACAATGAAAGCAAATGGAAGATGGGAAAGTGAACGTTTGTGACACACAGTGTTAAGAAAGCAAATCACAGAATATCTTATAGTGAGCTTTGACATGATAATCAGTATATCTACACATAAAGCATTTAGTAAGATGTAATGCTCTTTTTGACAAGAAGCATTAGGAAAGCCCTCTCTGCTAGACAAATTTACATTACTTCTGAGATGACGAGTATGGCAAGTGTCAAGTGCCAACCTGTATGCGAGTTTCAGAAACCGTTAAAGAGTGGAAATGATATCATTCCTAGCTAGAAAGCTATTCTACTTTGTTAATTTTCATCCTCTAGACTACAATTACGATTGGAATGACTAGAGAACACTATGTGCTGGACGTCCAATGATTCACTGATTATAATAGTCATTTACCTGACGGAAATGACTATAATTGTCATACCGTATTTAAAACATCAGTCATCTTAACCCGATTTCAGTGGCGAACTGTTATCTCTGTTTACTGCGTCCTCCTTCAGGTCTTGAAAAGATTCCACGATTCCACTAAAAATGCAGGGTCGAAGTAAGTTTTCTACTCGAACTGAGCTATGTAGTAAGCAAATCCATCACGACTCCAAGTAAATCAAGCTGCTTATGAAACGATTTCATGTGGTATCTCATTGACTCATCTTCCTTCTTAATGATCTCATAAATATGTTTTACAGTTCAGTGCCTTTATAAATACACACAGTGCTAGGATGTTATCCAACAATAATTTCCTCCATCTTCTTTGATACCTACTCTTGTTCACAGTTATTGTAGAGACGTTTTCAGTTTATACTTTAGCCGTTCCCTTCCTAAGGAGAACTGATAAGAAATGTTTCGAACCAAATACTTAGACCGATTAGCTGTTACCACTGACAATGGGTTTAGTTTCTACTTTATAAATAGTATCATACCATACAAAACCAAATATTTATATTATATAACTTACTGTAATCTGAAGAGTTTGATCTCCAAGATATAAGATGTCAATTGGTTTTGTTATAGGTCCTGATTGACTGGTAACCGTACCAAAATACAGAAGGTTAACACGTGAGTACAGAACTACAAAAGAAGCAGTTAAAAACAAACTTAGCAAACTTTGAGAAATATAAATCAATAAAAATTAGTGAGTTTTTTCAAGGAATGAGGAACAATGACAACCAATATAACATAACAGACCAAGATACTGACACAGGAGATAAATATACCAAACCATTAATGCTTTTATAAACTATTTGTAAAACTACTTAACTACGGGGTTCAATTAAATATTCGTATAACTACCTTGTATTGACTGAATAATACCAGAACGAAGAACATCGACATAACGTTTTATAGTAGGAGTTAATTTTATTTAGTGAAACAAAAATGATGTAAGATAACCTAGAAAAGTAGTTGTTAAAGACAGTTTACTGGTTTTCTCTTACATCAGACTTTTCGATGAGTTTTATGTAATTGTTATATTATTATGGTTAACTGTAAACAAAGAATAACAAATCTTCTTCAAGAAGACATTAGACATCTCTTTTGCATAAAGTGTGCTTACAAATGTTGTTCTGAACATATTGGATAACTTGTGATTTTACGGATTTTATATAAATAAAGTATTACCAAGCACTATATTATAGACTGTTGCATTCTACAAGCTGACTCGAGTAAGAAGTAAATGAGCCTTTTGATAGTCTAAGTTATTTCAGTTCTTTCGATTTTCTTTCATTTTGAGAAAGCAAGCCTTACCTGACTTAGTTTATGACAACTGTATTTTTTCAGGAGTTGAAGCAAAGAGAAGTAAAAAGACAAAAGTAACAGAAAAAATGTAAAGCACTTAATATTCACTTGTATTAGTATCCAATTCAAATGGTAATAGGCTTCTTTCAGAGATGAAAATGCTCATATTGTTAGGACAAGAAGTCACTAAGATACTAAATGAAAATATACGGACAGAAACTGACAAAAGCTAACTTATAATAATTGTTAACTAGTTAAGGGCTATAGAGTCCTCTCCTTATTCTTCACATCATTAGAAAGTCGAAACATTTGCAGGAGGTGAGGAGGTAGATGAAAACAAAAATACTTCGACAGTGACAAGACTGTTGATTTATGATTGCCAGTAGAGACACTTGAGACGGTGCATTCAATTTACTGATATATAATAGTACCATAGCACAATTAATATGAATTTTAAGTACTTTATGTGATTAACGTATAAACAATCATACTGTCTGATTGTTTAACGAGGTATGTATAAGCAGATATTATCTACGGCTTGAAAAATGTGAGTTACTAAGACGCAAACACACACATTAAAATCCAGGGAATTTTTTACAGTTTTAAAATCTAATGTCACAGGGTGGAAGGAGAGATTGATAACAGAAGCTTAGTCTGTCGAATCAACTGCAAATACATGTAATAGGAATGAATCAACACCTATCCCAGATATCGGTAAAATTCTACTACTCCTACGACAAATTGGAGAAGACAAAGAAAACTATAAAACTCAAGTTTCAAAGTCGTGTGAGTATAATTGATATGATTATGAACAATAAATTTTGTTCGAAACGTCATCCAATAAATAATACTGTTTCACTGTGTGATACATCTAATAAACAAACTAATATTGTATTACTTACTACCACAGTGCCCAGGTCTTACACATGTATTAATAGGAAATGTTTTACTTCAAATACACTAAAATATGCATGAAAATCATTAGGTAAGTCGTTTTATACAAATTGTTAATATTACCTTTCTGGGGAAGTTCATTTATCGGGATCAACACAGTTGGCAACATTAAATGTTGACCTGTAGAGTTTCCAACTGTCACACAGCTAGTTGAATCTTCAACAGATATTTTACCAGACTTGCACTGAAGATCATCCGCATGTGGTGAACTTGAAATTCGAACTAGTTCCATTTCATCCAGGTCAGTGTGTACTTTTAATAAATTTGTTATTTCAAATGAATTAAGTATTTTGGATGGAAAGAAACAATTACTGATCGTACTACTTTGACCAATAGAGTTAGCTGAGGCATGAAGACGAATGCAATGATCCGTTTTCAGATTACTAGGATACACTTCCACGTTGTTGATCTATAGTTAAAGAAGGTATTCAGAAGATATTACAACAAAAACTTCAGAAGTATTCTTTGGTGTCATATGAAGTATTTGAGAGGATTTAGAAACAAAATAGTCCTATCAAAGTATACTGTCATACTTAATGCGACTGTTAGAAGCTATGCGTCAGCAGCACAGAGGTTAGGACGCTCGCCGACCATGCACATGGTCCGGGGTTCAACTCCCAGCCAACGCACACCTGATATCAATGGTCGGCCTGCTAAATATGGGCTACCGATATCACATGCTGAAACTTCCATAGTTGTATCAAAAATACTGTGTAGAATCAGGCAATAATAAAATATAAATATAAAATATAGACTACTAACTCATAGCTGCCAATATTATATATATATATATATATATATATATATATATATATATATATAATGAAAATTTGACTTAAATATAACATAACAGTGTTTGAGAAACTTTTTATATATGCTGTTTTTCCTCTCAGTACTAATCTAGTGTAATCTTAGAGAATATACTGCAACTAAAAAGAACCTTCTGTGGCTAACAAAAGGCGGTTCGAATGTTTTAGATCAACTGCGTGCACCCGAACTTTGAGCTTTAAGACAAAATGAAGGCATCGATGACATTTAGATGAACATAGCGGTGTTGAGGAACTCGAAACGGTAATAAGGTAGAGGATGATGAGAGAATCACCAGTTGAAAAGGCTACAAGTTGTGATATAAAGTTAATGGTCGCAACTTAATGCTTCACTTATTTGTTGGGTTAGCGGTAAGAATTATGTACCAACATAGTTGGACCTATTTAAAATCTATTATTTTTCTAGGTCCAAGCAGTATAAGCATTCCTCAGATTTAATCATGTGAAGCCTTAGAACAGCAGAAGCAAATAATAAAATAACGCTAAATAGTGTGGGATTTGAGCTCAGTAACGCAACGGAAAAATCATATTATTATTTATCGGTCTGAGTACTTTGAAGATGCTTTACTGCATCGTAAACAATAGCCTGGCGTATTTTCATGTGGGTATGACCTTTCTGAAAGCAGAAAATAGTGAAAATTTATTGATTTCGAAGTGTCTATAAAAGATATCAGTATTACTGATTAGCTACGAAGGGATATGACTTAGATGAATAAAGGATTTTGTAATGATTTGTATATGAACCAGAAACGTGCTTCTGTAAGAGGTTTTTGAATATATTACGCACACCTCATTCTACAACATGATAAAATTGTTGGCCGCCGAACTCTGTAACTTGAAACTTTATTCTCAGGCTTAAAAACACCTAAAACATCTACCACTTATCCTTCCACAGATGTAATAACCGAATTATCACTACTGCAGTGTCTGCAGTGTTCGCTGAGGAAAGCACGTGACAAAAACACCACTACCCAGTCTAAGGCCATGATAGCAGAACTGAATGTTTACACTGGGTTATATATAAACACGGAGAAGTGGGTTTTCAAATAAGAGAGGTGAATAGCCTGCGCTGGAATCTCAGGGGTTAATGACATAATCCGGTTGTGAAATTAAGCTATGCTGAGTTGCGAAACCGATGACAAGAAATAAGATAATCTAGCAGTAAGCATAGGCTGATGGTTCAGTAGGCTGTACATTCGAATCGTCATCTAGAAATAATCTTAATGTGATTATTAATGTTGTTTTCGTTTTTCTTGATCATAACTTACACAGTGGCGATTTGAGTTCCTGAATAATTTCAGATTGTACAATACTGAATTAGCACTTCAATGTTTTAGAGTGCTAACTCTTTACATGGAGTGGAGTCTGTGGTGTTAAATAATTTACTGAAACAGTATTTAAGAAGTGTTGATGTTCACTGTTTGAAGAACTTATTTAATCGAGAGCCTTAAGCTACGTATATAAACCGTCACAAAGGATTACCAAAGGTTTAGTATGCCAGATAAATCAAAGGATTCTTGTGGGGAAATAGTAAAATTCAGCAGTCTTTTTGGGCGAAAAACCCACTGAGTGTGTTAAAAAATATATGTAAAATACCTAGTTATTGAGGTAGCTGATAATCAGATACATAGTTCCTGATAATCCTTTTTACATCTGATGCGATGTCTAACTTTAAGTGAAACAAATTAAATGGTAAAACTCATTAAAATCGTGAGTGAATGTTCACAACTGGTTAAACGTAGATTTACTGCTTCAGAGTACACATTTCATACACATAATTTAGATACTATCAACTAAGAATATCTGATTGCTGCATATCACCTAAGTAGCCGAATTTCATACATATACTTAAAGTGCAAAGTATAATGTAAGCTAAGGTCTTAAATACTTTCAGAAAAAGATATATATCTAGATACATAAGTTTCAATACTGATCCAATATCCAATATCCTGATTACGAGCTAGTATAAACCAGTGATTTCTTTGAGCTCGCTTCTTGATTGTGAGGTAGAGGTTCCAGATCTTCGGTGAGCTACTGCGTAGTAAGTCCCGCCACTCGACTGCTTTAGCTCTGGTAGACTCCAGGAGGAGTGGTGCGGGGATTGGTCAAGATGTGGTTTGTAGTATGCAGTATGTTAGGACTGTTTTGCTGCCGTGAATGGAGTTTGACCTAACTCCCGTTGGTCATTCGGTGTAGTCATAAAAGCAGAATAGTAATAATAATAATAATAATGATAATAGGTTGTAGTGTAGATAAAATAGGTTGAGATAAGTGGAATAATAAAGGTGACCTAAGGAAAAGATAGAGTGAGAGAAGGCAGAATAGGTCGTGGGGATTTAGTTTGTACGCTTATTCACTGACAGTGTGGTTTCAAGTTTTATGAGGATAAGCCATTGAGACACAAACCTTGCATTTCTGCATGATTGTCTAGCTTCCGCTTAAAAATCTCCAGAGATGGCGCTGTAGTCACGGCCGCCGGTAAAGCGTTCCAGAGACGGCAAACACGAAGCGAAAAGAAATGTGATCGCACTCGAGTCTTTGGTCTCTGGTGTGCTATCCTTAGCGGGTTACCTCGTGGAAGCCTATAATCACTTAATGGCAGGATGCTTTTACTTGGGTGGGCCTGGTCATTTAGGATCTTGTAGACGGTGATGAGGTCTCCCCTGTGCCTACGATAACTAAGTGTGAAAAGTCCTAATTTCTTTAGTCTTTCCTCGTATGATTTGTTGCGGAGGCCGATCACCCATTTTGTCGCTCGTCTCTGGACACTTTCTAGAATGTTCTAGAATGATGATAAACTATTTTACAAACACATTACGACGAGCACCGATAAAAAATTTGAAACTCGTCTCCACTTAGGATTAAAAAAATGATTTCCATGGAATGAATTTACCTCTACAGAATAAGTAAATGGATTGAGTATTTTGACATGGAACACTTTCTTATTTTCAACCATCGACTCAAAGTTGACAAGAGGTAGTAAATGTTGATCACTGATGTAACTAGAACCAAACACCTTCAAATCTAAATAAATGAAAATTATTTTTTAAAACAACCTGATATTTCACAGCACCCAAAGACGTCTGAATGTACATAAAGGCTTCGAATTCACCGACAGTATACGGTAAGAAAGTCACATTGAATTTTGCAGAGGAAGATGGAGCTATCGCCTAAAAGAAGAGTGATAGCAAGAGCACAGACTTTACCGTTTGATTGAACCTGGACCAAAATATAAATCTAGGAGCTCCAAATGTAGTCACAAGCTCAACCGACTGGTCAGAATCGATGTTAGTTATTGTAACTTCCACACGTTTAGGATGCAACAAAGGTCTGAAATCAGCTTTTAAGTGTTAATGAGCATACTGGTAACCGAAGTCCAAAAAAGTTGGATCGAAAGACAATCCTGAAAATATAGCAAAGGCCTCATCATATCTGAATATATTTAGAAGACAAAATTCAGGTTTACCGGTCACAATTCTCGGTCCGTAAGCGATACTAAGAGTTGAATGAATGACATTAACATTAACTTACGAAAGTCTCTATGCCGTCGACAACAATTTGTACTTCGTCTTCCTCATCAGAATCGCCTTAATTAAAATATTTATTATTTGAAGGTGCTCTTACCATCAAAGCAGGCATCAGACGTAAACACGCAAAAATATGTAATGGTTAATAGTAAAATAAAACTTCTGACACTTCTAGACGTGCCGCAGAGACCCATTCTAGACAGTAAAATAGAATACATGCGCACGATAACGGCCTCATTGACCTTGAAAATTGAAACGACTATAGTTACTGACCCTAAGATATTATTAAGTTCAACAACAACCTACACAAATTCAATAATCGAACACTTAATTGAATGTAATTTATACTAAAACGATGTGATTTGCGTTAAGAAATATTAAATCACTTGTGATTTAATATATATGTATGTACAAAGCCTGAAAAATATAGGAAGAGTGAAGTCCTACATAAGTCTAACTAATATCCAGTGTCCAATATCATTTTACGATTTGATTTATTTGCGCTCGCTTCTTGATTGAGAGGTGAAGGTTCCTGGTCTTCAATAAACTTATGTCTAGTTCGTCCCGCAACTTGACTGTCGTAGCTTTGGTTGACTCCAAAAGGTGTGGTGCTGGGATTAATTATATTTCGTTTTTAGAATGCGGTGAGTTAGGACTTCATTGCTACTGTGAATGTAGTTGATCCTTTTACCATTTATTCCTCCACTATCCTCATCAAAAGAGAGGCTATAATTATAATGACATGTATAATTATTGTAGATTGTGCAAACTAAAAGACAGAAAAGGCAATAAAGAAAAGGTAAAAATATAGAGGTAATTAAATTTGAAGTTGAGAGATAGATATATCTATACAGTATCAATAATAATTATGATAAGTGTAAGTGAAGTATTGTTAGTAGTCGGAAGAGTGAGACAGGAGAGAATGTGAAGTCAAACGACGAATTTAGATGTCCACCCAATAAGTGCGTGGGATTTTAAGGGGATAGGCCATTTAGAGGCAGTCCTTGTTTGTCTGCATGATTGTCCAGCCTTCGTTTGAAGCTGCTCACAGACAATGCAATAGATATATCTGTTGGAGAGGAGCTACAGGGACGACAAAATCTCAGTGAAAAGAAGAGGAAGCGCACCCGAATCTTTGCCCCTGTGGGCTATCCTTCTGGGACTCCTACAAAGAAGCCGATACGTACCCAATTGCAGAACATCTTTGTTTGGGTGTTATCTTGTTATTTGTCATTTGTTATCCTGTAGGAAATAATTAAGTCATTCCTAAGCCAACAGCAGCTAAGTGTGAATAGGCCAAATTTCTTCAGCCTTTCGTCATTTGGTCTGTTTTGGAGGCCCACCACTCCCTTGTCACCCATATTTGAACTATTCTCAAGAGGTTAGTGTCTCTTCTGAGCAGCGGGAGAAACGATATTGTGCGTTTCAAGGTTTGATTTCATGTATGTTTTGTACAACCTCTGAAAGAGCCCAGAAGTGTTAGCATCTTACTGTTTATGTGTCCGGCTTATCACTGCATGTGTGCTCGCAACATCGCCCGTGTAATTTGCGGTTTTGTCAACTTTTCGGGCAATTATACGGCATGTCAGCTGTTTTAAGGAGCGCCACCAGCTTCACTTTGTCAGCATTTGAGCGGTTTAGGTGATTCAAGTTGGGACTAATTTTCCAAGCAAATGCGGTTGCCGTGATCTAAGTCCTTATTTAGCTCCTGTTGGATGAAGCTATATGAAAATTGTTGTTTGATATTGTCCCTCAACATTACGGCCTGTATGCCCGGCAGGACGCTTAAATATATGGTTCATGGAATGATTATTTTATATGCCGCCAATGCTTCGCGTACATTTCGATGACTGGCTTTTGAAAAAATTTCTTTGCAGCTTGCTGGCAACCTGTACTTAGCTGTAAATTCTCCGATCAGTTGTTGTGCAGTACCTGTTTGTCATGCGGAACCCGAAGAATACGGTTGATATTGAATTCGAGCTTCTGAACCTTCGTATGATATTTTGATTGCAAAAACTCAATGGAATCCATAGACACAAGGAAAGACTGGTATTCATAGATGGGCAGAAACAAATTGTTCTACGAACACTTGCAACATTCGCTGTCTTCTGCACACTACAACATATTCTAGTGCTCTGCTGGATTTGAATATTTTAAACATCGTCCTGATCAGGTACGTAAAGATATCTGAGGTGTGCGCCATTTTGTCCTATTATTGAGTATACTTTCATAAATTTCACGCTCTCTGCTATTATCCTGAAGCTAAATCATGTGCGTTTGTACGACACCAATTCATCTTCGAATCGTGTAGACGTAGTGTCCTACCCCTCAAGCCACTTTTCTCTGAAATGTCACGTATATACTTCAAGACGATCCTTTTATCAATTACTATTATACGCTATTTTAATTCAGCTGCAACCATGCCGTTTTTATCATGATTAACCAGACCACTGTGTATATTATGCTTATTTAAGTATCTCTGAAAATAATGGTCAAGCGACAATTGAAGTTGCGTGAAGTTATTACCTCTTCAGAACATTTTTTGCATTCTTGACACTTCCGAGAAGTACATCTTGATATAGCATGAATGCGTTGAATTCAGCAGATAAGTCGACTGGTCTATTATTTCTCTCATGAGCATTAATGGTTTGGGTTGTCAGTTATCTATTCAAATTGATGAAACGCTCCTGAAAATTCAGAACTTAACCAAGCAGCTAATTGTTGTTTGAAATTACCTCGACTCGACTGGACAATCACAAGCGAGTAAACCAGATGTTTATCTCAGTCGCGGGCACTCAAAATTACAGCCGTGGACAGGCTGCCCTAGTCGTCAAGGAAAACGCAGTTGACGCTCATTTTGCTCTTGTTGGATGAATTTGTGTAAAAAGTTTTGTTGACTATTGTTCTTGAGCACTTTGCTGATTGCTTGTGAGGCAGGACGCTTAAACATATGATTCACGCAATGATTACTCGGCATGCCGAGTATAGTTCGCGCACATTTCGACGAATGTCTTTCGACAAATTTCTTTGCAGTTTTGCGACATTTTGTACTTGATCATAAATTTCTCTATCAGCTGTTGGGCGGTGCCTAATCCTGTTGCAGCAACCGAAGAATATGGTTGATATAGAATTTGTGAGTGTTCCTTCTCTTTTGCGTGGCGTTTTGATCGCTAAAAGCTAATGGAATGCCTAAGTGCAAGCGAGGATTAGTGTTCACAACTGGGCAGAAACTGCAACATGTTTTACGATCACTTACAACATTCACTGTTTTCTGCCAAAATTTTTAAATGAGTTAAATTCACACTACAAAATTTTATCACTTTGGTGGATTTGAATACCATCCTCGTGATCACCTACGTAAGGACATCTGAGGTGTACTTCATTTTGTCTTACTATTGAGTTTGGTTTCTTAAACTTTCGCCATTTGTTAGTGTGCTGACGCCATATTATTTGCGTTTGTTCAAAGTCTATTGGCAGAATTATTTTGGAATCGCGTAGAAGTGGTGTCCGACAGCTCTTAAAGCTGTGGACGAGAGGTTTAAAAGCGGTTGCAATACCAACTTAGGGAGGACTCATCGGTGATGCAAGTAAGGGCTTCACATCATAATCTTAAATGCCTCCAAAAGCAAACAAAATCTTCAGAAGCTATTATTGGTGAGAACAGGGCCCAAGCCCCTCTACTGCGAAACATATTATAGAGACAGGACATCAAATTGACCTTTGTACCTTTTCTAAACCTATCCACAAACGTGTTTGGGGCGTATTTTAAAGTTTTTGGAAGCCCAAGTGTGATTAGGTAGTTTAAACCACCTTTGTGAGTTCCAAAACTATTCGTCATCACAAGAAACCTTTGGTAAACTCCGTTTTGATACCAGTCAGGATAGATATACTAATACCTCTATTATTTGGTTTAGTGGTCTTAATTTTTGTTCTCATTTTCAACATGTGCTTTAAAGTCCACCTAAATTTATTTTCTAACCTCTTAACTCTATTAATTTCGTATTTATTCATATGACATGTCCATATGTGAATGAATTGTCCAAAATGTGTTGCGCAAATACAGCACTAAAGCATTCAGACAAATTACGTCTTCTTATTACTTTATCTAAATATCCATTTGTGTCAAAAATAATAACTGATGTAATCGCACACTGTGTGAACTCGTTAACGATGATATTAGTAGTTATATTCATATATACATCCTGTGAACCCTGGTTGTCTTTTTTCAGCTACTCTGTAATTCTAGTGACCTCGTGGGATTCGTTGCTGAAGAAAGTGGTTTCCAGTACCGTTGATTTTGTATTCTGCATTGAATCACTAATAAATATACTCCCTACACCTCAAATAGACATTCTAATTGCTAATAGTGACTACTAACTTTATATAATGTTGTGAGCTACAGAGTTAGGGAGATAAGCGTCGTACTGAGTAATGCGTTTAGAAGATACGTCCGCCTCTGAGTTAAAATGTCGTCAGTAAGTAGTACATTCTTGTTCTCGTGATAAATTTGTTAGCAGTAATTATTATCAGTACCTATGTTTCGGAAGTATAGTATATAACGAAACGAACTAATTCAGTAGTCGAACGTTAGAAAAATCCGTTAAAATTGAAACAGGTGCTCATGTAAGGGAAAACTGATTATTCGGGAGTCGAAACGTCACGTAAATGATAAAGTTATCTGCAGTGTTTACACGCGAATGGTTAAGAATATTTATTCAGAAGTGATGGTATCTTGTTGATAATTTAAGGGATGTTTCGTTTGACAGGAACATAGATGGGACAGTGTAACTGAATAGAAGTTGTCAGCCAACTCTCATAAACTGTCAATGTCCAGCTCTTACTACGCCGGACCTCACGCTGTCCTTCGAAGACTTTCAGAAACACAATGTATTAACCAACGAGAAAACCAGAACACCTATTGGCGACTCAAGAATCCTTTATTCTTACGCCAACATGTAACCGACAATAAGGTTATTACACAAGGTCTAAAAACAAATGTCATAAAAGTAAATCATGATAATACTTCTGATAAATTTTTATCTTTCTGTGAACAGCGAACGATGAGACGATGACTGCCGGGTTGATGACCCGCGAAAAATATGGAGGAGTTGGGTTTGAGCAAACAACCATGAATTGATCGTTCAATCTTCAACTGCATTGACAGGAACTCTTGTCGATAGCTAGCGTTTGAGCCAGCAACATTATCCTTTCAGCCTCTTCGCCATAGCCCAGTGTAACCCTCAATGGAGTCGGCTTACGCTAAAGTACCTGAACCCACCTGTACAGCCTGCAAAAATATACCGAAATTATGTTTAGACCGAATTTATTGCACAAATTGCGTCGGTGGCACAGTGGTTAAGACTCTCGCCGACCATGCACATGGTCCGGGGTTCGAGCTCGCACCGACGCACATCTGATATCTATGGTTGGCCCGCAAAATTTGGGCTACCGATATCCATGTTGAAAATTCCATACTTGTACCGAAAACACAGTGTGGAATCAAGCTGTAAATAAAAAATAAAATAAAAATAAAAAAAATTGTTCCTGATCAAACAGGCCCCTTTGTTCAGGCAAACTACCACTACACACGGGTAAATTAAACAGGATAACGGAATCCGACCGACTAACCTCAGACTTATTTTGGTGTTTGGCTGCTTTCCCTCCTCTGTATGGTCAGTCACTTTTGCTTTCATAAAGTTTTGTCTAATCTTTGCCATGCTAGCTAGCGGACGTAAGTGTTGCCTTAGCAACGCCGTCCTTCCCTGCTGTTTAGGGTGTAAATTTGGAGGTCTTCAGTTTATGAAGATTGGTTATTGCGATCGGTTAGGCTGATGTATCCTCCTTACAGTTTTTACCAAGTTTTGGTAGTGTGATGATATCAGGTGAAGGGCTGCATGGGATTGTGTCGAGACACAAAAGTGGCGTGCTGTTCCTGTCATCCACAGACGCGCTGTGTGAGACTGTGCCAGGTCGACAGAGTGGGCAAACGTACCAGAACCATGTGCACGCATTTTATTATCATTTTGCATAAACTTATCATATGGTTTTGTCTACCTTTTGTCACGATGGCAGTGTACCCACTGTCAATGGAGTTGAAGATTGAACGATCAATTCTTGGTTGTTTGCTCAAAATCAACTTCCTCAATTTTCGCGGAGGCATCAATACGACAGTCATCGTCTCACCGGTCGCTGTTCAGAAAGAAGAGTAAAACATCGTCAGAAGTAATATTATGATTTATTATTGTAATATTTGTTCACAGACCTTAGTCATACTTGATTTATATGTTGGTGTAACAATACAGAATTCTCAAGCTGCCAATCGGTGTTTTGGTTTTTGCGTCCGTTATTACTAAGCGTTTCTGAGAAACTTCAAGCGACGGCGTGAGCCCGAGAGTAGCAAGAGCTGGGCATTAACGGTTTACGAGACGTGACTGACACCCACCGTTTGCAAAAATTGCATTCAAATGCTGAATCATTTTTAGAAAAGACAGCACCACAGACCTGACATTTTTCTCCTCTTCTAAAAGATTCTTTTGAGGTCATATGACGTCTTGAACGTTTCTTTTTTGTTTTGCTGTGTGTTACGCACCGGCTTCCAATGGATAGAGGTGCAATATAATGTTCACCTGGTTTCGCCTCTGCCGTTTCAGTGCTAGGCTGTGGTAATTTAGACTTAGTATCAGAACAGGCGAGATATACACGGGTGTTTAGAATCGGTAAGCGAGATGGGGTTAACGTCCCTGGGTTATCGGTTCCGCTAGCTGAAGCCCTCGTAACTACGGAGTATGGTGTTTTAGTGCTTTTATGAGGCCACTCTCAACCGCCTTATTAACAATCACTATAACTTAGGCTCTATATGAATATGAGGTAATAACTGTACCTCCCCAACAGAACAAGAACAAAAAGATGGATAAAGTACAATACAAGGAAAAGGAAAGGTTTTCAACTTTACTCAGTACTTCTGGTTGCCCGGCTTCGCGGCAATCACGTGGTAGACCAACAAGTCTTGTTTATCTGTACGAGCGAGGAAGATGCTGCTACAGATGTAGCACCTGAAGCCTTGGTAGTAGTTCGAAAGACCTGGACTTACCGTGCAGAGATATGACTTTGAAGTAATGGTCGGACATAACTCACCGTGTAGGAAGATCAGGTTTTTCACTCAGATAATTCGCAGTATAGGCATTTTCCGATTAGAGAGGAAAAAGCACATCGTATTCAAGGATTGGGTGTGATACACATGAACTACATATGCAATCATTTTCTGTCCTTCATTTTGTAGGCATTTAAGTATAAACCTTAGCATTGGTAATCCTCAATCAATGTGTTCAAACATCTATTGACCTTAAGACACTAAATGGTTAAGGGATGGTTTTCCTTCGGCAGATTTAGACGTGTCTTATTGACTGCCTGCCTGATTTGGTACGGATCTCAACCTCCCACTTTTTAACACAAGACCGTCCAGGACGATTGCCAAACAGGCAGAAAAGTTAATTTTTCGGCACTAGCACACACAGCTCGATATCTTGCGAAGCAAACAATAAGATGAATTTGTTGCTCTTTGGAACTTTTCGTGTCCAATATCTGTGACAGAGAGTAATCAATGCAGTTGTTTGATTCACACCTACTGGAACATGACTTTGAGCAGTGGTGACCTAATAGAGCAGAGATTATGTCGGAGATTTCTTCCACTATCGACCGCACGTTTTGTGTGGATCCTTCATTGAAGCTGATATAAGATAAGTAATAAGTAAACAAGTAATAGACTTGTGCACTTTCAGCTGAGTGGTTCATTTGCAAAGCTTTCAATGCCCCCAAAATAAACTCCCCAACGCAGACTTCAATATGAAGTACTCTTCCTTGAATTCTCTGTGAACGATTTAATCGTATGTCTTAATGCCACTGGCTGTAATTTACTGCTAATTTTTAGTACCATCCATAAATACAGTGGCATACATTTGTCTTTTTTCTTTGATTAATTAACCACTATTCAACAAATCTGATGCATTTTAGCATTAGTGCTGCATTTCCCCAACTAGAGTGGTGCCCACATGTAATAAAAATGTATTCCCAATTTTGTACATGAGGGACGCCAGTTTACAAGCATCATCAATGTGCTAAGTTACATATACGATGAGCGAGCACATTAAATAATAGTAATATTATAAAACATATATTCCTGTCGATGTAGAACACACCAGTTGTAGAGGCACGGATAAGTATTATTTACATTACATGAATTTGGTGAAAGAAGTGATTTATTTGTGTAATCTTGTCAGCATAGTAAAAAACAGCACAAGTGAGTCGTACTCAATGCAGGCTTACAGTAATAATTTATATTTTCTTATAAACGGTTGTTCACAAGAAATGCAAGCCGTTTTCACAGGCGCGATAAGTTGTGTTATGAATTGAAAATAATTACTTTTTCATTGGTATAAAGGGATATTTAACGCGGTACGTTCAACGTTTGTGCTGCATTTCAACTTGATTCGCTACATATTTCGATTTTCGCTGTGAGACTTCCACAAGTGTTTCTCCAGTTCCATGATTGTAACCAATCACTCTACCTCTAATTAATTATGGTTAATCATACAAAAAGTCACGAACTCAGTCACCTGTTAACCTGATGACTGGCAGTGCATATATGCCCACAACAACAAGCAACGCAACTCCCAAAAATATGGATGTGAGACGCACAGCTTGCCCATACGCCGAAAGCGTCGAGCTGCTGTGTCACTGTCATATAATGTGGCTGGAAGTAATACCAAAAATAACCTGACAACTAGTAGGAGGTATTGCTTCTACAAACTCAGCACCTAGTCCTAGCATAGACCACTTGACTACACCTTATGTACGTGTCACAAAACTTCAGATACCAGTTCCAGCTTCAACACTTACTTCAGCTATATGTAGAAGAGCTGAAGACTGAGGTGCAGGCTATATGGTGTAGTTAGGCTATGAACACAGGATGTTCAGAAAATCTGGCCTGCATATCTGGGATATCAACACAGATTATCGGCATAAAATCTCAGGACTGTGAAATTACCCCTCTGAGCATCCTGACCAGAACCATATACTCTGATGAACCTGACAAAGAATCATCAAATATGGTGGACATCCTGATGAAAAATTATCACAACGGAGGCTATCAAAAGACTAGATACCAAACAAAGTGTGGTAGAATTGTGGATGGTGGCTAGCAGTGGAATCAAGGATGCGCATTTCGTCCTATTTGGGACTCGTCAGCTGGATGTACCTGCATTTCTCAGTGAGTGATGATGTTCCCACCGAGGCTCGAACCCAGTATTCGTAGTTTCAAACGCCAAAGCGTTATCCAATAGACCACTTGGGCCACGAGAGCCACCTCTTGTGCAACGGGTCGTATTAATTATTGTATTGAATTTTTGATTTTCCCGTCGATTGATTGGACCGAAGTGCTCGGTCTCAGGTTGACATGTCGGCTTCTTGTGCAGATGCTTCGACGATGTCTGGGTATTTAATTAGTATACAATTGGTGGATGGTGGCTAGCAGTGGAACCTGAGACCGAGCACTTCGGTCCAATCAATCGACGGGAAAATCAAAAATTCAATTCAATAATTAATATGACCCGTTGCACAAGAGGTGGCTCTCGTGGATAACGCTTTGGCGTTTGAAACTATGGGTACTGGGTTCGAGCCTCGGTGGGAACATCATCACTCACTGAGAAATGCAGGTTCATCCAGCTGACGAGTCCCAAATAGGACGAAATGCGCATCCTGGATTCCACTGCTAGCCACCATCCACCAATTGTATACTAATTAAATACCCAGACATCGTCGAAGCATCTGCACAAGAAGCCGACATGTCAACCTGAGACCGAGCACTTCGGTCCAATCAATCGACGGGAAAATCAAAAATTCAATTCAATAAAGTGTGGTAGTCTATAATATGCCAGATATGTGGGGTTGAAAAATGTTCAAAGTATTTTACTTAGGGCTGCGAAAATGCCTAACTCCCAAACAAATGTCACAGACTAAAAAAGAGTCAGCACGACCACTGCTGCCCTATACGCCTTCAGTTTGAAACAAAGGCAGAGGTTAATAAATTCATCACAGTCACAGATCTCGGCTAAGCGCGCGATTCTGATCTGACGGTACAATCTCTTTCCATAACGTGGATATAATTTTACTTATTTCTGGAATATTGTAGTGGATATCATATCACTCCTCAACTATAACTTATATTGGCTGCTACCCTAGCTTCCAATTCTGCAGGTATATCACCGCCAGTTATCAAGTTTGGATCCACTCTTTCGAAGGGCTCATCCTCCTTATTGTAACTTTAGAACAACGTCACAGAAAAGAAAACTATATAGAAGTTCATCATTTTGTGGTTTAAATATCAGGATCAATTTACAGGATAATTGGTTTCTATATACTCTGTATTTTACTTTTTAGTACTTTGTAAATTTATTGTTTATTTATTAGCAATAAAATTCCATACGGTATCCATAGTAGTACTTAATCTGTATATCCACTCGATATACTATTTTTCCATATGCCCGTTTTCGGTTTAGCTCGGCTTTAACTTTAAACCATATTGATTAGTTTTCAGCAATGGCACAACGTAATAAACGAGTACTTTCCATACGTAAGAATAGTTTGGGTCACTCAGCTAAGAAGATACGTACATCACTATGCGTTTCGCGTAGCCTCAACAATGTCACCGAAGTCATTGTTCCCGACTTGTTGTCAGAGGTATATGCAACTGCTGAACAAAATAAGTTGGACCTTATATCTCTAGGAAACTCTGTGAAGGAATTAAATGAGAATATAAACACCATTAAGCCACTACTGCTTCTTTGTAACCCAAATCATGATGCTAATCCGGAAAGTCTGCTGAAATCTGAGCGTATGTTAGACTTTATAGCCAGTGAAGTTACTAAACGAATCATGTCCTCGTACAACGTTCTCGGTTACAATCTGCCTGATCGGACGCCTCTGGACAAAGTCAAAGTGACATGTCTCCAAGCGTGTGGCATGCTATCAGTGAATTGCCACCTAATCAGACTCAGGAAAAAATCAGGAAAGTATACTTGCCCTGTGCTGTTTAAATTCAGTAGTCCTAATGTTGCTAGGAAATTTCAGCCGTCAAATAAGTTAATTAGTTCATCCACAGCTTATGGTGACATTAAACTTGCTTATGACCTAACGCCATGTCAAAGATGTAGCCGCGCAAGTGTACCAAGTGTCGCAAAAACTTACGTAACAGCAGTATGTCCTACAAAAGACTGTGTCGCCTTACTCTTAAGTAAACCTACAGACATACACAAAAATGAAATACTCTTAAATAATAAAAATTTACCTAGCAAACTCAACAGTGAAGCAACTATGGCCATAGACTTAGATGCATCCTTAGAGTTATGCTCGCTAGCCACATCACCACCAGCCGCCAATACCACTACCAATGTTTCGCAAAAGGCTAAGCTCGAGCATGTAACATTAAACATATCCTCCCCGAGTAGCACTCAGACTAGTGAGCATGCAAAACGAAGTAAAATAACCCTGCCATCCAGAATACCTGTACTCAAACCCGTCACTGATAGATTTCTCTGCAGCAAACCAAATAACATTAACTTAAGCAATTGCAATCATACCACTAGCCCAGGGAAGCAGAATAAGTCTTCATACCGCCATAAATCTAACGTCAATGAAAAGAGAGGTAACACACCGATTCATCCAACATCGAACAAATCTTCGTCCGATAGACACAACAGACGCTATATGTCTGGGCACCCTAAAAATAAGTCGAAGCCCGACGGGCAGGCATACACCTACCCCGACACAACTCTCCAATCTATGGCTACTATAGACAAAAGTTTGATCCAGGGACCTCTACAACAAGGAACAAGTGGGCTAGGCGTGTTTCCTAAAGGTGGCCTTTTGACTGACCACATCCCCGAAAATCATCGCATACAGACCACCCAAGACCGTCAATGGACTAATATTTACAAAAATAACGGCAAAGTTAAACTTTCGACACCACTAACAACCAATCAGCAAACGACCTCGAACGGACCAATCACATTAAAGAGGCATATATGATGAATGGAAATGTATATTTATAGAAAAAAGCATAAAATAGATAATAAAAAAGGTTACATGGGATATCTTTCTCGAACATGTGAGAGAAAAATCTCCCAGTTTAGCATGGAACTGTCAATGGAGAAGTTACACCATATCCTGTACATATATTCATCCAAATGATTATAAATGAGATCCTTTTGAGATACATTTATAGCCCTTATCCCATTTTCCAACCTCCCCCAAAATCCTTCATTAGAATTTGTATGTGTCCTCGTAACGGGATCCACAAAATCACTTGAATGGTTGACTCTATGATGAATATATCCCAGAGATGACAGCGAATTGTAGCCTTTCCGTGTGTATAATTGACCCCCGCTTAACAATTCTGGTAACAGTAGGTATAAGAGTAGTTGCTTTTCTATCTGCTATCCTTAGGGAGAGAAGCGACCTAGCGAAAAAGGTTCCTACGAAATAATAAAATTATCAGCATACCCTCTCTAGTGTTAGTAGGCTTCAAACATATAGCACAACGATGAACAAACCCATCAGTTGATTTGGTTTAGCTTTTTAAAGTCATGATACCACCACACAATCAAATTCGTTCTTTCCGGAGCAACTGAAATCTAGGAAATACTGGGAAACACTAAGCTCCTCGAATTGCAACAACAGCCTTGTAAGGTCACGCATTAGAAATGAATCAAGCGCTATACAACATTGAACTGCGTTCGTGAACCTCATTGGATAATTCGACATCGTTCGTGAATCTCATTGGATAATTCGCTGATTGGTAGTTAGTGGTGTCGAAAGTTTAACTTCGCCAAAATAACTTAAACACACGAAATATTAGTCATAGCTGCGATACACGTAACTCTACCCCAGCATACTATACACAAGGAATACCAATCTCCCACCCATCCAATCTAAATTTTCTCAGCCAACACGAAATTTCAGCCACAATATTGACGCAAATAGCACACATACTGTCAAGCCACTTATCACCGGATGGGAGGGCGATGCATTGGAAGCACGGTATTATGAACACCTCACACCCGCCGGGGTAACAAACGATAGCACATCTCTCTGTGCTGATACTGGTGTAGGGCACTTTTCCAGCACTGCTAGTAAGTGGCCACCATCTGAGTTAGCACCCATCAAACAATCTGCTCTAGACGCCATAAACCTTGGAGAGAATATTTTTAAAGATATATTCGATTTCACCGTCACCCGTAACTCTCTCTCATTCTGTCTTATCAATGCTCGCTCCTTACTCAACAAAATGTTCGACTTCACGACATTATCCCTAATTTGCAACCCGTCTCTCATAATGATTACTGAGACATGGTGCACTCCCCAGATTTGCGATAAAGATATTTCTATTGATAACTATTATGTATTTAGAGGCGACAGAAACTATGGTAGAGGAGGAGGATGTGCTATGTATATCAGGTCTGATATTAAGGCCACACAGTGCTTCTACCCAGAGCTCATCACAGATAACGATTCAGTGTGGGCTATTCTAAGACTGTCTCACTCCAGTTCCTATCTTATAGGTTGCATCTATCACCCCCTGTGCTCAACTGTTGAAGGTAATATGAAGCTTGCTAGCACGTTCGCTTACGCCACTTCACTACCTCACACGGCTAAAATTATATGTGGAGACTTTAATATGCCCGATGTAGTCTGGTAACCACTTTCCTCACCAAGACGGTACAATGAATTTATCAACATAATAGAAACAAAAGAATGGCAACAACACCTACAGTATCCTACTAGGCTATCTAAGATTTTAGATCTAGTCTTCACTAATGGTATCATCCCCACTACCCTTCGAGTAGGTAAAGAGTTTCCTGGCAGCGACCACAGAATAGTATTTGGTACATTTAATATTTGCACTAGCATGAGTTCGACAATATACGCCAACAAAGTATTACTCAGGGGTTACAGACATGCTCAGTGGGATGAACTGAAACCATACACACGCACCCTAGACTGGGAGCCATACTTTACGTGCAGCTCGGCTATAGAGACAAACAAATTACTCTATGAGAACCTAGGATTTGCACACGACTTCATCGCTCCAGTAAGACCTGTGAAAACGAGGCCTAAACAGCCCGACTTCATCCCCGTAAAGATTCGAAACCGACTGCGTAAGCATGCTAGGCAATTTTACAGATGTAATGACTTTTCATCACTCATTACACTCAAGCAAACTTATGATTCATACAAATCTAATCAGTTATCTGAGTCCATCAAACTAGAACGCATCCTCCACTCTCGACCTGATAATATAGAGGTATTAGTTAAACTAATTAAGTCACGAATCAACAACAACAGAATAAGTATCCCTAACTTATTACTAGATGGAGAAAAACTACACGAAGACCCGCAGAAGATATGTGAGTTATTCAGCTCCCACTTTCCTAGCTACTACACTATCGAAGAAACAGTAGGTAGTCTTGAAGTTCCGACAATACCAAATCACTTTTTGGGTAATATAACATTCACCCCACAAAAGATTTCCTCCGCTATAGCATCCCTCCGGACATCATATAAGGCTGGGCCTGATGGAATTTCACTTATCTTGATGAAAAGAGGTGGTGAGGACATACCCATTATCCTACTAAAGTTTTTCATTCTGTCCTTAAATAATGGGAGTTACCCAGAGTGCTGGCAGCTATCGTTTTTAAACATTAGTCACAAACTAGGACCAACTTCTAACATCGAAAACTACCGACCGATTAATATCACGTCAGTAGTTTCCAGGGTTATGGAAAAGGTTATAGGGCAAGATATTGCTTCATACCTCCACCTTCACAAAGTGTTTACTCTCCATATAACGTGGAAATATCTTTTCGAATTCTGGAATATCGTGGTCTATATTTGACTACTATATAATTATAGCTGATATTGGTTGCACCTCCGGTGGCTAAATATCCAAATTTATCACCTCCAGAATACTGTTTGGATCCAGTCAGATTCGTGTTAATAAAGAGCAATCTATCACAAAAGAACTATAGAGAAGTCCTTAGTTTTGTTGTTTATAACTGTCAGAGTTAACTCGTTTGATAGTGGTCTATTTTTAGTTCGTACTTCATACATTCATACCTGTTTATTGTTGTTTTTATCTACTTAGATAATATAACAGTATTTCACACACTTTTGTCAATTTTTGAGAAATTTTTATAATCTTTACCTCCATAATGGTCAAAGTTATTAAACGAGTTAGTACTGTTAAGAGACTAGCATCAAATAGTCAGCCGGTCACTAGAAACACTCTGTATCGCGGTACGTTCAACGTTTGCGTTACATTTTTACGTGATTCGTTACATAAAATTTATCTTGTTGTAGTACTTGCACAAGTACTATACTACCTCCATACTTGTAACCACTAACTTCCATTTCTAATAGTTATGGTTAGTCAAAGTAAAAAGCAACGAACCCACTCCCCTGTAAAACTGGTGTCTAATTTAACGTCCTTGATTGCTACATCAAGCAACACACCCCCTACAAACGGCTATAATGAGTCACATAACTCACTTGTATGCCGTAAGCGTCGAGCTGGAACTGAGGATAAAAAGGTACTGACAGCTAGTATTAGCACTACTCCTAAAAATTCAGTACCCTCTGCTCATACAGAACCCCTCCCTTCACCTTATGTGCTTATCGAAAAACTCCAGCCATCAAGCTCTTCTTCAGTACTATCTTCAGAAATAGAACTTCTAAAGTTGTCTATAGGTGAACTTAAGGCTGAGTTAAGGGAAATAAAAAACAGCAAGTCAGTAAATGCTGGAAACATCGAAACCGATGCCGAGATATCCAAATTATCAGATCAGATCAGCGATATCAGATCGCAGGTCTGTGAATTGACACCTCTAACTATCCTCATGAAAGCTGTAAACCTTAACAAGCTTGACACAGAATCGGTAACTAAGGTAGATAACCTCATTAACTTTGTTACCACAGAAGTAACAAAACGACTCGACGCAAAACTGAGTGCTATTGTCTACAACGTTCCGGACAATGAGGCACTAAAAAAGGTACAGCGCATCTTACTTAGTGAAGCGAAAATGCCTAACTCCAAGACTAAGTGCTATAGGCTGAAGAAGAGTCAACATGAGAAGTGTTGTCCTATTCGTTTTCAGTTCGAAACACCGACAGAGACCAGAAAATTCATTCACTCCCAACACACCCTATCGCAAGCCAGAAACTACAAACATATAAAGGTCGGGGTGGACAAAACAGTCATAGAAAGGCGCGCATACAACTATCTTGCTAAGACTAATTGTGAAATAGGTAATAGGACTTTGCAAGCAGCCATTATTCCCAACCCTGTGAAAGATACAGTAGACCCCACCGCATCACCCCTCTCAAAACACACAGAAATATCCCATCAGAGTGCAACACCAGCCGAAAGGCCACTAGACTGTAACCAAATAAATAACAAAACCATACCACCTATCACCGCAGAATCTAAAATGCCATTAAATAACCCCAGAAAAAAAGTCAAAACCCCCCGAAATTCCACTTTGTCTTCTCCTAGCCATAACTTCATTGCTAAAGGTAAGGAAAATATGCCCCTAAACCATACAAACAAAAACAGTGGCAGCTTAAATAAACCCACACTTCCCACGGTCAATAGTACTAGCACCCACAACGTGCTAAATCGCACCATGGCACACACTGATATCCAATGTCACAACAATGTCACCCTCAATAGTACAAGTGGTAATAGTCAGAACTCGGCTATCAACAACTTAGGGTCTTCAGAGTATGGCACACAAACAAATTTTGACCGGATATATGGTACAAGTCTGCTGGGAACTAACCCACAATGCAGTACACACGAAACCCACACAAGGACACAACTAGCATCAAACAATAGGTGGAATAATAAGCCATGGTCATCACAAGGATCCAATCATTTTTTATCCCCCGCGTCCCTGTCAGCGTTGAAAAAACAGCTGGTAGGGATGTTAACACTCCTAAACCACTAGAGCTGGCTCCCTCCTTGCATGAAAACAGGAACGGTCTAGTGCACCCGTATCCATTAGGCACACTTGACACCTGCACAAATATAGGTCAAATAAAGAACCCTACCCACTTCTGTAACCTGACTAAAAATAAAAATTCCTCGGTCTATAGCACATCCAGTACTCCAAATCTTAATTCTTCACCGAAAACAGCACACACCAACTCGGTAGACATAGGTGAGCATGATGCTGAAACTCCTCTTAACATAGGATCATCATGTCAAGCAGAACTACTGGGTGCTGAACCATATTCGGGGCTGACTAACGAACTTGAATACTTCAAATGCTACTTCAACTCTCATCTTTACCTAATCCTCATAAATGCTAGATCTGTTCTAAATAAATTGCCGATGCTCAGAGCACTCACAGTAATATACAAACCCCCTGTAATTGTCATCACTGAATCTTGGTGTCATTCGAACATCTTGGATGAAGAAATAAGCTTAGATAACTACACACACTTTCGGTGTGACAGGGAAGGTGGTAAGGGAGGGGGTTGTCTCATGTACTTTCTGAATGCACTTACTGTATCACAGCTAGAAAGTAGTACACTTAACATGCCTGAGACTCTATGGGTTAATGTACACCTAAATAACGTAACAGCATTAATTGGATGCACCTACAGAGCACCTGGCACCTTTAGTAATTACGAGACCCAACTTATTAATACTCTGGAGCAATTATCCGACTTACAATACGACCATAAGATCCTATGTGGGGACTTTAACTTACCTGAAATTAACTGGGATATACCCACAGGCCCAACTAAATTTGATAAGTTTTTAGGCACGCTGGATATACTTGGCTGGAAACAAACTGTCACTACTCCCACAAGAGGTAATAACGTACTAGACTTAATCTTCTGCCACAATATAAGCCCCCTTTCAACGCTAGTAGGTTCTGAGTTTCCAGGGAGCGACCACAAAACAGTGGTATGTGCACTGCCACTTCCGCTGAGTAGCAATGCATCTCATACCTCCACTTCACAACAAGTAATATATAGGAACTATAGTAAGGCAAACTGGGCCTTAGTAGAATCAATGCTAAGATCCTCCAAATGGGATGAATACTTCACTACTGATGACCTATCGAGAGCCCTAACCATCTTCTACCATAACACTAACACATGCTTAGATGCTGTCATTCCACTCCAAACACTAAAGATTAGTCCTGACGATGAATTTGTACTAAGATCAATTGATACACCGAGAGTTATAGTACCAAACTTAATGGAAGAACTAATCGATAACGTAGCCCGTAACACTAGTGATCTAAAGATCCTTCAGAAATCTATAACAGACCTGCAGGATAAGTTCGAAAGTATCACTCCTTTCCTCCAACTTTGTGATCCATCACAAGAAATTTGCTTAGATTCACTCCTCAAATCTGAGCGCCTGCTAGACTTTTTGACTGCAGAGGCTGTAAAGAGGGTCATGTCCTCATACAATGTTTTAGGATATAATATACCAGACAATGTACCTATTATCAAACTTAAAGCAATCTGTCTACAGGCATGCAACATTTCAGTATCTGACTGCCAGGTTCTGCGTCTTCGTAAGAAATCCGCAAACCACCCATGTCCTGTACTCTTCAAATTTAAGTCTATTGACCTAGCTAAGAAATTTTTGGAGTCTGGCAAAACTCTTGGCTCCTCAACACCCTACACCAATATCAGGATTGTACCTGATTTAACTTCTTGCCAAAGACGTTGCCGCGCAGGTAAACTGAGGGAAGACAACCCCAATAAGACAACCGATGTTAATACTTCCCTCGTTGTATTGCCTGATGACCAAGAGCACCAGATAATATCGCATACACAAACTAACAGTAGTCAAGCAACTGTTGAAGACTTAGCTCGAAATACTGAAATTTCAGACATAGAAATGTCAACAGATCACAGTATTGACGTGCATCCCTCGCACACTGGCACTAATGCCAAACCCTCGAAAAAGTCTAAGCTGAATTCAGTAGTACACTTTGAATCTCTCGGGAAGTCATATACCTCACAACCTCTTAGCCCGGCTACTGTGAAGCAGCAATCACATGTGGCCACCCAGGTAGGTGTAAATACAAGGCGTTATGATAAACGTCCTATTTCCGTTAGGAACACCAAAAAAACTGTTGAGACTATTCATCAGAAATCCAGTTTATTAGGAAATCCTACTAATCACCAGCAGCCCAAATTATACAGGCCGACTAATACGGATAAAGCTAAACCAAACGTTAGACCCGGAACACTAAAGCCCATAAGTAGGAAAGTTTCAAATGGGTCACTGGCTCATTCTACTGATAGACAATCATCTAAACTTAGTCATGTTCCTGAAGTTAGACGTAATTCACATACCGTAGGAGCTGAATCATTTCCGACTTCCACTACCAGTCCTATGATAAGAAAAAACAATCGTCACATATCTCACCAAACACTTCGAAAACACGAAGTTGCTCAACCCCTCACGAATGCACCCTCAACCATGATGTACAGGAAACATCAGTTTGAGAATACAGACGTTAGTCCAAAAACGCGTATAGTGCCCTGTCATAATTCTCATGCATTCAGTAGGGGTCACATGCCAATTTCAGCACAATGCTCATCATGGCCTAGGAAGTACTCTAATCAGACACAGGGATCTAAGTCATATGCACACAACAACACGCCGATCACACATTTCGGTTATAACTATGCAGATTACACGACACTAGCCAATCCATATGACCAAAATTTTCTCCAGCGACAACTGGCAGAAACGCCTGGGATCATGCACATAGCACGCATGATATCAGACCAATTCCTTGCTGGTATAGCGAACACCTTACAACAGGGAAACTGCTTCTTCCCCGAAAGATAGCAAACATCTTATACACACCTAATACCAATAGTAATACCATAGATTATCATACTAGTATCTCCCATAGCACGCAATATCTAAACGACCAACTACTCACGAGTGACATTTCACAACCCATCCCTAACTATCAAATTAAAGAAACCGTCTCTAGTGATCAAAATGTTGTAATTAATGAATCCAATAACGACTGCACATATTCAGTTGATAACCATAGAGTATTTTATTATGATATTGCCCATACACTAAAACCACTTCGTCAAAGTCTATCCGTCATCCTCATAAATGCTAGATCAGTTCTTAACAAACATTTAGCATTATGTACGTTAGCCTCTATATGCAATCCGTCGCTGATCATGATCACTGAAGCCTGGTGCTCAAGTGACATTGTGGATGGTAGCTTATCAATTGATAAGTACAATCTTTTTCGAGGGGATAGGGAAACAGGTCGTGGGGGTGGAACACTCATATACGTTAAACAACCCATTTGTGCAACGCATTTTAGTCACCCTATTCTGTCACAACTTAATGATTCGGTGTGGGTCGAAATAAAAGTTCTCAGAAGTAAACCTATCCTTATAGGGTGCGTATACCGACCGCCATCATCCAACCGCGAATACGATAACGTACTCAGCAACATATTTAGTGTTGCATCCAATCTCCCCTTCAGTTATAATATAATTGGAGGTGACTTCAATTTGCCTGATATATCATGGCGTACACTTCGTGGACCCTCGAGGTATGATAATCTTCTTAATTCCATCATTACTGGAGGATGGACGCAACACATAAATGTACCCACTAGGTCCAATAACATTCTTGATCTTATATTCACGATCAACGTAGCACCATCTACAATTCATGTGGGACATGAATTCCCAGGTAGCGATCATAAAATAGTTGCATGTTCGTTTAACATTTCCCCAGAAACTATACACAGAAACGAAGTTAGTCGGACACCTATAAGACTATACACGCGGGTTGATTGGGACTTGTATCAGGACTTGATTAGATACTCTAATTGGGATTCCTACTTTACCAATGACTCCTTAGAGGAAGTCCTTAAAAACTTCTATGACAATATACAGTCGGTTAATGATGTCATAGCGCCTGTGAAACTGATTAAATTCAAAATCCCTCAAGGTGATTTTATTCCAATATCATTAAGAAGAAGTTTGCGGAAGCATTCATTAAGTTACTATAGACATGACGACTTATCGTCGTTAATCGCTATCAAAACAATCCTCATTAGAATCCATGAGTTAAAAAATCTAAGTCTTAGGAATAAAGAAACGCGGGCAATTCAGTCGCCACATAACACTGGAGAAATAGCCAAACTCTTCAAAAGTAGGTTAACTAACTCCAAATCAACATATCCAAAAATAATACACCTAGGTGGCATTACTCACGAAAATGCTGATAAATAGAATACCTTGACAGATGTATTCGACTGGACTTAGAACCCTTATGGTTAAGGAGAGTGAAGTGCAATTTATTTCTCTTATTCAAAGTTATAAGAAAGCACTGTAACAGTAACTCGTCCATAACCTGGGCTAATCCTAAACCGTATGGACTACGCAACCACAACTACCTCCTCGAGGTTAACACCCATAAACTCACCACTAGAGCTAACTTCTTCACCATTAAATATTGCAAACTTTGGAACCAACTACCCTCTGAGATAAGATCCTGTGAAAGGCCTGACAGTTTCAAAAGAAGCCTAGAAAAACATATAAACATGTCCACCCTAGCCCGCCTCAAAGATCTCAACTGCTGGTAGAGTGGAGAGACAATGGCTTTTCAATATTTAACTACGGAAAGTACACTAGTCCCAATACCAATATAATAACACTTAGTAATTATGTAGGTTCAATACTTGAAATTCGATTGTCATTAAAATACTTAAAATGATTAAAATAGCTATGCGGCAAGTGTTCTATTGCTTTGCCATGCTTGTTTCCCTTATAACACTCAGTTATTGAGCCTAATGTATTCTTTGATAATACGAATTATGACACTGACTATGCTCTTATTATACATAGATTGATTTAATTTACGACTACCTGTAGTACTAACTACCCTTCTGTAGTATTGTTAAACAAATGCTGAAATTGTGTTGGTTCAGTTTTAATATCTTTTTATAATATGTTTAGACACGTTACTTTGCAATGTCAGATGTCTACTATATACAAGACTGTCATGATAATTTAGTACACTAAGTCCTGCCAACCGACCTTACCTTCAGCTCATACTACCTACATTGATCCCTAACTATATTGTTCTGCTGAATCTTGCTTCACTATTCACAAAACCTATTGTTTTTATTTTTAAGGTTCTAAATTCCTGTAAAGTAATCCGTTCATTAGGACGCATGCACACATATATAATATGTTCATAAAGATGTATGTGGAGACCTATTGGAAGCACTCATTTAGAAAGCCAGGGAGATGGAATATGAGGTACGAACATGTCTGGTACCAAGCAGTATATTTGCGGTAACCATAATAATCATAGTCTCAGAGCTTAACATCAAAAAGGAGGGAGGGTGGCGTTAGCTGATCAGTAGATATGGTGGTGGTCACTAAGGTGAATCGCCCCATTCTGCAGGAACAGCAATACACAAATTAAAGGCTCGAGATATTTCTGATTATTCTGAGGGCTTAGATCTTTATCTTGAAAAAGATAATAATGAACGCCTTGACAGATCATGCTTCTACCTCTAAATATATACCATTCGCCCAGCCTATTGTTGAGATGCGACCATGTGGGATGTGCACAGTTTTATGGGGCATCTTATAAATTAACTTGCTGTCCATTGACTGATCTTTAAATACCACTTCACGATGTCTTATCTCATTCATTTTCCAATAACGTCTTTACTTGATCCTCATTATATCCCATTAAACCTAACATTTTACAGCTCTTTATGACTTATTATATTCCTACTCTCTGAAGGGTACGGTTGTACATTAAATGCACAAAAAGGTATAGAACAAAAACAACTGGCACAACTGAGGATAAATGTATTAAAACCAAAGTGGACATCATGATAGTGCGAGGTATACCTGTAGCATTATACATTGCAAATGAACGTTGTCAGCCTAGGGAGTTTATTTTATTAATGCATTTATTAATGATACTTGCACTTACCTATTTCATTACAATTTAATGATTCACCTCAGCACTTTTACTTTTCTAAAACAGCTTTCAATCCCTTGTAAACGTTGTACTTACCTCAATATTGGTTGGTTATCGTATGCCGACAACCACGGGATGAAAACGAAACGAAGTCGATTTTCCCGCTCAACCTGGAGGACAACTGTACAATTCAATAACTATACAGCCTAGTTCAGACAATGTGTATTTATATATATATCAAATATTTAACTGTTGAAACATTAATAACTTGTAGACAATCAACGATTTGATATTATATCATACTTGATCGTGCCTGTGAAAATGGCATGCATTTTCATGTAAATTTATATGTTTATATGAGAATATACATTATTATTATTATTACTCCAGCACAACACGGCTTCTTGAAAAATCGATCATGCTTCACCTGTCTACTTGACTACTTTGATGATGTTACCGCTAAGTGTGATCATGGTTTGTATGTCGCAACTCTCTTCTTTGACTTCAAAAAAGCCTTTGATAAAGTCCCACACAAGAGACTTATCCTTAAGCTAAAGTCGTACGGGTTCCAAGACCCCTTGTTATTCTGGTTCATTTCTTTCTTGGGAGATCGTTCCCAAGTTGTGAAATTTGCAAATAATTACTCGTCACCCAGACCTATACGAAGTGGAGTGATTCAGGATAGTGTACTAGGCACACTGCTTTTCGTAATCTACATTAACGACATCTGCAGCGTAATCAAGCATGGTACTCCATACCTCTTTGCTGACGACTTAAAGATTGTATACAGCTTCCCCCATTCTACACTGAACGAGGGATTTAAACATATTCAAGATGATCTGGATAGGTTACACAACTGGAGCAACGACTGGCAACTGCCATTCAATTCTGATAAATGTGGTGTCCTATATTTCAATAACTCCCATCCGAATTTCAGGTTACACCTAGGTAACTCTTTTCTCCAAAACCCCAGTTCTATTAAAGACCTGGGAGTTACCTACTCACAAAACTTAACATTCAGTCAGTACGCAAAAGCACTTGTTTCTAAATGCCGAAGACTCACAGGCTTGTTACATCTAAAAATGTACACAAATGAGGCTAAAGTCCTTTTATACAAAGTCATGGTTCGTCCAGTACTTGAATACTGCACAATTGTCTTCGGTTTCATGCATGGGTATGACAGGGTTCGTATTGAAAATATTCAGCGAAGTTTCACCCGATGCCTACTCTTATCATAAATAGATCGATTTACTTTACGGCTCCCTGTAGACTAACTACCATTCTTCAGTATACACACACTGCAGTATCGTTAACGAAGCGCTGCAATTTTGTTGGTTCAGTTTTAATATCTTTTGTAATATGTTTAGACACGTTACTTTGCAATGTTAGATGTCTACTATATACAAGACTGTCATGATAATTTAGTACACTAAGTCCTGCCAACCGACCTTACCTTCAGTTCTTACTACCTACATTGAATCCTAACTATACTGTTCTACTGAATCTTGCTCCACTATTCACGAAACCTATTGTTTTTACTCTTTAAGGTTTTAACTTCTTATAATGTAATCTGTTTATTAGAACGCATGCACACATATATAATATGTTCATAAAGATGTATGTGGAGACCTATTGGAAGCACTCATTTAGAAAGCTAGGGAGATGGAATATGAGGTACGAACATGTCTGGTACCAAGCAGTATATTTGCGGTAACCATAATAATCATAGTCTCAGAGCCTAACATCAAAAAAGGAGGGAGGGTGGTGCTAGCTGATCAGTAGATATGGTGGCGGTCACTAAGGTGAATCGCCCCATTCTGCAGGAACAGCAATACACAAATTAAAGGCTCGAGATATTTCTGATTATTCTGAGGGCTTAGATCTTTATCTTGAAAAAGATAATAATGAACGCTGTCAATATAGTGGAAGATTGAACGATCAATTCATGGTTGTTTGCTCAAAACCAACTTCCCCAATTTTCGCGGAGGCATGAATCAGCGAGTCATCGTCTCTTCGGCAGCCTGTAGACGGTCGTAGGTCACTTGATCTGCCGATGGATATTGGCGTTATTTTTGAAAAAGACGTCAAGGTTGGGTCATTTTTCGTTGTTTTACACACTTTTTTACGTATATTCCAGCCTAAAGTTGATGCAATAAGGCGTATTTAGCAGAAATAGGCAATGGTGATGTCTTGATGCGGCCGCAGCTTACAGGCAGTTTGCAGTTTGTTAGAAAAACGTACTTTTCCGTTCAGAATATTTCGAATTACTTGAAGACACGTGTTATAACGACTTTTTGTGATTCTTTTTTGCAGTTTAGTGGATTACACATAGACATGATGAGGTGGGATAGCTCGTTTTGGTAATTATTTCATTTACTTTGTTGTGTACTTTCCCTGATGTTGACAAGGCTCCTCCACATGTATTTGTTTAAGGAAAAATCTGCAGAAATACTTAGAAATTATATACGCACAGTATTTGCTTATTTTATGGCATAAACTTGACGTTTGCAGGCAGATGCAATATCGATTTTGTATTATTGAAAAATGTTTACTGACGTAATTATATACAATTCAACTAATTATTTCGTCATTTCAAACATATATTATGGTTAATTATTGTGTTTACACTGATAACAATGTCTACATCTGTATAATTCTTATGTTCATTTTCAGATGATATCTACTTTCGGGAATTTCATGGATTTGGGTGATAAAGAAAAAGATACCCGCACTGTTGTCGATTTTGTATTACATGTTAATTCATTAATAAATAATAATAATGTATTTCATACAAATTTAAAAAAGTTACATGAAAATGCATGCCCTATTTTACAGGCGCGATCAAGTAAGATATAGTCTCAAATCTCAGATTGTCTAACAGTTAATCATATTTCAACTGTTAAATATTTGATACATATAATACTCTCATTGTCTGAACCAGACCGTATAGTTGTTGAATTGTACAATTGTCCTCCAGGTTGAGCGGGAAAATCGACTTCGTTTCGTTTTCATCCCGTGGTTGTCGGCATACGATAACCAACCAATATTGAGGTAAGTACAACGTTTACAAGGGATTGAAAGCTGTTTTAGAAAAATTAAAGTGCTGAGGTGAATTATTAACTTGTAATGAAATAGGTAAGTGCAAGTATCATTAATAAATGCATTTATAAAGGAAACTACCCAAATCGACAAAAATGGGGAAAATCGTGTCTAAAATGGGGACAAAATGGGGACATTGCATTGAGTAAAAGTGGGGACAAAATGGGGAAATAGTAAGATTTTCTCCCTTTTCCCCATTTTGTAAAGTCCCGTTGTCCCCACCATAACCCCACTTTCCCCATTTGGTCGCCGCGATTACGCCATTTCGTCCCCAAAAATCGCATTATTTCCTTATACTCTCCCCGGAATTTCTCTATTCTTCAATCGAATATTACCGCCATAATTTGTCCCCCTTTTTAACGAATATTCCACCGTTAACCTGGCAAATTTCCCCCCTATCACTCATTTACTACAGCTTTGTATTGATTACGTCAAACAACTCAAAAGTCAAATCCAGGTTTTTTACCGGACAAAATTATATTTGAATTTTTGGAGTTAAAGGAAAACAGTTTACAAGATTTCGGTAAATTAATTCTTTAGGATTAATGAACAGTTTCAGTTGCGATGAATACACACAAGTGGAATGATAGCCTTGTTATTCAATATCTCATTGCACTTGTACTAATTGTCCCCATCGTCAAGTAGATCCATTGAAGTGTCCTGAAAAGAAAGAAAAATTAATCATTAAGATAGTAATCCACACTGGCACTTATAACGACAGTTGACACTGTAATAATGAAATACTAAACGTGTTCATTTAGGTTTTAAATTTTATTTCGTTAATGAGTATAATTAAAATTATTTGTCTATATAATAGAAATACTCACACTTAAAGACCTTAAGTTTCATTAATTTCTACAGCATGTACTTATTTAAATGGTAACTTACAGGAGAGATCCTCTGATCACTTTTCTTATTGTCAACTGCAACCTTTAAAAAATAAAAACACAATTTAGTTAATTGATATTTATAACATGAAAGGGTTTGCAGTGTATACACTGCAATGCTACTATAGTAGCATTGATTCAACCGAAAACGTTTACTTACTCTTCGCCGGCTATCCCTTTTGTCTATGCGATCACGTATATCATGGAAGTAGGCCTTTACAGTATTTTTAGAATTTTCTTAACGTCGTCATCAGAAATTGTAGCCGAAACGAACTTGCTGACAATGACGGCTAAAAGAAATAATTACATAAAACAAGCTTACACGTTATAACTGCATAAAAGGTGCATTTAGTGAGAGCCAATTTCTTTGGAGTTCCAAATGCTGTAAAACGACTTGACAGCTTAGGATCCATAACATAATTTAGCATCGCTCTCAACGAAGACTCCGGATTGAAAGATAATTTTTCCACCATTTTCATCATCTGAAATTAAGTAAAGGTTTATTGTGAACTTACGAATGATTCTTTAAATTTCGGATTTTTAAGTGACGCTTCTAGTTGGGTGAACTCTTCTTCAGTAGTTACGGGGAATTGCAGTTGACTATTGTCAATGGTTGATTTCCCACTTCCAACGGTGGCCAAACACGTTGACTTATTCACTGACAACAATTGCGCCATCATTGTTTTCAGCGACTGAAATTCTGCTTTCATTTCTCCTTTAAGGGACTGCATTTCCCCTCTAATTGACTGCAACTCATTGGCTACTTTATTAGCTGATTCACAGTTTTCCTTACTGCAAAGTAAATACTAATGAAAAGTGACATACGTAGTCTGCTGAACTAGTTGCGCTATAGGTGAAGAAGTTGCCACTGGCATTTGTTGGGTGGAAGTGCTGAAGGAGTAATGATATTAAAGGAATGCGTTACCTGGCTATCGGTGACATAACAGTTTCCATGAAATTTGTTGTCGGGTATTTTGAAGGCAAACAAACTTTCTGTGCCTCCACTGCTTCAAGTTCCATTGAGTCGTAAGCGTAAGACGAGTTCTTCGTCTCAACTCTGCATTCTGTGATTAAGCAACAAGAAGAATCTACCTTGGACGTTTGGAATTGGTAAGAGGTAATGTTTCCTCCATATTATCTGAATTGGAAAGTACACTGTGTATTCGTTTAGTAGCCTGCAAAGTATTCTTGGCTTCTACGAAAGAGTCTAATTACAGTAATGTAGGTAACACGTAAATAGTTACCTAGTTCAGCTAACATTTGACAATCCGTTAGCACCCATTCCGGTCGAGGTCTTACGCAAGCCTCAACTTCATTATCTGTTATACTGCTATGATACAAGCACAGGTCTTCGGATAGCATCCAACTGCTGGCAGCTATGAATAATTCTTTGGACCCAGCTTTCCGTAATACAGTATAATTCTTCTTTTCTTTCTGTAAGAAATGATAAATATGATATAAACAAAATTTACTGTCTTATTAGTCCGCTTGGCAATTGAATGCAGGAATGCCGACGATTGACACAACTGTCTAAGCAGGTTATGGAAAAGTATGAGGCAAAGGCACCGCAACTGCATACCTATCTGCACGAATTCCAAAACACTTACAAGTAATGTCTGACGGACGAATCTCTACCTTGTATGGGCTAACTTTTGAGCACTTCCATATCCCAATGTGGGATGACTTAAATGGTTGCTCGAAGAAATCACCACACTCTACATAAGGTCTGAATATTAGTCCATCCCTATTTATCTCAGTTATCAGACCCGGTCTACCGTAAGCTATAACTAAGTTATCTGGTGAAGAGGAAGTAATGAGTGTATTCCTAGTATTAACTGTTTGCCTACGTGCATCCACCTCACACTCATTTAAAACTTCATTGCGTACTCCTCCTGATTTGCAGTCGTGGAACACCTTTTCAGCAAAACGGTTTGCCGCTTGCTTAGCGATTGCATTGTTTGAATGTATTGATCGCCTTATTGTCTGCATATAAGATTCAAATGGGAAGGCCGAAAAAGATTCCAACGGTCCCATTTGATTGACATCTTCGGCCAAGTGTTGCAGACAATGGATGTTATAAACTAGGTGCTTCCTACCATATATAACCTCAAACTCTTTAAGAAAGTTGATTAACTCAACTCTGCAACCTTCCAAGTAATTTCTATGAAATCTAGGGTGAGATAAAAGGTAAACTGCTAGACTTAATCTTTGGAAGTTTCGATAAATTGCCGGTGGCATTATGTCCTTTAGTACAACTGGTCCTAGGTACAGGAGGAACAGGCGACATTCTGTGGCTTTCCACCGACTGACTTCGGTTAGCCCCCTACATTTCCTCGGGAAGTCCCTGGGTGTCATTCCAGCACAGTCTAATATCTTCCCGTCAATATTTCCTAGCATAAGACGGTCCACGTGCATCTCATTCTTTTTAGCTAAGTCTTGCCAGAGACTTACAAGCTTCCTAACTACCCCTAAGTACACTAGGTGCATTGGAACAAAAGGGAAACACTTAACCATATCAATGTTTAATTCCTCAAAAATGCAGTCTCCACGGTGGTGACTTGACTGCATCCTTTGACGGAAGCTGTCACCAGTTCTTATTGGGAAGAAGCCATTTCCAAATATCATTCTTCCATCAACTTTAACTCCAGTGACTGTGCATTTGTCGCAACCTGAACTAGCATTATGACCTACTATATACTTCAAGTCCGCTCTAGCCAGTGCATCACAGATGACGGCTGTTAAACGAACGTTGAAATGCCTATGAAGTCTGGTAATGTGTATGCCTTGATTTAATATCTCCTTCAGTTCAGATACTAAGTCAATGCATAACTCTTTGTAACTGCTGGGCTTGCTAGGACCACCATATATACCTATCAAGAAAACACTGCTTAAAAACGGTGCCGTAATCCTACCTAACAGGGGCCATAACTGCTGGTTAGTAGACTTCGGGATGGACAAACCGTCGACATTCAACTGCAGGTCAATTATGTTGCTGGGAGTTTCAATCACAGACGACATCTCCATGTAGTGCTGCAAACATTTTTTGAGACCGATGTGGCAATGCATTCCTTCTCCCAGTAGTCTAGAATCGCATGACCCACACATTCTCAAGACACTTCTAACAGTTTTTGGTAGCTGAGGCAATTTTGCACGGAATATCTCCAAGATTCTGTTAGCGTCTGCTTGTGAAATGTTCGTGGTGACTAGGATATTCAGAAGCATATTTGTCAATTCGTCACGTTCAGAAGAGACTTGTGTGCACATTTCGGAAGTACTAGCACATGGTGTTACGCTGGTGCACGGTATCGATGGCACCACCTCGATTACATTAGTCATACTGTCAGTGTTTACTGAAGAGGGCTCGACCTCAACAGGAAGGACAGCATGTGAAACAGCCTCCGTTGATGTCGACGCTGCATTTATCTCGGCCATTATCTGCGCATAATTACGTTTATACCTTCTGTAAAACGTAGTGTAATGGCAGGTCAATTGTAGATTACGCTCACGTAATCTCTTCAGGCTTAGTATAGGGTATTTAGTGTTAGACTAGGAGAAAAATAGAAGAGGGAGAACAACGACCACCTACCTGCATGCTGAACGGTTTAAAAGTGCGCGCAAGATGTGTAAGTGTAATAAAACAAACCATGACATATGTAGCGCTCTGATTTACGTTTAGCAAAGAAATTTGGCACTAACTGAACTGATTGGTCAGTGAGATTAAAAATTATTCAAGAAGAAATGTAGATTTCATTAATTTACGAAAAATGCAGCCGTTAATTCATGCGTTTTATTAATTTCCAGCCTCGGTGAAGTTTTTCCGACGTAAAAAGTTTACTACTTACAATTTTTCAGTAGTCCACCGAGGTAAGTAAAACTTTTTAAATGCTTCCCCATTCTGTCCCCATTATTCGCATTTTGTCCCCATTTTTCAGAGATTGTCCCCATTTTGTCCCTATTTTTCAAAGATTGTCCCCATTTTGTCCCCATTCTTCAAAATGTTGTCCCCATTCTGTCCCCATTTTCCCCAAATTGTCCCCACATTTGTCCGATTGGGTCCCCATGCTGACAACGTTCATTTGCAATGTATAATGCTACAGGTATACCTCGCACTATCATGATGTCCACTTTTGGTTTTAATACATTTATCCTCAGTTGTGCCAGTTGTTTTTGTTCTATACCATTTTTGTGCATTTAGTGCACAACCGTACCCTTCAGAGAGTAGGAATATAATAAGTCATAAAGAGCTGTAAAATGTTAGTTTTAATGGAGTAAAATGAGGATCAGGTAAAGACGTTATTAGAAAATAAATGAGATAAGACTTTTTGAACTGCTTTTTAAAGATCTGACAATGGACAGCAAGTTAATTTATAAGATGCCCCATAAAACTGTGCACATCCCACATGGTCGCATCTCAACAATAGGCTGGGCGAATGGTATATATTTAGAGGTAGAAGCATGATCTGTCAAGGCGTTCATTATTATCTTTTTCAAGATAAAGATCTAAGCCCTCAGAATAATCAGAAATATCTCGAGCCTTTAATTTGTGTATTGCTGTTCCTGCAGAATGGGGCGATTCACCTTAGTGACCGCCACCATATCTACTGATCAGCTAGCACCACCCTCCCTCCTTTTTTGATGTTAGGCTCTGAGACTATGATTATTATGGTTACCGCAAATATACTGCTTGGTACCAGACATGTTCGTACCTCATATTCCATCTCCCTAGCTTTCTAAATGAGTGCTTCCAATAGGTCTCCACATACATCTTTATGAACATATTATATATGTGTGCATGCGTTCTAATAAACAGATTACATTATAAGAAGTTAAAACCTTAAAGAGTAAAAACAATAGGTTTCGTGAATAGTGGAGCAAGATTCAGTAGAACAGTATAGTTAGGATTCAATGTAGGTAGTAAGAACTGAAGGTAAGGTCGGTTGGCAGGACTTAGTGTACTAAATTATCATGACAGTCTTGTATATAGTAGACATCTAACATTGCAAATTAACCTGTCTACATTTAATATAAAAGATATTAACAGAGATACGACATAGCTTTAACAGCATGAATTTTAGAAAATTAAATGAGAATGGGTAACTGTTGACTGAAGATAGTCAATTCAACTCAAAAATAGTGCAGTGTATTATGCTAATAATATAAGTATATTTGTAAAATAATAAAAGATATGGTTGCTAATGTAATGGTTTTCGGAAATAATTATACCGACGAACTTATTGAAGATTACAGTGAAGAGGAAACCAGTTAGTTAGTTAAACGGCTACAGTGCAGTTAGTAGTTAAAACGTTTTTTTAAAAGTAAAAGGTAGATGTGTTTTGAGTACCGGAGCAAATTGAGTCATATTCTAGTGAAAAGAGTGTAGTGGATAGTGGTACGATTAGGGATAAGGGTAGGTTGAATGGACTTGGGGAAAATGGTTGGTTGGTTGAGTTTGTTATTGCTAGGTATTCCTGGCCACTTTTCATATGGCATGCTTTAGACATTACAAAGTACCAGTTTGCTTATATTATGGGAGAACTATCACAACTAATTTGGGATTATACGTCCAGGAAAATTATAGATAGTCTTATGAGTTTGTAAACCCGATTGAAGAAATATCGATAGGATCTCTAGTAAGCTGAATAACCGAACCTTAGCTAAAGGCATGTGGGAGAGATTAGTTTGGTTTTATCACGTTATATATTCGGTACGGTTGCCGGGGCAAATGAGTTTCCTCAAATTGGGGGTATTGCACTGGGGTCTGTAGTACTAGAGATAGTTGAGCGGCCCATATGGGTAAAGTATGGATAAGTAGACCGAAGCTCTTTTGTTGACACGAACTCGTTAAGGAGACGCTGGAATTCAGTTGGAGATCGGCAACTACGTGCAGTAAGTGGAAGTTCGTTCCATAATGCACTGTACTTTATTTTAAAGAAACATGATCGCAGTTTTTTCCGGTACCGGGTAATGGATAGAGAATTTTCATGATTCCTAAGAGCGTATATGTGTAAACTGTTGGAAGCTATTGGATTACTGCTTTTGATATAGCCGTGTAAAAGGCGAAAGAGGAATGTAAGTTTGAGTTTCAGGCGCCTTAACCGAAGTGGCTGAAGTCCTTATATTTTGCACCTATCAGCGTAAGTCAGTCCTTCATGTTTGTATAATAGGCATCGAGTAAAACTTCGCTGAATATTTTCAATACGAACCCTGTCATACCCATGCATGAAACCGAAGACAATTGTGCAGTATTCAAGTACTGGACGAACCATGACTTTGTATAAAAGGACTTTAGCCTCATTTGTGTACATTTTTAGATGTAACAAGCCTGTGAGTCTTCGGCATTTAGAAACAAGTGCTTTTGCGTACTGACTGAATGTTAAGTTTTGTGAGTAGGTAACTCCCAGGTCTTTAATAGAACTGGGGTTTTGGAGAAAAGAGTTACCTAGGTGTAACCTGAAATTCGGATGGGAGTTATTGAAATATAGGACACCACATTTATCAGAATTGAATGGCAGTTGCCAGTCGTTGCTCCAGTTGTGTAACCTATCCAGATCATCTTGAATATGTTTAAATCCCTCGTTCAGTGTAGAATGGGGGAAGCTGTATACAATCTTTAAGTCGTCAGCAAAGAGGTATGGAGTACCATGCTTGATTACGCTGCAGATGTCGTTAATGTAGATTACGAAAAGCAGTGTGCCTAGTACACTATCCTGAATCACTCCACTTCGTATAGGTCTGGGTGACGAGTAATTATTTGCAAATTTCACAACTTGGGAACGATCTCCCAAGAAAGAAATGAACCAGAATAACAAGGGGTCTTGGAACCCGTACGACTTTAGCTTAAGGATAAGTCTCTTGTGTGGGACTTTATCAAAGGCTTTTTTGAAGTCAAAGAAGAGAGTTGCGACATGCTAACCATGATCATGCTTAGCGGTAACATCATCAAAGTAGTCAAGTAGGCAGGTGAAGCATGATCGATTTTTCAAGAAGCCGTGTTGTGCTGGAGTAAACACTTTGTGAAGGTGTAGGTATGAAGCAATATCTTGCCCTATTACCTTTTCCATAACCCTGGAAACTACTGACGTGATATTGATCGGTCGGTAGTTTTCGATATTAGAAGTTGATCCTTGTTTGTGACTAGGGGTTATAAACGATAGCTGCCAGCACTCTGGGTAACTCCCATTATTTAAGGACAGAATGAAAAACTTTAGTAGGATAATGGGTATATCCTCACCTGTCTGTCTGTCTGTTTTCGACATAGAACTTTGCACAAATGTGCGGAAGTTCAAGTCGCCACATTCCGTGTAGCACGCGAAGCAAGAGAAGAAAGTACAAGAAAAGCATAATAGAAACAGTGAGCAGAGGTGTGAGACAAAGGAGTAATAAAGAAATACAAAACAGTTTCATTGAAGATCATAAGTCACAGGGAGTGGATGCATCTGCGCCACTGAGAACGATTTTGAGCCATGTCACCAATTGTTTCCAACCATAGATTTTTACCGTCCCGAGGACCCCAGCCTGGAAGTCTACACCTTTCTACGTGGCTTAGACCAACTGTTGTGGATTTCATTGACTGATGCCAAGTTTTTGTTTGACCGCCGCTAGCTTTTTTCCAGCCTGACCCTATATCCGCTAACATTGCTCGTCGAGGGAGGCGATGGCTTGGCATACGTAACACATGTCCTAACCATCTCAGTCTTTGTAGCTTCACGACTTCGTCGATTGATTTCCCCTGTTTACCTAGAACTCTACGCCTAACCTCCATGTTGCTCACCTTATTATGCCACTTTACACGGGAAATAGAACGCAGGCACCTATGATCAAAGACAGCTAGTCTTTTCATGTCTTCCACTCTCAGTGGCCAGGTCTCACAACCATAAAGGAGGACGGAGCGGACTGATGAGCAGTACACCCGCCCTTTGGTCGATAGTCGAACATCTCGTCTACGCCAGAGTCGGCGTAAACTAACAAATGCGAAACGAGCCCCTTGTATTCGTGCTGAGATTTCGTCAGAGATCAGCCCGTTGGGGCTGATGGTACTTCCCAAATAAGTGAAGCGGTCAACGTGCTCTACCACTTCACTTCCTATTTTTAAACTAGGCGTCGATGTAGTCCAGTCCTGTAACATCATCTTGCATTTGGCGGGAGCGAATCGCATGCCAAACATTCGTAGATTGCGGCTCAAGGTGTTTAGAAGACTCTGCATTTCGTCAGCGTCTTCGCCTAGAAGGACTATATCGTCTGCATATTCCAAGTCAACGAGATTATTCCCGGTAGCAAGTCAATCCCTGAGTCGCTGAAGTCACCTAGGGTTAAGTCCATTAACACATCTATGATGAAGTTGAATAGAAAAGGAGATAATGGGCATCCTTGACGGACACCACTGGTCGTCATCAGTTCAGATGACAGCTCGCCGTAAGCCCTCACCTGGCTGTATGAGTACGAGTAGAGTGCCTTAATCAGTGCAATATATTTTCTTGGAATTCCCTTTACAGCCAAGCATCTCCAGAGAACTTCCCGATCGACAGAGTCGAATGCTGCCTTTAGGTCAAGAAATATAATGACTGTTGGACGCCGGTAGGAATGCCTATGTTCTAGAATCTGTCGGAGGGTGAAGATATGATCAATACACCCTCTTCCTGGTCTAAAGCCTGCCTGGCTCTCTCGTGTTTGTGCTTCCCGAGCACCACTCAGTCTACGCATGATTATTGAGCCTAAGACTTTAGATACTATATTAGTCAAGCTAATCCCTCTGTGATTATCACAGGAAGACTTGTCTCCCTTCTTGTATATGGGGATAATCAGTGACTTACACCAACCCGATGGGACTTCTTCTGATTCCCAGACGCTGCCTAGTACCTCAGTTAATCCGGACAGTAAGCTGTCTCCACCGTACTTAAATACCTCTGGAGTCATTCCATCAGGTCCCGCTGCTTTGCCTAGTTTCAGATTGGTGACAGCTTTAGTAACCTCAGTTAGTGACGGAGGACCTGTGTTTATATCCCATTCAGGGAGGTGTTGGATGCTCGGAAGGTTGAGCGTGGCTGTGGGCAAATTAAACTGCTCCTCATAATGCTCTTTCCAACGATCCAGTCGTCTATCCTGGGAGCTAATTATAGTGCCATTTTTTTCCGAGATTGTCTCACTGATGATTTGTCTTCTCCCACCCGTTTCCCTGATGAGTCCAAAGAGTTGCCTGGTGTTGCCTATCCTCGAAGCTTTCTCCATCTCTTTGGCTTTTGTCGCCCACCACTGTTCACGGTCCTTGCGGAGACTTTTCGTAAGTTTCCTCTTGTGCAGCTTTCGCTCCTCATTGAATTCGGAGCTCGCCGGAATAAGTCTTCTAGCATCTATCAGTTCGGATGAGGCGGTGGAGATCCAGTGGTTTTTACTCACCTTTGGGTTTACCTTATTCACAGCTTTTACAGCTGTATCTATGGCTGCCTGGATATTTTTCCAAGCTTCTTCAGGGTGAGCACAGCTGTCGAACACAGATATGTGTTTAGCTAGTTCTTCCTCAAATACGGATTTAGTTTCCTGATCGAGCTGGGGACGTGATGGTTTTACCGCCAGCTGTTTCCTACGTCCGTTCAGTCGTAAGCACACCCGAGCGCGGACCAGTGCATGGTCGGTATCTACGCACGTGTTCCAGAAGGAGCGACAATCTCCTACCGACCCACGCCAACGATAGCTTATTGCTATGTGGTCTATTTGTGTCCAGCGTTGGTTTGATGAAGGGGGTCTCCAAGTCAAACAGTGTCTCTCCTTGTGTTTAAAGTTAGTGCTTACAAGAAACAAATGATTATCAGAGCAGAACTGTAGGAGACGGTCACCGTTGTCGGTTCGCTGGCACGGAGCTCCATAGGTGCCACCGACATCCTTCTCAGATTGACACAATTTCCCTACTTGAGCGTTAAAGTCACCAGCTAGAACGACTATGTCTGAGCGTTTAGCCTTTCCACCAAACTAGACAGCTTTTGGTAGAACTCATCCTTCGTTTCATCTGAACTGCAGTCAGTGGGGGCGTAGGCGGAGATTACGAAAAGGCATCGGCGAGTAGTGCAGTCCTTCCTCCTTCTTACTGATCCGTTCAGGCGGACAGCACACATTCGGCTATCTACCGGGATCCAGTCAAGCAATGTCTTTTCTGCCCTAGTACTCAAAGCTATCCCTACGCCAGCTAATCCTCGTGAACTAGCTGTGGCATCTCCTGACACCCTCAAGGTGAATTTTGCAGATTCAACCTGTTGGCCAGGTGGGGTTAGGTGAATAACCACACTTGGGTCTTGTATGCGTGTTTCTGAAACACAGCATACATCAATGGCTCGTGATGCCAGGGTCTTGGCTAGTGATGCTTGTTGTCCTATTTGGCAAAGTGTCCTAACATTAAGAGCTCCTATATGAAATTGGTGGCGCGGCTTTAAGAGGCTGTCGGTGGTGGTTTTTTGGCTTCCATCGTTTTTAGTGGACGCAGAGTGGAGAGGAAGTGGAGAGCTATCAAGTCGAGGAGTTGCATCAGTGGAAGGAAGGCAAGATGATAGAGATGAAGACAAAGATGAGTGAGTAATAGAGAGGTTTCGTGTGCATTTCGGATTGTGAGGGCGATTGTTACTTCCCGGCTGCCCACACCGTGGAAGTTGGTTGCGTGACCGCAGAGCCCAGGGGACAACTGCTTGAGGCCGGTCACACGCGGCCTGTTTTTCTTCGTTCTTTTTTGTTTGGTGTGTCTCAGTAGCAGATTTATCACTCCCGCCCTGTGACACGGCAGCAGGAAGCGCGGTCGTTGTTAATCCGGGCCACGGCCGATCCGGCATGAAATTTTGTGATTTTGTATTGGACATGATGTTGGATTGGGTAGCTGCTTTTTGTTTAACCGCTATCCAAACAACCTGCCTGGCATGGTAGTACCTCAAGAGACATAAGTCTCAGCCAGTATAGCTTGAATAGATCATTGCGGTGTTCAAGCCCGACCACCACGTCAAGGTAGCAACTTTCGGTCGGGTTTTTATAAACATTATCAGGGCGAGGCGCATGCATATAGCACACAGCCTTCTTCAAACCTTGCACACAACCATTAGGTCGCGTACTATCCCATCGCCCTTGGCAGATCTGGCAACATAAGTCACGAGAACACCATCAGAGCATATGACAGGCTAGGTACCCCATATCCTCACCACCTCTTTTCAACAAGATAAGTGAAATTCCATCAGGCCCAGCCTTATATGATGTCCGGAGGGATGCTATAGCGGAGGAAATCTTTTGTTGGGTGAATGTTATATTACCCAAAAAGTGATTTGGTATTGTCGGAACTTCAAGACTACCTACTGTTTCTTCGATAGTGTAGTAGCTAGGAAAGTGGGAGCTGAATAACTCACATATCTTCTGCGGGTCTTCGTGTAGTTTTTCTCCATCTAGTAATAAGTTAGGGATACTTATTCTGTTGTTGTTGATTCGTGACTTAATTAGTTTAACTAATGCCTCTATATTATCAGGTCGAGAGTGGAGGATGCGTTCTAGTTTGATGGACTCAGATAACTGATTAGATTTGTATGAATCATAAGTTTGCTTGAGTGTAATGAGTGATGAAAAGTCATTACATCTGTAAAATTGCCTAGCATGCTTACGCAGTCGGTTTCGAATCTTTACGGGGATGAAGTCGGGCTGTTTAGGCCTCGTTTTCACAGGTCTTACTGGAGCGATGAAGTCGTGTGCAAATCCTAGGTTCTCATAGAGTAATTTGTTTGTCTCTATAGCCGAGCTGCACGTAAAGTATGGCTCCCAGTCTAGGGTGCGTGTGTATGGTTTCAGTTCATCCCACTGAGCATGTCTGTAACCCCTGAGTAATACTTTGTTGGCGTATATTGTCGAACTCATGCTAGTGCAAATATTAAATGTACCAAATACTATTCTGTGGTCGCTGCCAGGAAACTCTTTACCTACTCGAAGGGTAGTGGGGATGATACCATTAGTGAAGACTAGATCTAAAATCTTAGATAGCCTAGTAGGATACTGTAGGTGTTGTTGCCATTCTTTTGTTTCTATTATGTTGATAAATTCATTGTACCGTCTTGGTGAGGAAAGTGGTTACCAGACTACATCGGGCATATTAAAGTCTCCACATATAATTTTAGCCGTGTGAGGTAGTGAAGTGGCGTAAGCGAACGTGCTAGCAAGCTTCATATTACCTTCAACAGTTGAGCACAGGGGGTGATAGATGCAACCTATAAGATAGAAACTGGAGTGAGACAGTCTTAGAATAGCCCACACTGAATCGTTATCTGTGATGAGCTCTGGGTAGAAGCACTGTGTGGCCTTAATATCAGACCTGATATACATAGCACATCCTCCTCCTCTACCATAGTTTCTGTCGCCTCTAAATACATAATAGTTATCAATAGAAATATCTTTATCGCAAATCTGGGGAGTGCACCATGTCTCAGTAATCATTATGAGAGACGGGTTGCAAATTAGGGATAATGTCGTGAAGTCGAACATTTTGTTGAGTAAGGAGCGAGTATTGATAAGACAGAATGAGAGAGAGTTACGGGTGACGGTGAAATCGAATATATCTTTAAAAATATTCTCTCCAAGGTTTATGGCGTCTAGAGCAGATTGTTTGATGGGTGCTAACTCAGATGGTGGCCACTTACTAGCAGTGCTGGAAAAGTGCCCTACACCAGTATCAGCACAGAGAGATGTGCTATCGTTTGTTACCCCGGCGGGTGTGAGGTGTTCATAATACCGTGCTTCCAATGCATCGCCCTCCCATCCGGTGATAAGTGGCTTGACAGTATGTGTGCTATTTGCGTCAATATTCCTCGTTAATCGTTTGTTTATTCTACTTGATAAGACCGAATATTAGCCCTTGCGTAGTATGTGAAGTGTAGAGTATATGAGGCTATCGTTGAAATACTAAGTAGGAGCAGATATTCGGAGAAGCCTATTGGTAAAAGATTATGTTCTAGTCAAATAAAGTAAACATGCCTAAACCGTGGGGGAGGTCTTGCGATTATAAAGCGTTTCGAGTTATATATCGTCATAGCAGAATACGTAAACTGATTCCCGATTCATAGTCACCAATTGAGGATAAATCTAACTGAGATAGTTTGTTTGTGATTTCTGCTTGTCGCAATGTACCATAAGGAGAGACTATACCTATGCTGTTAGATGTATAACTCAGTGCAACTGCGGTTATCGTAATAATTAAAAACAGAATGCCTAGGGTTATCAGCCAAAGAACACGATACTTTGCTAGCTGCTCATATAATCACGTAATCAAAAGTCATACAGACGCCGCAGTTACCCCAAACAGTATACACTCTGTCAATCACGTCTCATAAACCGTTAATGCCCAGCTCTCGCTACGCTCTTGCCCACGCTGTTCTTCGAAGATTTCTCAGAAACGCTTAGTTATAACGGACGCAAAAACCAAAACACCGATCTGCCGCTTGATATTTGTTTATTGTTACACCAACATATAAAAGGAATGAGCGAACCAAGGTTTCTGACGATGTTTCACTCTTCTTTCTGAACAGCGACCGATGAGACGATGACTGTCATATTGATGCCTCCGCGAAAATTGGGGAAGTTGATTTTAAGCAAACAACAATGAATTGATCGTTCAATCTTCAACTCCAACCCTTTTTTCCTTCACGACCAATGCACATTGACTTGGATGCCATTGCGAGAACCTGGGTCACACGGACAGAGCTGAAATGGAAAGCAAACAGAAAAGCCAACACACCACAAGCATACCCACAGCACAATCTCACACATCAATGACGACCTGCGCGTCCAGACAGAGACCTCCTCTTGACATCTTGCAACACAATCGCCATTTGCTAGAATGACTCTTGCAGAATGCAAAGTGACCATGGCACCAACTATTGATACTCTACGCACACCCTCTTATCTACTCACTACCAATTACCACTGCAATCGCTTGTCACTCATTCTGCCTCAGTTCTAGTAGCGGTGACGCATGCGAGCCTCAGTCGTTTACACTTTCTCCCCGGCGTGTCGGACCGCAGCTAACAATTATCTCCGTGTTCGTTTCATTCTCAGCAATGGTCTCCCCGGCGTATACGACCCATCTGCTGTCTCTAACATCAATCAATTCATTCATGGATGCAGAAGACTCGAAACAACTTCAAAAGTAATCACGACGAAAATTTTAACAAAATTACGCAATAACAACAAGGTACGAAAACAACAAGTAAACACAATGAATCCAAAATACACCAATTGATATGACACACCACACGTATATACAAATAGTACAAACAACCTCGCGGATCATGTCTTGGTGGAATTCATTTGAAGAACTGTAGGACTTACACCAGCACGCCTACAACCCTTCTCAGGTTGCGATTGTAATTTGTGGAATGTCCAGACACAAACAACATTAACCAACAATTACATCAATTGGAACTCACACAACTATTTAACACAAACATATGTACAATCAACACATCAAATGTTGTGGATTCCGGCATGACAAACTACCCTTGAAGAACCGTAGGACTTTATTCTTAGCGGACTAAGACAAAATGACAAGCTTAAATTAGAGGGAGTGCAACGGCAGTTTACCTCAAGAACTCTTGGTTTAGAAAGTAGTCTGGAATACCATGAGAGATGCGTAAGACTAAGATTAGAACCCCTCTGGAAAAGACGCCTTAAGCTAAACCTAATCTTTTACTATAAGCTAACTAATCTTCTCTTGCATTCCTCCGAGCCAATAACTAAACCTACCGCTGTCGTCAGTTACAATCTTAGAAATCATCACAACCTAGCTGCTATAGAGCACTGTCAGACTTACGTGCGGTACAACTTCTTCTTAAATAAGTTTTCAGTCATTTGGAATAGACTACCAGCTAATGTGCGCGATGCAAACACACTTCCAGTGTTCATCTCCTCAGTCACCAGACTGCTCACAGATGACAATGCACTTCTACGTCTGACTCTTACACCCTCTTTTTCACCCTACATAGATATTTTAAGTTGTTTAAACGTGTAGTTACAGCAAACTACAATTATAAATTTTAATATTATTGGAACTAGATGATTAACATTTCTACACAGGACAGTAATATTAGTTCACACATAATATAAAAGTTAGCATAACGGGACTAGTTAGTTTGTGTACCAAAATAACCACAGTTACTAAACAGAATATATATGTATATATTTATTAATCACTCCTTAAGGACTCCCGTTGCTTTCTTTTGCGTTGCTGTTGTTTGTCTTCTTTTTTCTCTCACCATTTCAGCTTCCATTTGACTTTTTGAATGAGAATGAATAATGTGGATATTTGACCATTTACAATGACAAATGGTCTGCAAACATTATTGGTCCCGTATCTTTCAGTTGCCTGGTTAATAACGAATTAACTTTCTCCACGACGCAACCTGGATTACATTTGTGGATTACATTTGTGGAATATACTCTTATACCAATGGAAAAGTATCAATTTGTAATACAACTTCACGATTGTAGCTTATAACATAACTGATCGTATCTGTAAAAATAGCTTCCTTATTACCCAATTTGGATATAAATCAAATCAAAAATGAGATTCGGATTTGTACACACCCAGGTTATATTGAGGAATTACTTCAAGCTTTATTTTTTCCCAAGTATTTTTAATCCATCCAAAACTTACTTGGGTTTTTTTGTTAATGCGAAGACAATATTCCTATATTTCATGATGTGCTCCATTGAATGACTTGTTATATTGTGGAATAACTTCAAGCTTTATTTTTTCCCAAGTATTTTTAATCCATCCAAAACTTACTTGGGTTTTTTTGTTAATGCGAAGTCAATATTCCTATATTTCATGATGTGCTCCATTGAATGACTGGTTATCATATTGTTCCCACAGACCTAAAAAATGGCATGCATTTTCATGTAAATTTATATGTTTATATGAGAATATACATTATTATAATTATTATTAAAACAAAAACGCCAGCAACCATGTAACTTAACCATAAACCGAATTTATGAAATTTAATTAATGCTTATCCATGCCTGTATATTTGGTGTGTCCTACACAAGTAGGAAAAAATGTGTACTTTATTAAAACATTATTATTAATTATGATTGCTAATCGTATATGTAATTTATCATATTGATGATGCCTGTAAACTGGCGTCTCTCATGTACAAAATGAGAATATACTATTATTATTATTATTATTAAATCATAAAAGGTTTTATAACTTCACTCTGACTAGTAATACCTTGTAAACTTTTGGAGTCAGAACTCCACTCTGAAGCAGTAACTCTATTCTGTGACACTCTATTCAGCAACGCTTACCAGATGCAACTACAGACTTCTTCACAACACCGTTATCGTCACACAATTCGGAGTCAGACCTGGAGTTTACATTTAGCTTATCACTGAACTTGCTCACTGATTCACAGTTCACTTCTGTATGCACCGCTCGCACACGTGTACAACACAACCGTGTTTCTCCTGCAGCTTGTAACTTATCTGTTGAGGATGTATTACGAAACCTGTTACACTCACTAGGTCTATAATTACTATACATCATGGAGCCTTCTCGATATCCACCTCTCTGAGGCCCTTTCGTCATCAATGAGTGCGTTTTACCCGCAGACCGCTCTATTCTAGGGGTGAGATGTAATAGACTGGAAAACTTGCTCATAGATTCATTGACACTAGTATTTACCAGTTTCAGGATATCATCAAACTTTGGATCGATACCCTCATCCTCCATACGGGAGCTCATCTTCACCCACTTCCTTTGCAGTCGAGTAGGTAGACGTCTTGCTATTACTTCTAGTATAAAACTCGAGTTGAGGTCACTCATGCGATTCATCGAAATCATTCCATTCTTGTAAATTAGCAAATTATCTAAAAACTCAGTGAGTGCCTGGGAGTCATCCTGTAATTGACCACAATTACCCTTAACAGCCTCGAATAATTTTCCAGCAATCATCGAAGGTCTTCCAAACCTTTGACGTAATATGCTCATAGCCTCGTAGTAGCCCTCTTTTGGCTTCATAAACTTACAGCACTGTATAGCTCTTGCAGCATCTCCAGTGCAATATCTCATCAAATACAATAACTTCATTTCATCAGTTCATAGATACCACTCAACATGATTTAAAATTCCCTTACAAACTGTAAATAATCAGCCGGATTTCCGTCGAAACACCGTGGTTCAAATTTAGGGAGTTTGATGTTCCTATTATCCCTGAACGGCGAAACAGTAACATCAACCATGTCATGCTTAACATCAGACCCATAGTCACAAGTAACAGACAAGTCACCATGACTTACTTTCCTGTTCGCATCCAAGACACTTTGTCCCTTCTTTGACCCAGGCATTGTTGAACTTGACCCAATTCCAAATGTTCCGGATATTGCTTGTTCAAAGCGACTTGACCGGCACCAGGAAAGATGAACGGTGACTATCCAAAATCGTGCCAAGTGTCCAAAAGCGGGTGACTCTGAAGTATAGCGGCCCAAACCTAAACGACATTTAAACGCAAAAATGACCTTGACAGAGACAACTTCGACCAATGAGAAGGCTCAAAAGAAAGTCGGATAATTGTAAAAAACGGTTTTATATATAGGTAATGCAGTCACAATAAACAGCTACAAAAGATAACGTTCGCGTATATGTTGCAGGTAAACCTCCCAGTTTCTCATAGGAGTCTTCATTGTCATACCAAACCAGTTTCTGTACATTAATTCATCTAGATAACTGCAAATCATTGGATTTCTTGATCCATTAACAGCCCTTATCCGTCTTTTTAGACGACTCCAAGGACTTTCGATGCAATTAGTGTGCAGTCCATCCAAAGGATTCCTGAAACTCTCCGTGTGATTGACGACACGATAAAAGTACCTATGATTGGACGGTAGCCACTCCATTCATCTTTGTGAATAATCGTCCCAGGCAGCACCGAACGCTGAATAATAGGCAATAATACAGCTGAACTGCGATTGGGAATCGCTTCTATATACACATTTCGTAGTGTTATGTCGTAGATACACAATATCCACCGCTGGGGTGTCAATGGAGTTGAAGATTGAACGATCAATTCATTGTTGTTTGCTTAAAATCAACTTCCCCAATTTTCGCGGAGGCATCAATACAGCAGTCATCGTCTCATCGGTCGCTGTTCAGAAAGAAGAGTGAAACATCGTCAGAAACCTTGGTTCGCTCATTCCTTTTATATGTTGGTGTAACAATAAACAAATATCAAGCGGCAGATCGGTGTTTTGGTTTTTGCGTCCGTTATAACTAAGCGTTTCTGAGAAATCTTCGAAGAACAGCGTGGGCAAGAGCGTAGCGAGAGCTGGGCATTAACGGTTTATGAGACGTGATTGACAGTTTCTGACGATAGAAACAGATCTGGCGGATTCATACAGTTGGTGCAAGTTTGGATAGTCACCGTTCATCTTTCCTGGTGCCGGTCAAGTCCGCTTTGAACAAGCAATATCTGGAACATTTTGGAATTGGGTCAAGTTCAACAATGCCTGGGTCAAAGAAGGGACAAAGTGTCTTGGATGCAAACAGGAAAGTAAGTCATGGTGACTTGTCTGTTACTTGTAACGATGTGTCTGATGTTAAGCATGACATGGTTGATGTTACTGTTTCGCCGTTCAGGGATAATAGGAACATCAAACTCCCTAAATTTGAACCACGGTGTTTTGATGGAAACCCGGCTGATTATTTACAATTTGTAAAGGAGTTTGAGATCATGTTGAGTGGTATTTTATAAATGATGAATTGAAGTTAATGTATTTGATGAGATATTGCACTGGAGATGCTGCAAGAGCTATACAGTGCTGTAAGTTTATGAAGCCAAAAGAGGGCTACTACGAGGCTATGAGCATATTACGTCAAAGGTTTGGAAGACCTTCGATGATTGCTGGAAAATTATTCGAGGCTGTTAAGGGTAATTGTGGTCAATTACAGGATGACTCCCAGGCACTCACTGAGTTTTTAGATAATTTGCTAATTTACAAGAATGGAATGATTTCGATGAATCGCATGAGTGACCTCAACTCGAGTTTTATACTAGAAGTAATAGCAAGACGTCTACCTACTCGACTGCAAAGGAAGTGGGTGAAGATGAGCTCCCGTATGGAGGATGAGGGTATCGATCCAAAGTTTGATGATATCCTGAAACTGGTAAATACTAGTGTCAATGAATCTATGAGCAAGTTTTCCAGTCTATTACATCTCACCCCTAGAATAGAGCGGTCTGCGGGTAAAACGCACTCATTGATGACGAAAGGGCCTCAGAGAGGTGGATATCGAGAAGGCTCCATGATGTATAGTAATTCATATAGACCTAGTGAGTGTAACAGGTTTCGTAGTACATCCTCAACAGATAAGTTACAAGATGCAAGACAAACACGGTTTTGTTTTACACGTGTGCGAGCGGTGCATACAGAAGTGAACTGTGAAACAGTGAGCAAGTTCAGTGATAAGCTAAATGTAAACTCCAGGTCTGACTCCGAATTGTGTGACGATAACGGTGTTGTGAAGAAGTCTGTAGTTGCATCTGGTAAGGCGTTGCTGAATAGAGTGTCACAGAATAGAGTTACTGCTTCAGAGTGGAGTTCTGACTCCAAAAGTTTACAAGGTATTACTAGTCAGAGTGAAGTTATAAAACCTTTTATGATTTGCGAGGAGGAACCAAAATTGTCTACTTCTGTTATTAAAGAGTTTGAAAATGATGAAGTTGACGGTAAAGTGAATATTCGTGATAATGATCATGATACTTCACAGTTGTCTTTGGTTGATCATTATGAGATGAGGGATATGCCTACTACCGCTAAGTTTAATAAAGGTTCTGTACAACTACAACGTGAAGTAGAATTGAATGCAGATGCAGTTGCAGAAGGCATGCGTACTTGTGAGACCGTCAGTGTAAGTGATCAGCATGTAGCCCACCTATCATCAGATGCTAGTGCTAAACCTGAGCTGATAGTAAAAGACAGCAGTGGTGGTAATCTTGCAGTTAGACAAATTTCTGAAAGCCGAGAAACAACAGCTTTTGATCCACCGCTGACTTCATCAACTGATATCAATCAGTCGTCGTTGGTGCTGTCATCCACAATGAAAAAGACGCCCATCAACTCAAGTATCTTGTGCAATGACTATGCTAGTATCAGTTCGTTTGAAAGGACGAATATCAATGGTCAGTTTAGTGAGGAAAAGCCAAGTGTAAAGGAGAGAGTAATTGTTAAATTGACTTGCACGAATAAAGGCATTTCTAGTTTCAAGTTACTATTTGAATGCTATTATCTTTGGTGTAAATTACTCTGTTTCTACGCTTGGTTGTCCAGATACGTCGTGTGTTTGTTTGTCATCTATATTCTACGATACAATGACATGGGCGTGTTGCCGTTCAGATTTGAGGATATAGCTGATAGAAGGAAGTTAGCAAATGAACTCTGCGACGATTTTCCAACCTAGGGCGTCAACCTGAGAAGGGTTGTAGGCGTACTGGTGTAAGTCCTACAGTTCTTCAAAGGGTAGTGCATCAATGAGCAGTCCAATGTGCTTGGCGTGTGATCTTGTACATATGTTCATATTGTATATACTGAATTGATATCATCTGTCATCTAGCTGTTGGTAATTCTGTTTGTGTCCAGACGACTTCCACTTGTATCATCAACCTGAGAAGGAATGTAGGCGTACTGCTGTAAGTCCTACAGTTCTTCAAGGGTAGTTTGTCATGCCGGAATCCACAACATTTGAGGTATTGATTGTACATATGTTTGTTTTAAATAGTTGTGTGAGTTCCAATTGATGTAATTGTTGGTTAATGTTGTTTGTGTCTGGACATTCCACAAATTACAATCGTCAACCCGAGAAGGGTTGCATGCGTACTGGTGTAAGTCCTGCAATTCTTCGAAGGAATTGCACCAAGACATGATCCGCGAGGTTATTTGTACTGTTTGTGTATACGTGTGGTGTATCATATCAATTGGTGTTTCTTGGATTCATTGTGTTTACTTGTTGTGTTCGTACCTTGTTGTTATTGCGTAATTTTGTTAAAATTTTCATCGTGATTACTTCTGAAGTTGTTTCTTGTCTTCTACATCCGTGAATGAATTGATTGATGTTAGAGACAGCAGATGGGTCGTATACGCCGGGGAGACCATTGCTGAGAATGAAACGAACACGGAGATAATTGTTAGCTGCGGTCCGACACGCCGGGGAGAAAGTGTAAACGACTGAGGCTCGCATGCGTCACCGCTACTAGAACTGATGCAGAATGAGCAACAGGCGATTGTAGTGTTAATTTTTAGTGAGTAGATACGAGGACGTGCGTAGAGTATCATGAGTTTGTGCTATGGTCAAGTTGCATTTTGCAAGATTCATTCTAGCAAGTTGTGATTGTGTTGCAAGATGTGAAGAGGATGCCTTCAACTCGAAGGCGTAGGTCGTCATTGATGTGCGAGATTGTGCTGTGAGTATGATTGTGGTATGTTGGCTTTTCTGTTTGTTTTCCATTTCAGCTCTGTCCGTGTGACCCAGGTTCTCGCAATGGCATCCAAGTCAAAGTGTATTGGTCGTGATGGAAAAAGGGAATGGATCTTTTTTGCCGGGGGTGTCAATGCAGTTGAAGATTGAACGATCAATTCTTGGTTGTTTGCTCAAAACCAGCTTCTTCAAATTCGCGGAGGCATTAATCAGGCAGTCATCGTCTCATCGGTCGCTGTTCAGAAAGAAGTCAGGAGAAAACCTTAAGAAGTAATATTATGATTTATTATCGTAATATTTGTTCACAGACCTTAATTGTAACAGTGTTTATATGTTCGTGTTACAATAAAGAATTCTCGAGTCGCCAATTGGTGTTTTGGGTTTTGCGTCCGTTGTTACTAAGCGTTTCTGAGAAACTTCAAGGAACAGCGTGAGCCCGAGTGCAGCAAGAGCTGCGCATTAACGGTTTGCGTGACGTGGCTGACAAACTCCTAGACAGATCATGATTCTGCTTTTAAATATATACCATTCGTCCAGCCTATTTTTGAGATGCAACCACATGGGCTCTGCACACATTTATATGGCATCTTGTAAATTAACTCGGTATCCATTTTCAGATCTTTACATACCACTTCACAATGTCTTATCTCATTGATTTTCTAATAATGTCTTTGCTTGGCCCTCATTATACTCCATTAAACCTAACATTTTATAGCTCTTTATGAATTTGATTCGACTTATTCTATTCCTATTCTCTGTAGGGTTCGGTTGTGCACCGAATGCACAAAAAGCTATAAAATAAAAAACCGGAATGAGGATAAATTTATTAAAACCATAAGTGGACATCATGATAGTACGAGGTGTACGTGTAGCACTATACATTGCAAATGAACGTTGTCAGCCTAGGGAGTTTATTTTATTAATGCATTTATTAATGATACTTGCACTTACCTATTTCATTACAATTTAATGATTCACCTCAGCACTTTTACTTTTCTAAAACAGCTTTCAGTCCCTTGTAAACGTTGTACTTACCTCAATATTGGTTGGTTATCGTATGCCGACAACCACGGGATGAAAACAAAACGAAGTCGATTTTCCCGCTCAACCTGGAGGACAACTGTACAATTCAATAACTATACAGCCTAGTTCAGACAATGTGTATTTATATATATATCAAATATTTAACTGTTGAAACATTATTAACTTGTAGACAATCTACGATTTGATATTATATCATACTTGATCGTGCCTGTGAAAATGGCATGCATTTTCATGTAAATTTTTATGTTTATAGGAGAATACACGTTAGTATTACTATAGAGTTTATTCAACTCGGTGTCTACATAATTTCACTATTTGCTTAGGAGCTACGGTATTTAGACAAAGGGTGACAGCGTCCAGAAAGTAATTGGCAAGATAGTCATTCCATTGACAGATCCGAATGAGTCCTGGACTAATCCCCGGTCTGTATGTTTGTAACTATGGCGTGCCATGCTCCCTGAATCTTGTTTGTTTCTTGTATTTAGTGGTGAGAAAGGCAGAGAGTAGAATAGCAATCTACGGTCACTACTGGAAAATATGTTTCCAACATAGTTGAAGACTGAAATTGTATCCTGACAAAACACAAGGTCCAACATGCTGTCACCATGGGTAAGTGTCTGGACATGTTGTTGCCACCCATAACAGTCGATAGTGGCAAGTGATTCATCGGAGCGTTGGCGGCCGGCATTACCTAACCAGTTGACGTCTGGAAGATTGAAGTCGCATGCAATTGTTTTATAGTAAGTACTAAACGAACAATCATGTGCAAACGATTTGGCTAATTACGCATCAGTTTTTTGGTTGAGCATGTTGCTCGATAAACACAGTCTATAAGAAGTTTGTACTTATCTCAATTTAAGACGGCCCAGAGGGAGTCAGGTACCTCATTCAGTATTTCATCCTCCACTTTACTGACCACGAATGAGTTATGTACCTATATGAGACATCCTCCACCACGCTTGCAACCTCTATTTGCACGGTGTACAGTGCAATCATCTAAACTTATATGCACATCAAATACAAAAGATGAGCACCATGATTCAGTAATCAGAGCTACAGTATGCTTGGTGATTAATAATAATGTCCGTAGTTCAAATATCCTATTAATAAAGGAACGTGCATTAATTGGCAATATCATGAATAAGTCACGAAATACTATAAACTGGCTTAAAATATCACGTAACCTAATTCTGTTTGTGCGTCAGTTTACGAATGTTAGTGGGGTCGCACCGGGTTCTCATGCATTGGGGTTACAGTGCGACGAGGTGGTTGTAGGTGTCATGGGTCGTCACGGTGATTTGGGACACCCAAAAATTTACCTTGTGTTCCTGGATATATGAATAGTAGTGGTTGGGCCTGGGTTGTGGGTTAAAAGACATAGCACCACAAGGTCTACCCATCAATCTGCTACTCGGCATGCTAGTACACGCCTTGGAGTTGTTTTTATAACTAGAATAATACTGTGGGGGAACGTGCTTTGGTTGCTTTGGGGGTTTTGAGGTCTAAGTTTCTAAGGCGGAATACGCCGAAAACCACCATACATAATTGTGTTGCCAGAGGACTCCTTCGTATCAAATGTGGGCCTGCTGACACGCTTGCTCTCAGAAGGCTTATTGAATGCAAGTATTCTTCTCCATCATTAGACTCAATCCTGCGAAATTTGTTCACCGTGGTGAGGTAAATGCGCTTGGGTGAAAGTTCCTTAGAACAACTTGCAGTGGTTGTAGCTATTTTAACTTCTTTCAATGAGGCTTTATATAAAGATATAAGTGATATCTAAACCAGTTTCTAGTTCCATTAAACAGCGTAGTTGTTGCCTGGTTTGCTGAATGCTACTATCAGTACTAGGAGGTTGTTGCTGTACACGATCCACTTTTGTTAAATTTAAGCCAGAGCAGTTGACTGGATTGTTACTATGCATTATTCTGCGCTGACACATTGTTTTACCCTGAGCTATGATTACAGACTTTTTACTGCTATTCGGTCTTAAGAGATCCAGAAATTTAATAAACTTACTATCATCAAGAGAATTACTAAACTTAAAAATGATGGAACAATTAGCCTGGGCCGACGTTTTGCGAAGTATTTTGCATTCACATGGCAAACCAGCCAAGTCGCAACAATGCAGGAATTTGTGTTTTGTAGTCTTCAGAGGCATTGAGTCTGGGACATTGTAAGGTGTAGCCTGGTGAGAAGAGGCCATACGCTTCATCACCTCCGCAGCCAACCAGTTAATCAAATTTTCAGCCCTATTTAGGTTGCCTGGAGATGTTTTAGAATTTTTTAACAGACAGGTTATTGGGTTTAAATCCGCAAGCTTGTTTTGAGTTACACCCAGTAGAGACTTAACCTCGCCAATATCAGAACGGCTCTCCATGATATTTGAGATTGGTAGTGACATGTTACCAAACTGACCTAGTTGTTCCTGGAGTTCACTTACTTGCCTCTGAATATCTTTCACAAGGCGGTTTAATTCAGGGTTTTAGGTGCCCTACAATCATAGAACAGTCTAATGACCTCACAGAGAGCATGTTCAGCACCAATTCCATGCACGAGTTCATTTATTATTCCAGGTTAAATAGTTTCATTTGTTCTCGTAGCTTGAACGCTTTAAGGGAGTTCGACTGACTGTCCTCGCCATTACACCTAATCCACGGTTAAGCAACGTCCACCTCAAGTTCCACACCCATCGCCTACCTCAAGGTTTCATTATACCCCGTCACGTTACATCGGAGATCTATGGGTCTTACCCCTTGAGGGCTTTATTATGTACTTTGCCTCAAGGGCTGGATGGATATCGTCTCTCCACTGGGTTAGATTCACCAGTTATAGCACCGCGGTGTCTATGAGGCTTATTCGCATGACATAGTTCCGGGTATCTGGAATCGTTCTCCTAACAGGTGGTGCTGGATTGCCTGGGGCGGCGTCCTGTCTTTAGGAACTAGCCAGCGCTTGATTTGTCTCAGTTCTTCAATACGCCTGATGTTCTTCTCGACTACGTTCTGCCTCAGATTGGGTCTGGGAGACTTATTAGACGGACGTGCTAGAAACAACCATTATTGTCACTATTGTCACTGGCACAGGATCCAACACAGACCTCCTAACAAGACTCCCTGATAACTCTAACTGCAGACTGAGACACTAGACAAGAAACATGAAGGGACGCAAACCGCTGGTCGGATTAAACTGGATCCAGGAAGTGCTAATCCTATGTTGAACGAATTTCAGTATTATGCATTATCAGCAAACAGAGCACAAAGTGTCAGTCAACTGTTTATTTCATCTAAGAGGCCTTGGAAAGGCCTACAACAACGTTGATCGTACAGTAACTGGGAAATTGTTGCAGCACTAAAGAGTTGTTCAAACCCTTATCAGTCTTACACGACGGCTGTGTGACGATGAAACATGTCAGCTGATTCACAACAGGATGCTCAGTGAGGTGTTCTTAGCGAAGACAGGCTGTTTATTGTAACGGATGATATTTATGATTGTGTCGGAATAGATTACGCGTCTGACAGCAGGATCACGAAGACAGGAGTATGCAGGACCGAAAAGGAGAGTCGAAGAAGTGGTGGTTTCACAAATGATCCACCAGCGAGTTGATGAAAGACAAAAAAAACAGGGGACTTCAAATGATCATCAAGAGAATGGAGGTGATAAAGACGAACAAAACAGCAAGTAGCACCAACCACTATCAACGGCATAAGTCTGAATGAGGTCGCCCTTCTCGCTTATCAAAACAGCATCTCACAGATAAGGATGTCAGATTTAGCAGGGATCGGAAAAGTGAGACGGATATTCATTAATACGAGATCGATGCTGAAGCCTTCTACACTTGTACTAATGGACAAAGCTTGGATTTTCAACACCAACATGAAGACAGTCAGTACTTCCGTATGGTTCAGAGACTTTGCACGTGTCATCAAGTGTTTGAAACAGGCTTGAGACTTTATTCAGCAACTGATTTTCCGGCTCCATACTGGGCATCAAATGGCCCCTCGGAAAAGGTAGGTAGCATGAAACTTTGTCAACCAACCATCGAAAAACTTACTGACCCTCAAATGTACGGGCGGAAATGAAGATGGTTACGACGCAAATTGAGTTGACCACTGACCGGGGTCAGTTGCCGGACGCACCCTCTCGTGAAGCTTTAGTTGGATACCGATAAATACTGTGTACTTTTTTCGACTTTAACTCAAAAACACCGGTATTGTAAGTAGGAAGTTATATTGTTTGGCGACTAAAACGGGGAATAATACAACTCGTCAAACAAATGTTCAATACAAATTTATTATCTACTTTGATACATTTTTGTTCGTCTTCATCAAATTTGTACAAAATCGAACCATTCGCGCCTTCGAGTCGCCCATCAATGGCTACCAGTTCCAAAAACAAACACTCAATGTTCACGTCCACTGACAAATGGCCTGTATGAGATGTGAAGAAAAATGAAATGCTGTTACTTTAGAGCGATAACTGTTCACCCAGAATTATTAACCTACGTCATTCTTCATTCAACAATAGATGACATTTGCCACCAAAATCTCAGTAACCGTCAATGTTCAGCTCTTACTACGCTGGACCTCACGCTGTCCCCCGAAGACTTTCACAAACAATCTGTAATAACCAACGCGAAAAACCAGAACACAAACTGGCGACTCAAGAATCCTTTATTCTTTCGCCAATATGTAACCGACAATAAGGTTATTACACACAAGGTCCAAGAATAAATTTTATAGCAATAAATCACGATAATACCTCTGATAGTTGTCCATCTTGCACTGAACGATGAGACGGTGAGACGACGACAGCTGAATTGGTGACTCCCGCGAAAAATATGGAGTTGGGTTTGAGCGAACAACCATGAATTGATCGTTCAACATTCAACTACAGTGATTGAGTATCGCGGTACGTTCAACGTTTGCGTTACATTTTTACGTGATTCGTTACATAAAATTTATCTTGTTGTAGTACTTGCACAAGTACTATACTACTTCCATACTTGTAACCACTAACTCTCATTTCTAATAGTTATGGTTAATCAAAGTAAAAAGCAACGAACCCAATCCCCTGTAAAACTGGTGTCTAATTTAACGTCCTTGATTGCTACATCAAGCAACACACCCCCTACAAACGGCTATAGTGAGTCACATAACTCACTTGTATGCCGTAAGCGTCGAGCTGAACTGAGGATAAAACTGTACTGACAGCTAGTATTAGCACTACTCCTAAAAATTCAGTACCCTCTGCTCATACAGAACCCTCCCTTCACCTTATGTGCTTATCGAAAAACTCCAGCCATCAAGCTCTTTTTCAGTACTATCTTCAGAAATAGAACTTCTAAAGTTGTCTATAGGAGAACTTAAGGCTGAGTTAAGGGAAATAAAAACAATAAGTCAGTAAATGCTGGAAACATCGAAACCAATACCGAGATATCCAAATTATCAGATCAGATCAGCGATATCAGATCGCAGGTCTGTGAACTGACACCTCTAACTATCCTCATGAAAACTGTAAACCTTAACAAGCTTGACACAGAATCGGTAACTAAGGTAGATAACCTCATTAACTTTGTTACCACAGAAGTAACAAAACGACTCGACGCAAAACTGAGTGCTATTGTCTACAACGTTCCGGACAATGAGGCACTAAAAAAGGTACAGCGCATCTTACTTAGTGAAGCGAAAATGCCTAACTCCAAGACTAAGTGCTATAGGCTGAAGAAGAGTCAACATGAAAAGTGTTGTCCTATTCGTTTTCAGTTCGAAACACCGGCAGAGACCAGAAAATTCATCACTCCCAACACACCCTATCGCAAGCCAGAAACTACAAACATATAAAGGTCGGGGTGGACAAAACAGTCATAGAAAGGCGCGCATACAACTATCTCGCTAAGACTAATTGTGAAATAGGTAATAGGACATTGCAAGCAGCCATTATTCCCAACCCTGTGAAAGATACAGTAGACCCCACCGCATCACCCCTCTCAAAACACACAGAATTATCCCATCAGAGTGCAACACCAGCCGAAAGGCCACTAGACTGTAACCAAATAAATAATAAAACCATACCACCCATCACCGCAGAATCTAAAATGCCACTAAATAACCCCAGAAAAAAAGTCAAAACCCCCGAAATTCGACTTTGTCCTCTCCTAGCTATACTTCCATTGCTAAAGATAAGGAAAATATGCCCCTAAATCATACCAACAAAAACAGTGGCAGCTTAAATAAGCCCACACTCCCACGGTTAATAGTATTAGCACTCACAACGTGCTAAATCGCACCATGGCACACACTAATATCCAATGTCACAACAATGTCACCCTCAATAGTACAAGTGGTAATAGTCAGAACTCGGCTACCAACAACTCAGGGTCTTCAGAGTATGGCACACAAACAAATTTTGACCGGATATATGGTACAAGTCTGCTGGGAACTAACCCACAATGCAGTACACACGAAACCCACACAAGGACACAACTAGCATCAAACAATAGGTGGAATAATAAGCCATGGTCATCACAAGGATCCAATCATTTTTTATCCCCCGCGTCCCTGTCAGCGTTGAAAAAACAGCTGGTAGGGATGTTAACACTCCTAAACCACTAGAGCTGGCTCCCTCCTTGCATGAAAACAGGAACGGTCTAGTGCACCCGTATCCATTAGGCACACTTGACACTTGCACAAGTATAGGTCAAATAAAGAACCCTACCCACTTCTGTAACCTAACTAAAAATAAAAATTCCTTAGTCTATAGCAAATCCAGTACTCCAACTCCTAATTCTTCACCGAAAACAGCACACACCAACTCGATAGACATAGGTGAGCATGATGCTGGAACTCCTCTTAACATAGGATCGTCATGTCCAGCAGAACTACTGGGTGCTGAACCATATTCGGGGCTGACTAACGAACTTAAATACTTCAAATGCTACTTCAACTCTCATCTTTACCTAATCCTCATAAATGCTAGATCTGTTCTAAATAAATTGCCGATGCTCAGAGCACTCACAGTAATATACAAACCCCCTGTAATTGTCATCACTGAATCTTGGTGTCATTCGAACATCTGGATGAAGAAATAAGCTTAGATAACTACACACACTTTCGGTGTGACAGGGAAGGTGGTAAGGGAGGGGGTTGTCTCATGTACTTTCTGAATGCACTTACTGTATCACAGCTAGAAAGTAGTACACTTAACATGCCTGAGACTCTATGGGTTAATGTACACTTAAATAACGTAACAGCATTAATTGGATGCACCTACAGAGCACCTGGCACCTTTAGTAATTACGAGACCCAACTTATTAATACTCTGGAGCAATTATCCGACTTACAATACGACCATAAGATCCTATGTGGGGACTTTAACTTACCTGAAATCAACTGGGATATACCCACAGGCCCAACTAAATTTGATAAGTTTTTAGGCACACTGGATATACTTGGCTGGAAACAAACTGTCACTACTCCCACAAGAGGTAATAACGTACTAGACTTAATCTTCTGCCACAATATAAGCCCCCTTTCAACGCTAGTAGGTTCTGAGTTTCCAGGGAGCGACCACAAAACAGTGATATGTGCACTGCCAATTCCGCTGAGTAGCAATGCATCTCATACCTCCACTTCACAACAAGTAATATATAGGAACTATAGTAAGGCAAACTGGGCCTTAGTAGAATCAATGCTAAGATCCTCCGAATGGGATGAATACTTCACTACTGATGACCTATCGAGAGCCCTAACCATCTTCTACCATAACTCAAACACATGCTTAGATGCTGTCATTCCACTCCAAACACTAAAGGTTTCCCCACACAGAAAGTCATTCATAAAACCAAAGGATCGTAAGAAACTGAAGAGACTCTCAACAAGTTACTTCAAACACCACGACTTTGGCACTCTAGGTCTAATACTTAACACCCTTAGCTCCATCTCACAAGCTCGAGATTTCCGTATGAGAAAGGAAGAACGCATCGCAGTAGCCAGTCCTGCTAGAGTGTATGCACTCACAGAAATCTTAAGGAAGCGAATGAATCGCAAAAATCACAGCATTTCTCTCCTCATAGACAAAGGTAGGCTATGCACTAACTCTGCAGACATATGTGAACTATTCAACAAAACGTTTGCAGGTAACTACATTAAGCCCTCAGTCCAGCTACTCGATATACACCCTATTACTAATATGGCACAAACTCCATCTCCACTCACACCAAACGAAATTAGCACTGTTGAATTCAATTACACTAATATTAACCAAACTATAAGAACCCTCAAAAGTTCAAAAGGTTTCGGTACCGAAATTCCTCTACTGCTGCTTAAAATATTCACAATATCCCTAGAAACCCAAACTTACCCTGACATATGGAAGACAACATTCATTATGCCTAAACACAAATCTGGCTCGAAAACTGAAGTCAGTAACTACCGGCCAATCAATATCACACCTATGGAATCTAGAATTATGGAGAGACTAGTTAAAGACAACTTAATCAAACATATGCTTAGCTGCAATATTATAAGTCCGAATCAACATGGATTCCTGAAATCCAGATCATGTTTAACATGTCACCCAGACTTCTTCAATTTTGTAACCAACAGTCGTGACAGATGGCAACTAGTACTTGTCATCTACTTTGACATCTCTAAGGCATTTGACCGTGTTGACCATTTACTGCTAACAAATAAGCTGAACTCCTTAGGAATACGTGACCCATTATTAGGATGGCTTAAATCATTCCTTAACAATAGGTCCCAAATAGTTAAACTCGGGTCTGCAACCTCCAAACCTAGCCCTATCACTTGTGGTGTAGTACAAGTTAATGTCATTGGACCCCTCCTATTTACACTATAAATCAATGACATATGCGCTTGTTTCACGCACGGGAAACCATTCATCTTTGCAGATGACCTAAAAGTAGCTTATACATTCCAATGTGATGACTTAGGGAACTTCGAGAATGTAGTGCAGAAGGAATTAGATAATATGACTGCTTGGTCGTCCTTAGGGAATCCCCAATTTAGTCTGAACAAATGTGGCTGGATCTGTTTCGGCGCAACCTTAACTGACCTGAAATTGACGCTTCAATCTGCTAACCTAACAAGACTCCGAAGTGTCGTTGACCTAGGCCTTAGGTACACTAGTGACCTGACATTCTCTAGGCAAGTAGCATCACAGACTAGAAAATCGAGGATGCTCTTAGGATGCATACTCAGGAACTTTCACGACAATGAAGCCAAGCTAATTCTGTACAAAACATGTGTCGGACCACTACATGAATACTGTCCATTTATTATAAGCAACACTCGCACACGCGATAAGCTAAGGATGGAAAGTACCCAACGATATTTTACCTCAAAACTGCTTGGCTATGATTGTAAGAAAGACTACATCTCACGGTGCATGATACTAAAACTTGACCCACTTTGGACAAGGCGACCTATTAAATAAATAATAATTTTTCCTTCACGTTCCCAGTGGAACACAGGGCTCCAAGCTAGTGGCTTGAAGTTTCTGTAGCAGTGTTTAATTTTTACAGGATGGGGTCGCTAGCCTCATGCCCAACCTTTCCTCTTTACCAGCATTATTTCTGGCTCAGTGAGGTAAGGGAGTGCGCCGGCCGGGGATCGAACCCCGGACCATATGCATGGTCGGCGAGCGTGCTAACCGCTATACCACGGACGCACTTCTTTGAGTTCCTTCACAAAATATCATCCTCAGGTAACAGGGACACACAATTCGCACAGGAAGGTTCTTACGATCTGCGTAACCAAACTTCCACAGTGACAACTCATTCTTTTAAGTCAACACTCCGTGAAAACTTCTTCACAGTCATGTATTCTAAAATATGGAATAGCCTACACCTGGATGTCAGAACTTGCTCTTCGGTTACAAGCTTCAAACGCTCTCTATACAGACTGTTTCACTCTACTGATTATATTAATAAACTATTTACTCCTAAAACGAATCGACAACTAATCTACTACAGCACCTAAAAGACGCACTTCAACACCCTTAGCAATCTGAAAACTATAAATAAACGAGTAGCATGGATGCATAAAGACATAGTACGGAACATACAGGATTAGTTTACCCTTAGAAATAGGACGTGTCACTCTATTGTAGCCTTCAAACGCTTGCTATGTAAGCCTTTATCCTAATGACTATCCTTACCAAAACCCATCACTTATCTCTAAAACGCATCAGTCATTAGAACACTAAAACGCACAGACTCACTAATACATATTATGACACTAAATAAACTCTAAGACTTCGCATCAATACGCGGAAACACAACTAAAATAGAGGTAAATGTTTACTTAGGTATAATATAAAATTGACATAAACATATATAAACGCATACAATATTAATATCCTTTTCATGTTCACATACTTTCTCTTTCTGGTATTCTGCTGCTGTGCATAAACTTCTATTTATCTTCTGGTCGAGGTCGAACAGCCCTGCATCTTAACTGAAATAAAGATTAATTCCAAACCATTTATTTCATAACCACTGAAATTCCATGAACGATCCAATTCTACCATTTGAAGACGCTGGCAAACATGCTGTAAATGAGTATTCATGATCTGAAATGAAGAAGCAACTGGTTATCAAACAGTTTTCAACATTTTACTCAACTTACGAATACAGTCCGCCATGCAGGCAGATAGGGGATAGCGGCACAAATGGCTTATGGAGAGGCTGAGAACTTGAAGATCACTTACGCACACTGTGATTGGTACATTTCCCTTTGCGTAAACGTTGCGGCTAATACGCGCCTTACGTTACTGAGGCGGGCTTTGAAACAGCGATAATAAAAGCGGATAGACATTATATATTTTAGCTTGAGGGAACAAGTTAACATGCTTATAAATTTCACAGATGTGAGAAGCATTAGATCCAGTAACAAGGAGAATACTACTGGGTAACTTAATCAAGGAAGTACAAAGTTTGAAGATTTTATCTCCTTTAGTTAGTTGTAACGGATGGATAAGAGTCACTTGTATAGTATTTACTTTTTATAGAAGAGAAAGTGCGACAGGTATTTGGAAGTTACACGATTCCTGCAAAGACTGGTCCAACACCACTAACAACGGAGGCAAACTGACACAGATGTTGCGGATAGAGTGTTTGGTGGACTTTATGATGACTATGATGCAGCTATAAAAAACTCTACAACTGCGATTTTTTCACTGGATTGTTATTAACTCTTTTTGTTGTATATATGTACTCTTTTATTCTGAGTCATTTTCAACTTGATTGATTATTGTTTCCTTACAAATATATGCATTTATGTCGACTAACTTAGTCTCTTTTACTTATCATTTTGAGGACATTGCAGAGTTAACGAGAATGATAGGCAACGTATTAATACTTATGTGAAATGCGTCAGTCTTAAACTATCATTACTTCCTCAATGCGTCGTCAATCCTTTTGTAAAGTGTTTCAGTTGCGTTTAAGATTAATATTCAAGATTGTTAAGAAAGTAGCCGTCAAACATGTGCTCGTACTGTAGTAACAAAACATAACCTAGCAAACGTAGGTTCTATGTGCACACGACTTGTATTAGTAGTCTAGGCACTTCAAGTACACAATACGACGTGTGTCCCACTTATCACAAATACTCTGTTATTATTATGTTGCGTTTAACACCACTATCTCGAAGGGTATCATTAGGTAATAAGGAGAAAACTACATTACTCTTCTTGTGTTATCATTTCGTATCAAAAGGCTCTTACATGATCACACCAACACTTAGACTCGGGCATTAGTTGACCACGTCACTAAACCTCGTTGATTATTTTGTTATCATGAAATACTGTGACGCATTAAATAGGCCTTTGTTGTGCATGACGTCTATTTAAGATTTACTAGCGAAAGCAATTACTCAAAAGCGATAACAGTACCCCATCGTGACCAAATTCGGCAACGTGTGAATATGCCATTTTACGAATATTACGTCTTCTACACTGGCATCACTTTGCAACTCGTCAAACAGCAAGTATTAAAAGAGCAGAATTTTTACAACAATATTTATTTCGGTAAATACATTAGTGATATCTCAAATATTTCATCATTTACACAGATACTATCGTTTTTAATCCCAATTAGAATGTCTAAATGTTTTCAGTGATTGCGGGATTGAAGACCGTAATCTGGAAATTAAAAATAAAAATTCAGTCAAGATATGATGAATAAAATAAATAAACACATAATAAAGTTAAATGACTATCTCTTCACCGTTATCTGACGAAATAACCAACTCAATTTCCTTTATTACTGTGCAATTTGGTAAAAATCATGAAATTATAATTACCTCGATATTAAAACCCCTTCTCATCATATACGTTAAAAATAAACTTCAAAAATTAGAATAATTAGAATAAAATATATTTCTGTCGAAAAACCACTAAAAACAACGTAGAATAGCCTAAACTCAACACCACGATAACACCTTAAAACTGCAGCAATCAGCTGATTTGTGCCTCTATCCTCTACCATGCAGGCAGGAATGGAGCAAATGGAGAATTCTGGAACCGACCTCGGCACCATTTGATGCAGTAAAACAACTTAACATGACCTTATCTGGTTTTTGCATCCACGATCAAATTTCTTTCCTGTTATAAAACTACAATAAGACTGCTGAAAGAATGGAATAAATATATCACTGATCTCAACATAATACATCAATAAGCTTTCAGGCAAGGGTGCTGTTCACAACAAAGTTATGTAAGAGAATTGACTTCAAGCTTTATTTTTCCCAGATACCTGTATTACACTCATCTGATGTCTGGGTCTTTTGTTAATGCAAAGACAATATCTCTATATCTCTTTATGTGCTACACAAACAGACTTTATAGGAGACTGTTCCGACTGACTCAAATGTCGGAAAGAACAACCTAACTCTAAATTCATCATACATCAAATTATGTGTAATCTATACAATAACTTATCCATGCCTGTACGATTGGTATGTTCCTGCATAAACAGGAAGAAATATGTATTATTAATCTAAGTCAACTTGTTAAGGTGAAGGTAGGCGCTCAAACATTCACTTCATTCGGAACACTGTTGTGTTACCTTCAGTCATTTTTACACACACTCTGGCTAGTCAAGCAATCATTATCGCTCTACACTTCTGATCCTGAAGTATATCTCATTTTTTAGACGACGAGTCTGTTGCTTTGATTTGTCTCTGATCTCGGTATAACAAGTGCCTTAGGAGCTGGAGGATGAATGCTTACGTCTTTATACAACTTATTGACGTCTTTCAGTTGTTAAACTTCGAACTCATGAGATTTATTTCCACCAAATTTCAATGGTTATATGCTTTTAACCATAAGACTGAGTAATAGGCGCTTTCATATTTTTCATGACGTTACGAGTAACCAATTCGTTCTTTGAGCTTAAGTGACGGCCTGAAATGTCTGAATGAGTACTCTGAAACCTAACTTCATTTGCTACATAAAAGTTGTCTTTGCCAGTAGATAGTACTCGAGTGTATCATTTTACATATTCTTTAAAAAGAAATTACTACACGTAGGTTTTTAAAATATGGTGTATCTAAGAGATAATCTCCAGGGTTGTGCTCGCAACCTCACTCTTTATTAAACTAGGAAGTTATTTCAGAGGAAAAATATCGTGATCTACAGCTCTGGAAGGCTTTGATGACATCCAAGCTGACGCCTTGCATCCAGGCAGTTAGCTTAGAAAGAATAAAAGGGGAAACGCATTCGAGTGAGAAGTGCACAATTTTTGGCTGGATCTTCCGTGAGGAGTGAGTGCAGTGGGCTGTGACATAACCATCTAATGAAAGCGCCACGAAGATTTTACGTACCTTTTAGTCTACGGTTCCGGCACGCGTGTATAGCACGCCTCGTTGTTCCTGACTTACTCACTGGGTTATCAGAAGGAAACCTAATCCCCTGGCAGACCACGAGGTCACAAAACTAAGTCTGAAAGACTTATGGAAGGCGAGGATTGTCAAAACGACTCCAGACAACCTGGAGAACCTGAGTCCACAGAAACTCACAGACCAGTGGATCACTCAAAACCTCCGAAGGAAATCAAAGTCTCAGAGGGTAATTTAAAGTCTACTACATTGTTCTCAGTCACCTTTCAATTAATAGGGAAACGCGTGCACCGAAAATCTGCCTTTTAGCTAGAGACCTGCTCAATACCCCGAAAGAATACGTTGACTAACCAAAGCAGCCTGTGATTATGTTTAAAGTTGTAGAAGTGATTGCATATTCAAGTTATTTAACCTGCATAATAATTTGTTTAGGCTTTACTGGAAAAGTGTGTCAGGTAATAGGAAAACATGGTGCCAAAATTCGTCCTGAACCCAGCCTAGGACGCAGAACTATGCTTGCTGATTTTGCAAATCTTGGCTGTTGATCTATCATCACACTTGCCTCACTCTGATGAAATAAACTTTGTGAAGTATGCTGATGATTTAACGGTTTCAATGGCTGTTAAATCCCAGCTAGATTGTACTAAAATAAATAGCTTTCTATCGGAAGTCAGCAAATGGTCTGAGTCTAACGGTCTTAAACTGAATCCTTCTAAGTGTCAAACTGTTGATTTCAGCTTAAGATGTAAACGACAGTTAAAAGAAGTCATCGATTCTCATGACACTTGTAAAATTGACGACAATGATATAGGAATCAAATTAGAAATTAAGTATCTTGGACTCATTCTCTCTTCTGATCTCTCCTGGTCTTCCCATGTCTTAGCAATCTCCAGTAAAATATTCCGCTTGACATTTTACATTAAGAAGTTAAGACACTCGGGTATAACTCAACCCCTTCTCCTACAGTTCGTAAACTCTTGCATCCTACCTATTCTTCTTTATTGCTCACCCTTATTCTTTCCTGGTTTGCTTAAAAAAGACTATGTCTCAATTCGTAGAATACTGAAGACTGTCAGTAGAGTGAGTGGTGTCCCAGTGGACCACATAGTTAACGTCGTTGTCGATAGACATTTGACTTCGTGCAATAAATTTGCTAGAGGGATTTTGTCTGACTTGGAGCATCCGCTTTACCCTCAGCTTTCACCTTGCATCTCCTCAGGTAGAACAAGGAGTAACTTCAGAAAACTGTATGCTCGCACGCCTAAGTATAAGAATTCTATGATACCATACTTGGAACGTATTTTATGTGATGAAAATAGTGTCAGGCAAGAATTAACTAACCTTTTTTCATCTAGTAAATAAACAATTTCTTCCGTCCATCCTTACATACCTTCAAGTTTTACTTTTATTACTTCTATTATATTTATGGTCCTGTTAATTCTCTGTTTTACTCTCATAATTGCAAACACCAACTTATCTCCATGACGGCTGTAATCTATGTTTTTTCCTTCACCATAGCATGTAGAAAGAACATTATATTCAATATTTTTAAACATGTTAGGATTTCTATACCACATTGACAATACTGTGTGGCACAAGCCAACGGCAATTTTCACTTGTATTCTTATTATTATTACCCTAGCTGTTATCATTATTATTGCTATTTCCATTTTATATGCTGCATGTTTTTGACACTACCTCTATTGTAAATGTGGAAAATTTTCTGTGATTAATTTTATTTATAATTTGAGGAAATTAGATGCAATATTGTGATTAATGCTGAAAATTCCATTCTGTATCACAAGTACTGTTTTTGGAATAAAGTAAATCATTATTATTATTATTGAAACCAGCCGGACTGCGGGACGTGTTGTTAAGCACAAGTTGAACTGAAAGCGACAACTGTGATCACACATGGCATCCCATAACTTATAAGCGAGTGCTAAATATTATTAATAATAATAATGTATATATTTCATATAAATTACAAATTTACATGAAAATGCATGCCTATTTTACAGGCCCGATCGACTGTGATATAGTCTCAAATCGTGGATTGTCTACAAGCTATTAATATCCAACAGATAAATATTTAATACATATAATACACTCATTTTCTGAACCAGGCCATATAGTTACTGAACTGTACAATTGTCCTCCAGGTTGAGTGAGAAAATCGACTTCGTTTCGTTTTCATCCCGTGGTTGTAGGCATACGATAACCAACCAATATTGAGGTAAGCACAACTTTTACATGATGTTCAGAAGTAGTATAACTGGAAGTGACTGAATTCATGTTGTCTGTAGGCAACCTTGCTGAGCACATCTATTTACATTCAGCACAACAAGACTTATGGCAACAAACACTGGATGTACAGACACTGGATGCCGCATGATACAAGTGAAGTAATAATATGTATATCTTCCTGTTTATGCAGGAACATACCAATCGTACAGGCATGGATAAGTTATTGTATAGATTAAACATAATTTGATGTATGATGAATTTAGAGTTAGGTTGTTCTTTCCGACATTTGAGTCAGTCGGAACAGTCTCCTATAAAGTCTGTTTGTGTAGCACATAAAGAGATATAGAGATATTGTCTTTGCATTAACAAAAGACCCAGACATCAGATGAGTGTAATACAGGTATCTGGGAAAAATAAAGCTTGAAGTCAATTCTCTTACATAACTTTGTTGTGAACAGCACCCTTGCCTGAAAGCTTATTGATGTATTATGTTGAGATCAGTGATATATTTATTCCATTCTTTCAGCAGTCTTATTGTAGTTTTATAACAGGAAAGAAATTTGATCGTGGATGCAAAAACCAGATAAGGTCATGTTAAGTTGTTTTACTGCATCAAATGGTGCCGAGGTCGGTTCCAGAATTCTCCATTTGCTCCATTCCTGCCTGCATGGCGGACTGTATTCGTAAGTTGAGTAAAATGTTGAAAACTGTTTGATAACCAGTTGCTTCTTCATTTCAGATCATGAATACTCATTTACAGCATGTTTGCCAGCGTCTTCAAATGGTAGAATTGGATCGTTCATGGAATTTCAGTGGTTATGAAATAAATGGTTTGGAATTAATCTTTATTTCAGTTAAGATGCAGGGCTGTTCGACCTCGACCAGAAGATAAATAGAAGTTTATGCACAGCAGCAGAATACCAGAAAGAGAAAGTATGTGATCGTGAAAAGGACATAGTTAAATACATTAGTTGCAGCACCACCTGATACTGAGACAGTAAGCTCTTAGCTTTATTCAAAATACGTCTCCTTATTGCTTTGTCTTAATTCATAAGGGGATCTAATTGTTTCAAATTCTTAACTTTGTGGCAGAGTCAGATTTAGGTGACGCCATTGCTTCCACTCCACATGACTACAGGAGGACGAGGATTTGTTCCTAACGTTCACTAGTTTCTCCTCAGTACTATGAAAGGTAGTTCCAGATTGAATGGCCGCCCTGCAAGGTAGATCACTAGGAAGAACATGATTCTACACAGGACTACCGAAGTAAACAACTGCGTGGTAGACACAGTCACCAAATATTCTTGAACCAATATCAGGGGCCTCGGAAACAAGATGACTGAACTCAGGTTCATGTATCTCGCGTCCTGTGCCGTTGGTTGTCATTTTGGCAAACACGTAGCTATTGCTCATTGTTGGAAGCCGTTAGCTAATCATTCATAAGATGACGAAATACAGGAAGGAAGGTAAAGGGGTGGCGGCGGAGTTTCATTGTACACAGACAGAAAGTTCCTATCGGTCTCGGCCAGCAACGTAGCACTGACTCAAATTTCGGATTCAGTATGGCGCTTCATGAAAGCAAGCAAGCTCGGCGTTCTGATCGAAGGCATTAACGGATGCCAGGCACGTAAATGATCGAAGCAATCCTTATGGTCTTAGTCGTGATATATTTTTTATTTACAGCTTGATTCCACGCTTTATTTTTGTTACAAGTATGGAATTTTCAGCATGGTTATTGGTAGCCTACATTTTGCAGGCCGACATAGATATCAGGTGTGCGTCGGCAGCGGATCAAACCTCGGACCATATGGATGGTTGGCGAGAGTCCAAACCACCGTGCCACCAGCGCAGACATCATAGACAGATCACTCGAGGGGGTAGCAGGACATTCCAGTCAGGCACACCCGGAAAGCCGTTAATCAATCTCAAGAATCTGACCCAATCAAGAATTTATTGCCCGGAGTGGAAGTCAATGTGTGTGCTCAGAAATCGGTGAGACGAAATTCCAAGTATTCTGGAAACAACTAAAGCCTTTGTTGGCGCATTCAAAGGCTTTCGAAAATCGGGAAAGCGACCTTAAATACCCACAGTGCAGGCCGGTGTTGCAGGAATTAACACTCCTCGAGTGAGTCCGAGCGTAATTCTGGGGAGCACAAACTTCAGCAATAAACATCCTCACATTACAAATACATAGAACCAAGAGTTCTCAAGCAATGTGCTGAAGCTGCATGTTTAAATGAATAGATTTTTAATTTCTGAGGGACCAGAAGCAAGAGATCCTATCACACATTTTTAAATAGGGCAAGTTCAACAGTAGCGTCTCCAGGGATGTGAAGACTTGACTTGTCTGTCACGTTCAAGGTCACTGGTGGAGTAAGACACCTGAGGGTCATTTTCGTCTGTGTCGGGTTGCAGTTCCCTAACCGTTCGCGTATGCATTGGTTTCTACGCTTATCCTGAAGTTATTCACAGCTTGATGACCAAACAATGCTATCTCAAACCAAAACTACCTAGCGAACAGATAAATGACCTTGAGCAACCAATCATGTGACTCCGCATTATCCAGACGTACTTACGGTTGCTGCACACCTTTTGCGTTGAGAATTTGCCCCAGACCTTCTTTTTTGATTACTGTTTGCAGAACGGACTGATATGAAAGTCAGAAAGCGCCAATATGGAGGTGTCATGCATAAACAAAGATACACGTAGTGCACTGATGGATTTGTTTACAGGTGCAATGAGCGCCGAACCAGAAAATCAGTTTGAGAAGGTATGTAGTTCTTTTCTAGTTTACAGAATCCGTAGGTACTTTTCTCGCCAAGTCTAAATTACCCTTAGAGAAAATTTTAATGATGTGTCATAACCGAGTGCTTAAAAGACCGATAGCAGCAACCGCTTATGAATCAGAAAATTCAGGAGTTCCTGCAGTTAAATGGTACCAGTGGTGTAGAGACATAACATCGTGGAAAATGAACAGGCTGACTTAAGTACTTGGCGGAGTGGGCGTCATTGTTCACGTGGATGACAGTGTTGGTAAAAAGAAAAAATAATCGAGGGAGATTAAGTGCAAATCAGCAGTGGGTGTTGGGGATATAAGACACCAACCCCCACAAAGAATATATTGAGGCAATTCCTAATCCAGTGAAGATGCCTTATTGCCTATCGTTTAACGCTTAGTACTGCCTGGAACAACTATTCATACAGATGAATGGAGTAGGTATAGTCAGTTATCGAACCTGGGTTATATTTATCACGTCGTCAAACATAGAAGTGATTTCATAAATCCTTTCCACAGAACTGAAACTAATTCCATCGAAAATTTTTCGAGTCGCCTCAAAAACCGCATCAGATATGTGAATGGATCAAAATGTATGATATAGAGATATGATTGGAGTTTCTGGTGGACTCTGTCAAAGTAGCGCTATAATGAGCAAGATGGGATAGTTGGGGAGTAATGTCATCTACACAAATAGTTTACTGTATGTAGACACTGCAAACCTCGCGTGGATCACGAGCTCGCTGGTTTTCTAGCCTCACCTAGACTACCAGCTTGCTAGTTTTTGGCCGGCCCCAAGCCCGGATAGAGAGGGAGGATTGGAGCGTGGTGCTAGCAACTCTACCCTCAAAACTCAACCAAACCGCTACAGAAACTTAAGTGCAACAATATATTTAAAATTCTAAAAATATAAACAGTAGCCTTATTTTCGCTGGTTGGTGAAAACCTTCGGGAAGCCAGTCAGCCGATGTGCCTTCTTTCGATGAAAGCAAAATAGGGGTGGGTACATGGAATGTTTGTAAAATGTACGAAACTGGGAAGGCTGCCCAGGTAGCAGCAGAAATGAGGAGGTATAGAATAGAAGTACTGGGGATTTGCGAGAGCAGATGGAACGGGTGTGGTAGGTGCCAACTGCCAACTGGGGAGACAATAAGCTATTCCGCTCACCCAGAAAGGAAGAGAACTCACCATGGGACATAAGGCCCCTGGTGAAATGAACGACAATGGTGAACTCTCCTCAGACTTCTGCGCCTTCAATGATTTAGTGATTAGTGGCAGTGTGTTTAAACACAAGGATACACACAAGGCGACATGGATTTCACCAGATGAACACACTGAAAACCAGATGGACTTCATTTCAATCTCAAGAAAGTGGAGACGGAGCCTACTGGACACAAAAGTAAGAAGAGGAGCAGGCTTTGGCTCAGACCATTATCTCGTACAAGGGCTTTTCAACGTGAAGCTAAAAGCCTTGAGAATAGCTGAGGATAGGCTACAATGCAAGTTTAACACTCAGAAACTGAAGGACACAACCACAAACGACACTTTCACTGAAACTGTCAGAGCAAAGCAGGAAACACTACGAGACATCACTGAAGAATCATGCGTGGAAGAACATTGGAAGTCTCTGAAGGCGATTCTCAACGAAACGTGTTCAACGGTTCTAAGAAGAAAGAAGAGACAAGACAAGGAATGGCTCTCAGCGGACACTTGGAAATTAATAGAAGAGAGGAGAATGGTGAAAGAGAAAGTGATTCAATGCAAGGACGGACAGGAGAAGGAGATGCTGAACTCAACTTACAAAGCACTGGACAAAGAAGTGAAGAAGAGTGCTAAGAAGGACAAAAGACGATTCTACGACTATCTGGCTACTGAAGCTGAGAAGGCAACGGGCGAAAGGGACCTGAGGACACTATATCAGATAACCAAATCTCTATCCGGGAAGAGATCAACACAAGCGAAACCTATAAAAGACAGCCAAGGGAACCCAATTGCCAAGGAAGAAAAACAGATTAAACAATGGGCGGATCACTTCAAAGGACTCCTGAACCGACCATCACCTGCAACCCGTCCAAAAATACCAACAACAACACGTGCACAACTGCATGTTGACACCGATCCTCTAACGAAAGCTGAAGTCTTGAATGCAATCAAGCTCCTCAAAGCTGGAGAAGCAGCTGGACCAGATGGAATACCCCCTGAAGCACTAAAAGCAGACCCAGAGACTACAGCAGACACGCTGACTCCATTATTGCAAAAGGTCTGGAAAGAGAGAAAGGTGCCTACTGACTGGAGGAAAGGTTACCTCGTGAAACTACCAAAGAAGGGCGACTTAGGACTCACTCAGCAAGAACTGGCGAGGAATCATGCTCCTATCGACGCCAAGTAAAATCCTGAGTCGCATCATCCTGGAGAGATTAAAGGACGCACTGGAAACAGAACTCCGCCAGCCCGGAACAAGCTGGATTCAGGAAAGGCAAATCATGTTCTGACCAAATTGCAACTCTACGCATCATCATCACAGAACAAAGCATGGAATGGCAATCAAACCTCTACCTCAACTTTATAGACTTCGAGAAGGCTTTCGACAGAGTTGATCGCGAAGTAATTTAGAAATTAATCGAGTACTACGGCGTACAGTGCCTCAAATATTCATCAACCTTACTCAACAGCTGTACGACAACGGCACATGTCAAGTGATCCACAAAGGAAAATTCAGCGAGGCGTTTGGAATAAACACAGGAGTCAGACAAGGGTGTTTACAATCACCAATGATATTCCTAATTGTGGTGGACTGGAAAATGCGTCAGACAGTGGGAAACGAGAAGACAGGGATATCCTGGACCGACGCGAAAAACCTAGAAGACCCAGATTTTGCGGATGGTTTATGCTTGATGTCACATAAAATGGAAGACTTACACGCGAAAACCGAAAAACTGGTCGAGGAAGCTGTCAGCGAAGACAGGACTTCAAGTGAACATAGACAAGACGGAGGTTATGAAAATAACCAACCAACAACAGCAGCATACAGCGTCAATCACCATCAACAGGAGGGATTTGAAAGAGATTACTTCATTCACTTATCTAGGGAGCACTGTCTCAGCTACACGAGGAACGGACGAAGATGTCAAGCTGTCCCCCAAAGATTTTCAGAAACGCTTAGTAATAACCAACGCAAAAATTAAAACAGTGTTTGGCGACTCAAGAATTATTTATTCTGAAGCCAGCATATAACCAGCAATACTGGTGTTACATTGCTAAGGCTCCTGAGTTCAAATGGCTTCTGCAAAACGAGAATAAATAAAAAAGTAAAAATAAAAAATTAATAATAAAAAAGGAAATAGAAGTTGAAAACTGCCTAAAGCCGAAGTTTAAATACAAACTCCCGAATGAAAGTACATGGTATGAGTCCGCTACTTCAGAAGGACACCTAACTGTATACTTCAGAAAAACAGTAGATATTTTTAGGCCCTCGCTTTTCTTTTACATAGATCACGCACCCTGACTTTTGTGTTGAACTCCTTTTCAACCTACATAAGTAGGTGAAATTATCACTTGTCTTTACTTAAACTAATTGTTCACAGAAAGGACTGTAGAATATCGGGGAAATAATATTTCTTGAAAAAAGCAAAAATGATGAACCCCATGTCTGTTACATATTTTGAATTATTAACACCTTTTATGTACTTCTACACCTCTCTGCCGATTTTCTTGTGTCTTCTTCTCTTTTCAAAAGTACTGCTTTCAACGAAGGTACTGATACAGCGCTGCTATTCTCCACTTATTAGTGATATTGCTAGCTCATCTGGTAAATGACGGGACCACCTATATTATAAAATCTGCTGACAAGTTCAAAGTCGGTCTCATAAAAAAATGGAAATGTCACAAATATGGGGTACTTGCGAGTGAATTTACAGTTTTATAGACTTTGAAACACTTTATGAATCATTAACTGATAATTATTATTTGTTCTGCATCTCTTATGTATCACGTCAGCACCTGTACAGAAATGCTACTTAACTTTTTACTAAATTGACAAATCATATTATATATTCCATAAAACTTAATAAGTGTACATATGTTCACGCCTGTAAAAATGGCTGGTTTCTGTTCCAGAAATAAAAAATACTACTTCCATGTACTTCTAAAAACAAATATTACAAAAATAAATCACGATATTACTTCTGACAGATTTTCGATCTTCTTTCTCAACGGTAACCGATGAGACGGTGACTGTCGGATTGGTGATCCCCGAAAATTATGAGGAAGTGGTGTTTGAGGAAACAACCATGAAATGATCGTTCAATCATCAAATAAATTGACAATCTCCGGCAAAAAACGGATCCATCCCTATAATCTATTCCGACTAATACACGTTGACTTGAAAGACAATGCGAGAAGCTGGGTTAAACTGACAAAGCATCCTCTTCACATCTTGCAACACAATCGCCACTTGCTAGAATGACTCTTGCAGAATTCAATGTGACCATGGCAGTACCTCACGATACTCTACGCTCATCCTCTTATCTACCCACTACCAATTACCACTGAAATCGCTTGTCACTCATTCTGCCTCAATTCTAGTAACGATGACGCATGCGAGCCTCAGTCGTTTACACTCCTTCTCCCCGGCGTGTGGGACCACAGCTAATCATTATCTCCGTGTGCATGTCATTCTCAGCACTAGTCTCTCCGGCGTACACGACCCGCCTGCTGTCTTTAACATCAATCAATTCATTCACGGATGTAGAAGGCTCGAAACAACTTCAGAAGTAATCACGACGAAAAATTTAACAAAATTATGCAATAACAACACGTAAACACAGTGAATCCAAAAACACCAATTGATATGCCACACCACACATTTATGCCAACAGTACACATAGCCTCGCAGATCGTGTATCGATGTAATTCCTTTGAAGAATTGCAGGACTTACACCAGTACGCCTGCAACCCCTCTCACGTTGACGATTGTAAGTTTTGGAATGTCCGGACAGGGACAAAATTAAGCAACAGATAGATGAGAGATGATACCAATTTAGTATATACAACATGAACGTATGTACAAAGTCCCACACCAAGTACGATGGACTGCGCTTCGATGTACTACCTTTAAAGAATTGTACGTCTTACAGCAGTACGCCTACAATCCTTCTCAGGTTGACCCCCTAGGTTAGAAATTCGGCACAGAGTTCATTCGCTGACCTCCTTCCATCATCTATATCCTCAACTTTGAACACTACCACGCTCATGTCATTGTATCGTAGAATATAGATGGCTAACAAACACACGACGTATCTGGCCAACCAAGCGTGGAAACAGAGTAATTTACACCAAAGATAATAGCATTCAAATAGTAACTTGAAACTTGAAAGGCCTTCATTCGTGCAGGTCAGTTTAACAATTACACTCCATACACAGTTTGAATATCCTCACTAAACTGATCACTGATATTCGTCTTTTCAAGTGGACCGAAACTAGCCTGGGCACAGCATAAGACGCCTGGGTTCATGGACGTTTCTTTAATTGTGGATGACAATGCCAACGACGACTGACTGAAACCAGTTGATCAACTTAACAGTGCATCAGGAGCTGCTATTGTTTGACCTTCCGAAGGTTGCCCAACCGTCGGATTACCACCACTGCTATCTTTTATGATTAGCTCCGGTTTAGCACTAGCATCTGTCGGTTGGTGGGCTACACGCTGATCATTCACACTGACGGTCTCATGAGTGTCCATACCTTCTACCACCGCACCTGCTCCTAATTCCAGTTCACGTTCAAGTTGTACAGAACCTTTATTCAACTAAGTAGTAGTAGTAGGCATTCCGTTCATCTCATCGTGATCGGCCAAAGAAAAATGTGCTCTATCATGACCATTGTCACAAATATCCACTTTACCGCCGTTTGTATGATCGACTTCATCATCATCAACTCTTTAATAACAGCAGTAGATGATTTTGGTTCTTCCTCATAAATCCTCAAAGATTTGATACCTTTACTTTGACTAGTAATACTTGTAAACTTGTGGGGTCAGAACTGCACTCTGAAACTGTAACTCTCTTCTCCTGCACAAACTGCGGTGTCGTCTGTGACACTCTGTTCAACAATGGCCTACCAGTTGCAAATGCAGGCTTCTTCACTGCACCAATATCGTCACACAATTCGTAGTCAGACCTTGATTTCACATTTAGCTTACCACTAAACTTGTTCACTGATTCACAGTTCACCCTTGTATGCACATCTTTCAAAACTGTAAAATACAACCGTGTTTTTCTCGGAACTTGTAACCTGTCTCTTGGGAATGTCCCAAGAAAACTGTTGTAATAATAATAATTATTATTATAATATATATTCTCATTTTGTACATGATGGGCGCCAGTTTACAGGCATCATCAATATGATAAATTACATATACTATTGGCAACCATACTTATTAATAATGTTTTAATAAAATACATATTTTTTCCTACCTGTGTGGGACACTCAAAATATACAGGCATGGGTATGCATTATTCAAGAGAGGAGAGGAAATGTGTATTCTCATATAATCACATAAATTTACATGAAAATGCATGCCATTTCTACAGGCACGATCAAGTATGATATAATATCGAATCGTAGATTGTCTACAAGTTATTAATGTTTCAACAGTTAAATATTTGATATATATATATATTAATACACTAATTGTCTGAACCAGGCCGTATAGTTATTGAATTGTACAGTTGTCCTCCAGGTTGAGCGGGAAAATCGACTTCGTTTTGTTTTCATCCCGTGGTTGTCGGCATACGATAACCATCCAATATTGAGGTAAGTACAATGTTTACAAGGGATTGAAAGCTGTTTTAGAAAAGTAAAAGTGCTAAGGTGAATCAATAAAGTGTAATGAAATAGGTAAGTGCAAGTGTCATTAGTAAATGCATTAATAAAATTAACTCCCTAGGCTGACAACGTTCATTTGCAATGTATAGTGCTACACGTACACCTCGTACTATCATGATGTCCACTTATGGTTTTAATAAATTTATCCTCATTCCGGTTTTTTATTTTATAGCTTTTTGTGCATTCGGTGCACAACCGAACCCTACAGAGAATAGGAATAGAATAAGTCGAATCAAATTCATAAAGAGCTATAAAATGTTAGGTTTAATGGAGTATAATGAGGGCCAAGCAAAGACATTATTAGAAAATCAATGAGATAAGACATTGTGAAGTGGTATGTAAAGATCTGAAAATGGATACCGAGTTAATTTACAAGATGCCATATAAATGTGTGCAGAGCCCATGTGGTTGCATCTCAACAATAGGCTGAGCGAATGGCATATATTTAAAGACAGGCGTTTATTATTATCTTTTTCAAGATAAAGATCTAAGCTCTCATAGAAATCAGAAAAATCTCGAGCTGTCAAATTGCATATTGCTGTTCCTGCAGAATGGAGCGATTCACCTTAGTGACCCCCACCATATCTACTGATGGGCTAACGCAACCCCTCCTCCTTTACACTCACCAAGTTTATCTGGAGTACTAGACAACATAAAGCTTTTTCGACATCCGCTTCTCTGAGACCCTTTCTCCATAAATGATTGCCTGTTGCTATCTGGCCTCTCATTTTCAGAAGGCGGATGCAATATATCGGCAAATGTGCTCATAATCTGATTAACATTATCTGTCACAAATCTCACTATATCGTCGAGCCCTGCTTCTCAACATCCATCCTCTATACGAGAGCCTATCTTCACCCATTTCCTTTGCGGTTGAGAAGGTAGGGGTCTCGCTTTTACAGCCAGGACAGAACGTTTGTTCAGATCGCATGCGATTCATCGAAATCAACGCATTCTAGTGGGACATTACATTATCTAGAAACTCAGTGAGTGATTTGGAGTCATTTCGTAATTGACCACCATTAACTATAATAGCCTCGAATACGCTCCTTACAATCCTCGAAGGTCTTCCGAAACTTTGACGTAGGATACGCATCTGTAAATGTACTTGAAGATTGAACGATCAATTCATGGTTGTTTTCTCAAAACCAACTTCCGTTTATTTTCGCGGAGGCATCAATACGACAGTCATCGTCTCATCGGTCGCTGTTCAGAAAGAAGTCAGAAGTAAACCATCAGAAGTAATATTGTGATTTATTATTGTAATATTTGTTCACAGACCTTAGTCATACTTGATTTATATGTTGGTGTAACAATACAGAATCCTCGAGTCAACAATTGGTGTTTCGGTTTTTTCGTCCGTTATTACTAAGCGTTTCTGAGAAACTTCAAGCGACAGCGTGAGCCCGAGCGTAGCAAGAGCTGGGCATTAACGGTTTACGAGACGTGGCTGACAGTTTCTGACGATAGAAACAGATCTGGCGGATTCAAACAATTGGTGAAAGTTTGGATAGTCGCCGTTCATTTTTCCTGGTGCCGGTCAAGTCCTCTTTGAACAAGCAATATCTGGAACCATTTTGGAATTGGGTCAAGTTCAACAATGCCTGGGTCAAAGAAGGGACAGAGTGTCTTGGATACAAACAGGAAAGTAAGTCATGGTGACTTGTTTGTTGCTTATAACGATGTGTCTGATGTTAAGCATGACATGGTTGATGTTACTGTTTCGCCGTTCAGGGATAATAGGAACATCAAACTCCCTAAATTAGGACCACGGTGTTTCGACGGAAACCCAGCTGATTATTTACAATTTGTAAAGGAGTTTGAGATCATGCTGAGTAGTTTTCTATTAAGTGATGAATTGAAGTTAATGTATTTGATGAGGTATTGCACTGGAGATGCTTCAAAAGCTATACACTGCTGTAAGTTTACGAAGCCAAAAGAGGGCTACTACGAGGCTATGAGCATACTACGTCAGAGGTTTGGAAGAGCTTCGATGATTGTAGGGAAATTATTCGAGGCTGTTAAGGGTAACGGCAGTCAACTTCAAGATTACTCCAAGGCACTCACTGAGTTTATGGATAATCTGCTGATTTACAAGAATGCATTGGTTTCGATGAATTGCATGAGTGACCTCAACTCGAGTTTTATACTAGAAGTAATAGCAAGACGTCTACCTACTCGACTGCAAAGGAAGTGGGTGAAGATAAGCTCCCGTATGGAGGAAGAGGATATCGAGCCGAAATTTGATGATATCCTGAAACTAGTAAAAGATAGTGTCAATCAATCTATGAACAAGTTTGCCAGTATATTGAATCTCACCCCTGGAATAGAGCAGTCTGAGGGTAAAATGCAATCATTGATGACGAAAGGGCCTCAGAAAGGTGGATATCGAGAAGGCTCCATGATGTCTAGTAATGCATATAGACCTAGTGAGTGTAACAGGTTTCGTAGTACATCGTCAACAGATAAGTTGCAAGATGCAAGACAAACACGGTTGTGTTGTACACGTTTGCAAGAGGTGCATACAAAGGTGAACTGTGAATCAGTGAGCAAGTTCAGTGATAAGCTAAATGTGAAATCAAGGTCTGACTCCGAATTGTGTGACGATAACGGTGTGGTCAAGAAGTCTGTAGTTGCAACTGGTAAGCCATTGTTGAATAGAGTGTCACAGAATAGAGTTGCTGCTTCAGAGTGCAGTTCTGACTCCACAAGTTTACAAAGTATAACTAGTCAGAGTGAAGTTAAAAAACCTTTTAGGATTTGCGAGGAGGAACCAAAATTGTCTACTTCTGTTAATTAAGAGTTTGAAAATGATGAACTTGACGGTAAATTGAATATTCGTGATAATGATCATGATACTTCAGATTTGTCTTTGGTTGACCATGATGAGATGAGGGATATGCCTACTACTGCTAAGTTGAACAAAGGTTCTGTACAACTTGAACGTGAAGTAGAAATAAATGCAGATGCAGTTGCAGAAGTTATGGATAATTGTGAGACCGTCAGTGTGAGTGATCAGCATGTAGCCCACCCATCATCAGATGCTAGTTCTAAACCTGAGCTGATAGTAAAAGACAGCAGTGGTGGTGGTCTCGCAGGTAGACAAATTTCTGAAAGCCCAGTAACAACAGCTTTTGATCCACCGCTAAGTTCATCAACTGGTGTCAATCAGTCGTCGTTGGTGCTGTCATCCACAATGGAAAAGACGCCCATCAACTCATGTATCTTGTACAATGACTATAATAATATTGGTGCATTTGAAAGGAGGAAAGATATTGCTCAGTTTAGAGAGGATAAGCCAAGTGTAAACGAGAGAGTAATTGTTAAATTGACTTGCATGAATAAAGGCATTTCTAGTTTCAAGTTACTATTTGAATGCTATTATCTTTGGTGTAAATTACTCTGTTTCTACGCTTGGTTGACCAGATACGTCGTGTGTTTGTTCGTCATCTATATTCTACGATACAATGACATGGGCGTGTTGCCATTCAGATTTGAGGATATAGATGATAGAAAGAAGTCAGCAAATGAACTCTGCGACGATTTTCCAAAATAGGGCGTCAACCTGAGAAGGGTTGTAGGCGTACTGATGTAAGTCCTGCAATGAGCAGTCCAATGTGCTTGGTGTGTAGTTTTGTACATATGTTCATATTTTATATACTGAATTGATGTCATCTTTCTTCTGTCTCTTGATAATTCTGTTTGTGTACGGACGTTTTCCACTTGTATCATCAACCTGAGAAGGAATGTAGGCGTAATGCTGTAAGTCCTACAGTTCTTCAAGGGTAGTTTGTCGTGCCAGAATCCACAACATTTGATGTAGTGATTGTACATATGTTTGTGTTAAATAGTTGTGTGAGTTCCAATTATTGTAATCGTTGGTTAATCTTGTTTGTGTCCAGACATTCCACAACTTACAATCGTCAACGTGAGAAGGGTTGTAGGCGTACTGGTGTAAGTCCTGCGATTCTTCAAAGGAATTCCATCAAGATATGATCCGCGAGTTTGTGTGTACTGTTTGTATATATGTGTGGTGTGTCATATCAATTTGTGATTTTGGATTCATTGTGTTTAGTTGTTGTTTTCGTATCTTGTTGTTATTGCATAATTTTGTTAAAATTCTCATCGTGATTACTTCTGAAGTTGTGTCCACTCTTCTACATCCGTGAATGAATTGATTGATGTTAAGGACAGCAGATGGGGCGTATACGCCGGAGAGGCTAGGCTATTGCTGAGAATAAAATGCACACGGAGACAATTGTTAGCTGTGGTCCCACACGCCGGGGAGAAGGAGTGTAAACGACTGAGGCTCGCATGCGTCATCGTTACTAGAATTGAGGCAGAATGAGTGACAAGCGATTTCAGTGGTAATTGGTAGTGGGTAGATAAGAGGATGAGCGTAGAGTATCGTGAGGTACTGCCATGGTCACATTGAATTCTGCAAGAGTCATTCTAGCAAGTGGCGATTGTGTTGCAAGAGGATGCCTTTAACTGGAAGGCACAGGTCGTCATTGATACGTGAGATTGTGCTGTGAGTATGCTTGTGGTGTGTTGGCTTTTCTGTTTGTTTTCCATTTCAGCTCTGTCCGTGTGACCCAGGTTCTCGCAATGGCATCCAAGTCAACGTGCATTGGTCGTGAAGGAAAAAAGGGTTGGATCCGTATTTTGCCGCGGAGTGTCAATGGAGTTGAAGATTGAACGATCAATTCATGGTTGTTTGCTCAAAACCAACTTCCTTTATTTTCGCGGAGGCATCAATACGACAGTCATCGTCTCATCGGTCGCTGTTCAGAAAGAAGTCAGAAGTAAACCATCAGAAGTAATATTGTGATTTATTATTGTAATATTTGTTAACAGACCTTAGTCATACTTGATTTATATGTCGGTGTAACAATGCAGAATCCTCGAGTCAACAATTGGTGTTTCGGTTTCTTCGTCCGTTATTACTAAGCGTTTCTAAGAAACTTCAAGCGACAGCGTGAGCCCGAGCGTAGCAAGAGCGGGGCATTAACGGTTTACGAGACGTGACTTACATGGTGATAAGCTGTTGAGAGAGAAACCTTGCATTTCTGCATGAATGTCCAGCTTCCGCTTAAAAATCTCCAGAGAAGGCGCTGTAGTCACGGCCTCCGGTAAAGCGTTCCAGAGACGGCAAGCTCGAAACTAAAAGAAGTGTGAACGCACTCGAGTCTTTGGTCTCTGTTGTGGTATCCTCAGCGGTTTACCTCGTGGAAGCCTATAATCACTTATTGGCAGGATGCTTTTATTTGGGTTGGCTTGGTCATTTAAGATCTGGTAGACGGTGATGAGGTCTCCCCTGTGCCTACGGTAACTAAGTGTGAAAAGACCTAATTTCTTTAGTCTTTCCTCGTGTGATTTGTTGCGGAGGCCGATCACCCATTTAGTCGCTCGTCTCTGGACACTTTCTAGAATGTTAGCATCCCTTTTGAGTAGCGGAGGTGCAATGATATTATGCACCTCAAGGTGTGGCCTCACATATGCCTTATATAACCTTAAGAACAGTTCGGGAGTGAGAGCTCCCAGCTGCCTATGCATAAAGTGTAAAGTTGCGTAGGCTTAAGAGAGGTCCCTTGCGAGATTTTCAATGGTATCTAGCTTTACTCCTAAACTAAGAACTACATCGAGCTCTGATGGAACACAACCCAAGTTTTCGGAAATGAGGAGAGAGGGTGGCACTAGCTGATTAGTAGATATGGTGGTGGTCACTAAGGTGAATAACCCCATTATGCAGGAACAGCAATATGCAATTTGAAGGCTCGAGATATTTCTGATTTTTATGAGGGCTTAGATCTTTATCTTGAAAAAGATAATAATGAACGCCTAGGCAGATCATGCTTCTACCTTTAAATATATACCATTTCTTCAGCCTATTGTTGAGATGCGACCACATGGGCCCTGCACAGATTTATGGGGCAACTTATAAATTAACTTGCTGTCCATTGTCGGATCTTTAAATACCACTTCTCAATGTCTCATCTCACTCATTTCCTAACAACGTCTTTACTCGATCCTCATTATATTCCATTAAACCTAACATTTTATAGCTCTTTATTTATTTGATCCGACTTATTCTATTCCTATTCTCTGTAGGGTACGGTTGTGCATCAAATGCACAAAAAGGTAAAAAATAAAAAGAACCGGCATGAGGGTAAATGTATTAGAACCAAGGGTGGACATCATGATAGTAAGAACTATATGGGTAGCATTATACATTGCAAATGAACGTTGTCAGCCTAGGGAGTTTCCTTTATTAATACATTTACTAATGACACTTGCACTTACCTATTTCATTACACTTTATTGATTCACCTTAGCACTTTTACTTTTCTAAAACAGCTTTCAATCCCTTGTAAACATTGTACTTACCTCAATATTGGATGGTTATCGTATGCCTACAATCACGGGTTGAAAACGAAACGAAGTCGATTTTCCTGCACAACCTGAAAAACAACTGTACAAGTCAATAACTATACGGCCTGGTTCAGACAATTAGTGTATTAATATATATATATATCAAATATTTAACTGTTGAAACATTAATAACTTGTAGACAATCTACGATTCGATATTATATCATACTTGATCGTGCCTGTAGAAACGGCATGCATTTTCATGTAAATTTATATGTTTGTATGAGAATAGACATTATTATTTTTGAGGGAAGTGTGTCTGAAAGCGCCTAGCGAATGATCTCCTCTGCGACTCCCCTGTGTTCTTCTATTGTTTCCTTTATCCATTTTTTGTCCTTTTGGCTTCAATTAAGTCTTCCCGTCTTGGTGTAATTGGCTTTGTTATAACACAGATAGGGCTGTGTATTGTCTCATTGTAATCGCTCGCGGGGACTGCTGAATACTGTGACCGCTTGGTCACTACTACCTATGGGAGTCGTGATATGAACGTTTTCCACTAGTAGCTGGTCACTAGTAAACACATAATCCAGTCTAGAAACTTCTTATCTGGGCCCCATCTAGTATCCATCCTGGCATCTTCAGTGAATCCAGCCTTCCTGATGGTATGCAGCAGGTTTCGATCAAATCTTTTATGGGCGTTTCCCGATACTCAAGTTAAGAGATGGGGCATTGAAGTCGCCAGCTATGACAATTTGATCATAACCCATGTCTTGAGTCGCTGAGATTGTATTTAGCAGTACCTGGTTGTGGTCTGCTCCACATGAAGGTGATCGATAAATGCTACCCACTAGATATTTGCAGTACCCAACGGTGAATTGGCACCATATACTGCTACAGTCTGGTACATTAAAGAGGATTACACAGTTTGATCTACTGACCATGGACTTAGGATCGGCCCTCGCACATTTGCCGTCCATTTTAAGACCGTTTTGTTTCGTCTGGTGTGACTGGGTATTTTTGCGTGTCTCAGTGCTACGGCCAGTATTACTGGCAGACAATAGGGTCTTTTCCAGTGCCGGAACCCGTGGTGTTTTAGCCTCTGTGTCTGGGGCGGTTATGGCAAGAGTTGCAAGTTTAACCGGTGAGGATTTTGGTATCCCCGGTTTACGTGCACTTGTGCTATTTTCCGAGTTAGTGGGAGTAGGACATTTCACGTTTTTCCCTACTACTTTTACGCCATCTTTAGCTTTCAAAGGACTACGCGAGGCTGCATCAGGACGGCAACTTGGGCATATGTACCAGAACCATGGGCATGGGTTCTTACGCATAAAGTCATAATATACTTTTGGCACCCCATTGTTGCATCTACAATGTATCCATCGCTTGCAAAATTTTCATTCAAAGGCAGAGTCTGCTTGTTCCACAACAGAAACGCAGACCTTGCAGTCGTCTGCCTTCTTGGGGAGCGCTTTTGTCGTCTTGCGACGTCGTAAACGTTTCCTTTCGGCCTTCCTGTTTGTTTCGTGGCCTACCATGGAGATAGGTGTTATACAGTTCTCACTTAGTGCAATTTTCCCACTCGGCTCTGTTAACCTAGTCGTGTTAACAGGGATGGAGCCACATCCACTTGGTTGACTTTGCACAGCTTCACTGTAGGACTGTGGCGATATGGGCAATCTGTACGAGCAGGGAATATTTGCCCTGGTCTTCAAGACCTGTATGTGAGAGTCCATCACCTTCACCTGTTTGCCTAGTTTGGCTGAAGCCCTGGTGACTACGGAGTATGATGTCCCATTACTTATCTTAGGGTGAGAATCTATCGTCATTTTACTCCTAAATTAATACTGGTCAAATAAATAATAAGAGACAGTGGAGTTATTTTGTCCAATATACTTACAGCAAAAGACAACAGAGAGCACAGAAAAGAAGGAGAAAGCATTTAAGTAAAAGCTTTTGACTTTACCTGTAACTTTCGGGTTATTCGGCTTCACAGCAATCGTGTAGCAGATCAACAAGTCCTGTATATTTGAAAGAGTGAGGAGGATGTTGCTACAGAATTGGCACCTGAAGCTTTGGCAGTAGTTCGAAGCAGCGGGAAATACCACACACAGGCTCAGTGAAGAAGAAACGGTTGAATAAAATTCGCCGAGTAGGAAGATCAGGTTTCCCAAACGAAAAATTCGCAAAAGTGGATATTTCTGGTTAGAGAGGAAAAAGCACGTCTTATTCAAGCAGCGCGCGAGTTCGAAATCCCCCTGATATATCCAATATCCTGATTACGAGCTAGTATAAACCAGTGATTTCTTTGAGCTCGCTTCTTGATTGTGAGGTAGAGGTTCTAGATCTTCGGTGAGCTTCTGCGTAGTAAGTCCCGCCACTCGACTGCTTTAGCTCTGGTAGACTCCAAGAGGAGTGGTGCGGGGATTGGTCAAGATGTGGTTTGTAGTATTCAGTATGTTAGGACTGTGTTGCTGCCGTGAATGGAGTTTGACCTAACTCCCGTTGGTCATTCGGTGTAGTCCTAGAAGCAGAATAGCAATAGTAATAATGGTAGGTTGTAGTGTAGATAATATGGGTTGAGATAAGTGGAATAATAAAGGTGACCTAAGGAAAAGATAGAGTGAGAGAAGGCAGAATAGGTCGTGGGGATTTAGTTTGTATGCTCATCCATTGACAGTATGGTTTCAGGTTTTATGAGGATAAGCCATTGAGACACAAACCTTGCATTTCTGCATGAATGTCCAGCTTCCGCTTAAAAATCTCCAGAGAAGGCGCTGTAGTCACGGCCTCCGGTAAAGCGTTCCAGAGACGGCAAGCTCGAAACTAAAAGAAGTGTGAACGCACTCGAGTCTTTGGTCTCTGTTGTGGTATCCTCAGCGGTTTACCTCGTGGAAGCCTATAATCACTTATTGGCAGGATGCTTTTATTTGGGTTGGCTTGGTCATTTAAGATCTGGTAGACGGTGATGAGGTCTCCCCTGTGCCTACGGTAACTAAGTGTGAAAAGACCTAATTTCTTTAGTCTTTCCTCGTGTGATTTGTTGCGGAGGCCGATCACCCATTTAGTCGCTCGTCTCTGGACACTTTCTAGAATGTTAGCATCCCTTTTGAGTAGCGGAGGTGCAATGATATTATGCACCTCAAGGTGTGGCCTCACATATGCCTTATATAACCTTAAGAACAGTTCGGGAGTGAGAGCTCCCAGCTGCCTATGCATAAAGTGTAAAGTTGCGTAGGCTTTGGCGACGTCCCTTGAGTAATTTCTACTGGTGTCCATCTTTTCTGTTTGAATAAGACCTAGATCTCGCTCTGATTTAACACAACTCAAGTTCTGGCCCCCAAGGGTGTAATCTACACTCTGTGACCTGCCCGAATGAAGTTGCACTACTTTACACTTCTTTAGGTTGAAAGGCATTCCGTTAGCCAGAGCCCTGTTTCCTAGAGTTTGCAGGTCAGCCTGCAATCTGTCTGAGTCTTCCGATGAGTTTATTGCTCTGCATATCATTACAATGAATATGCAACTCATCGTTACCTACTTTTTTGTCTGCTTCCAGGGTGCCACGTTCCTTCCTTGGCCCAGGCATTATCTGACGTTACCAAACAATCCAAATTGCGTTGATAATCCGTGTCCAAAGAGATGCTGAATAAAGACCTAGTGATTAATCCCGGAAGTTCCAGAAGGCGCTCCAGAAAATGAATAAGAAGTGTCAAGGAACCCATCCCTAAGTTCCTATTGTTACGGAGATGCTCCAAACCGATAAAAACTATGTACTTTCTTCGACTCTAACTCAAAAACACCAGAATTATGAGAAGGAAGTTATATTGTTTGGCAATTAAAACGGGGAATTATACAAGTCTACAAACAAATGTTGTATGCAAATTATGAAGTACATTTATTCGTTTTTGTTCGTCTCCGTCAAACTTGTACATGACCGAAAGATGAGGATATACGTTGTAACGTGTTATATATTCCGCGACTCAGGTTTTTTCGTATTTCATTGGGTAGAACGGTGGCGGTCAATTGGATATTTGATTTGTCCTTGGTAGGTCGTATCGTGTGAGGTTTTGTGTGGTTGTGTTATGCGTCGTTTGCAAACAAATTTGACAAAGATAGATGCAACATTTGGCTGTTTCAACATTGTTTCACTATTTTTTACACAGGTACACTTCTCTTTTCGCTATAAACTCCCTGGAAACTGCTCAGGCATTATGGTTTCTATCAGTGGCTACCATCCCGAGGGTGCCAATGCATTTCTTGAGTTGTGGTTATAGGTACAGTATTTCCTACTTCGTGATTTCTCACTCGCATAGTCTGGTATCCTGTGTTTCTTGCGACTTAGCTGTCACAAGCTGTTGAAATAATGTGCTTCGTTAACGAGCCCTTTTTCTAGAATTTCATCGCAGGTAATCAGTGCGAGCGCAAGCAGCACATATGTAAGAAGCTACAAAAGCATCAGAAGACTTTCAAAAGGCGCGAACTTTATATATTGGTAACAGTGACAAACTTTTCCGCGTACCAGTATGTGGATACGTTCACATGCGTAGAGGAAATCCACGAGTGAGACATTGTATTACTAGTGGGACGGCTTCGTGAGACTTTCATCTAGCTTGTATGTTTCGCTCTAGTATTTTTGTCCCTCAGACCACTAACAAAGCATTATCAAATATATTCTTGTAGTGTTATTCGATGGCACAATTACTGGCAGTTAATAATATTATGTGTGCGTAATGTTCATGATATTTTCTGCACCATTAACGTGCTCCACATTTCAAAAAGAGTGTGAATTAGGAAGACTAAACTTAACTTATACTTAACTCAAATGTGGTCACGTATGTTAATTATGTAAATGCTTAATTTATGTAAGTGAATTTAGTCTGTATCACTTTTAGGAATGATGGGTCGCAATTAGGTCTGTCAGTTAATTAAATTCAGTGAAAGCAGATGCACCTGCATGCAGACCAAAGCATCCGAAAAACGGTGATGAGCGTTTTACGACTTATGATCGGATACATTTGCACAATCAGTTTTAGAAATTGATTTCGCATACAACAAGTGGAGGTAAGTTCACTCATTCACGTATAACCATGCAGATATTCTTTTTTACAGTTTGTGATACCGGATAGATTTGCAGGTTAGCATAGAGTTCTGTTTACTTGAATCTTGGAAGAATTCAAAAGTGACGCACTTCGGACACTGAACAGTTTCCGTCGAATAATGGGAGATACTTTCCAAACGAAGACTTTCATCTTTGACTGCGCTCAGATAATACATGTAAACAAACTTGTTTGCGTTGCAGTGAAATAAATTTTCTATCTAATATTCTTGTGTTCTATTTGTTCTGCATACGGTGGGAGTACGGCATGCTAGACCTGTACTCCCTAGGATATGAGCTCGTTACTGTATATAGGTGTAATTCTGTAGCAACACTATCGATCGATATAAGTAGTGAATTATAAGTACTTTAGTCAAGCCCAAAAATCTGCCTAAAGCAACGCGATTACGTCTCCTAGTCATAGGTAAGTCTGTAGGGACCGAGTACAAAAATACTTCAGTATTTGAAAAATAAGAAATGAACTTAGGCACTGCAATTGAGTCGATTTCTTATGAGGTAAAGTGTATTCAAAAGTAGTTCAATACCAATATTTCTCTTAAAGCGTGATGTCGATTCGTATGATTATGGGTGTTAGCTTATAATGTAAGGTGAAGTGTACACGAGACGAATAATTGAATAGGTTGAGCTGTAACAATCGTAGTCACATTTACATTACACTAAAATATGCCACCAATTACTTCGTCAGGTCTCATTGATAAGTCATGCCTGCATATAGTCATCATGACAAATATAGCTACACCCAGATAGAACAAGAAAGGTCTTGTAACCATGATGTTAAATATATTTAATGAAAAATAATAACAAGCAAATGTCTTTACGCGGTTGTTTGTCGTAATAACTGGGGCAGTGTCAAATCGCTGTAACCGAGTTGACTGACGTTACCGGATATCTGCAAATAAGTAAACTAAGTGTTTTTAAATCGCTGAAGTAAGAAAGAAGTAATATCAAAGTTAAACGCTTCATATTTTCCTACCTTTGCTGAAAATGGTTCATTCTCCTTTCTCATTCTTCGTTCATGACAGCATTCTTCTGTGGTTTTTACTGTCACACATGTTGTTCATCTTCTAAAGGATAGCAGCAAGCATATAATAATAGTTAGAACATGTTATGATAAGAGTTAAATTGTAAACCCTTAACAAAGTACACTGAACACCGAACCATTTGCGCCTTTGAGTTGCCCACCAATGCCTACCAGTTCCAAAAGCAAACGTTCAATGTTGACATTTATTGACATCAGGCATATATGTCCGTGTTGACTTGAACCTACCAGTCCGCGTAAAATGACAGTCATGGACCCTAAAATTAAGTGGACGACGTCGAAACTGCGAAAAGAACCTTAAGATTAAGGGTTTTCGGGTTGTCAAAGTTCGCAGTTTATTGATACCGAAACTTCTATGTGGAGGCCAGGGAAGCTGCAGACTGACTTGATAGTTTGCAGCACAAGCGCCTGCAGCTAGTTGAACAAACGGACGGAGCTGGTTAACTTGATGGACTCCGGAAACCCGGATGTAATTATCATCACAGAAACGTGACTCACACCCGATGTGACTGACAACGAAGTTAACCTGTCAAACTTTGAAGTGCACAAGGTGGACTGACTCAAGAGCAAAGGAGGTAGAGTAGTGGTCTTCCTCAGGAAAAGTTTAACCATACGTAGCATCGAAGCACTTGCCCACGAAAGTGAGTCGTGCGAACTCTTACGCTGCAGACTTGAAAGACATTGACCTCATTGCCATGTACCACAATCCTAACGGTAGTGCAGATGACCTCCTAGTAGAGAAGCTAGGCTCTTGGACTTCGAAATGTCGAAGTCTCATAGTCGGCGACCTCAACGCCCCAACAGTTGACTGGGCGAGCCTTACAAATCCATCTTCAGTCAACTCTTGTGATCATAAACTGCTAGAATCTGGTATACTGCTAGCCCTAGTCCAAAATGATATTAAGCCCACGTGCCATGACTCGCAGCACTCCTCTTCAACTCTGGACATAGTGTTCTCCCATGGTCAGAATACGGATCGCATGCAACATCTTCCTCCTTTAAGAAGAAGTGATTACGCCGTACTCACTTTCAAGCTCACAGCAAAAGCGTCATGAGTCAAAAACCATGCTCGACTAAACGTTTGGAAAGCTGATATAAATGCGATCGTCTCAGCAGCCAACTCAGTGAACTGGCACATCAACCTAGAGGCTCAAGTAGAAGCCGCATGGCATCAATTTGAACAACTTTGCGCCCGAGCAACTGAACCTTTTATCCCTTGGTCTGTCCCAAAGGGTCGGAAACATTGCCCATTTGAATACACCGAGTCGTTCGTAAGTTACTCAGACGTAAACACAAATGTTGAAACATGTTTGCCACACTTGAGTCTCTTGAGACCAGGAAATAATATAACACTGGTAGGAGTAAAGCTATTGCAGAAATCCGCCAATCAAAAATGAAGTTCGAAGCACATCTTGCTCGGAATGCAAAGGCACAACCTATGAAAATTTCCTCTTACACCAACTGGTGTCTCTAGAGAATAGCAGCCCAAACCGAAACGATATTAAAACGCAAAAATAACCTTGACAAGGAAAACTTCGACCTATAAGAAGGCTCAGAAAAACGGCGCATAATTGTAAAAAACGGTGTCAGTCTCGTCTCATAAACCGTTAATGCCCAGCTCTCGCTACGCTCGGGCCCACGCTGTTCCTTTGAGTTTCAGAAACGCTTAGTAATAACGGACGCAAAAACCAAAACATCGATCTGCTGCTTGTTATTTCTTTATTGTTACACCAACATATAAAAGGAATAAGCGAACTAAGGTCTGAAAACAAATATTACAATAATAAATCATTGTATTACTTCTGACGATGTTTCACTCTTCTTTCTGAACAGCGACCGATGAGACGATGACTGTCGTATTGATGCCTCCGCGAAAATTGGGGAAGTTGATTTTAAGCAAACAACCAAGAATTGATCGTTCAATCTTCAACTCCATTGACAAACGGTTTATATATAAGTAATGCAATCATAATAAACAGTTACAAAGTATAGCGCTCGCGTATATGTTGCAAAATAACCTCCCAGTTTCTCATAGGAGTCTTCATAGTCATATTAAACCAGTTTCTGCACATAAGTTCATCCAGATAACTGTAAATCATTGGATTTCTTGATCCATTGACCGCTCTAATCCGTCTTTTTAGACGACTCCAAGGACTTTCGGTGGAATTAGTGTGGGTCCCATCCAAAGGATTCCGGAAACCGTACGCATGATTTACAACATGATGAATGTACCCATGGTTCGATAATTGGCGATAGCCACTCCATTCATCTGTGTGAATAGTCGTCCCAGGCAGCACCGAACGCTGAATAATAGGCAATAATACAGCTGAACTGCGATTGGGAATCGCCTCTATATACCCTTTTCGTAGTGTTGTGTCGTAGATACCCAATATCCACCGCTGGTTGGCTTGTAATCTCCCGCAGTTATATTTCCTTTGTATTAATACAGTCTCATCAATATGGACGATTATACTTGAGTTAGGGTGTTCATTTTCCAGGAGGAAACATCTCTGCAGTAGTTGTACCATTGTACTGCTGACATTTCTGAATTTTCTGTTTCACAAGCTGTAGCTGCGACTGGTCTTTTCAGGACCCAGAAGTTACAGATCATTAAAATTTTCGTAAAAGGTAGTTTAGACCTAGACAAAAAGAGCTCCTAAGGGATCTGTAAGCTGGAAAACAACGACAAACCTTCTCGAACCGATTTCCTGATTCGGCACACAATACATCTGTATAAAAGCGATCTGTCAGTCACGTCTCGTAAACCGTTAATGCCCAGCTCTTGCTATGCTCGGGCTCACGCTGTTCCTTGAAGTTTTCAGAAACGCTTAATAATTACGGACGAAATAACCAAAACACCGTTTGACGGCTTGGGAATTCTTTATTGTAACACCAACATATAAAAAATATTTCTACTGAGGTCTGTGAACAAATATTACAATAATAAATCACAATATTACTTCTGATGGTTTACTTCTGACTTCTTTCTGAACAGTAAAAAACGGTGTCAGTCTCGTCTCATAAACCGTTAATGCTCAGCTCTCGCTACGCTCAGGCCCACGCTGTTCTTCGAAGATTTCGGAAACGCTTAGTTATGACGGACGCAAAATCCAAAACATCGATCTGCCGCTTGATATTTGTTTATTGTTACACCAACATATAAAAGGAATAAGCGAACTAAGGTCTGAAAACAAATATTACAATAATAAATCATTGTATTACTTCTGACGATGTTTCACTCTTCTTTCTGAACAGCGACCGATGAGACGATGACTGTCGTATTGATGCCTCCGCGAAAATAACGGAAGTTGGTTTTGAGCAAACAACCATGAATTGATCGTTCAATCTTCAACTCCATTGACACTCCCCGGCAAAATACGGATCCAACCCTTTTTTCCTTCACGACCAATGCACGTTGACTTGGATGCCATTGCGAGAACCTGGGTCACACGGACAGAGCTGAAATGGAAAACAAACAGAAAAGCCAACACACCACAAGCATACCCACAGCACAATCTCACACATCAATGACGACCTGCGCCTCCAGACAGAGACCTCCTCTTGACATATTGCAACACAATCGCCACTTGCTAGAATGACTCTTGCAGAATGCAACGTGACCATAGCACCAACTCATGATACTCTATGCACATCTTCTTATCTACTCACTACCAATTACCACTGAAATCGCTTGTCACTCATTCTGCCTCAGTTCTAGTAGCGGTGACGCATGCGAGCCTCAGTCGTTTACACTCTTTCTCCCCGGCGTGTGGGACCACAGCTAACAATTGTCTCCGTGTGCATTTCATTCTCAGCAATAGCCTAGCCTCCCCGGCGTATACGCCCCATCTGCTGTCCTTAACATCAATCAATTTATTCATGGATGTAGAAGAGTGGACACAACTTCAGAAGTAATCACGATGAGAATTTTAACAAAATTATGCAATAACAACAAGATACGAAAACAACAACTAAACACAATGAATCCAAAATCACAAATTGATATGACACACCACACATATATACAAACAGTACACACAAACTCGCGGATCATATCTTGATGGAATTCCTTTGAAGAATCGCAGGACTTACACCAGTACGCCTACAACCCTTCTCACGTTGACGATTGTAAGTTGTGGAATGTCTGGACACAAACAAGATTAACCAACGATTACAATAATTGGAACTCACACAACTATTTAACACAAACATATGTACAATCACTACATCAAATGTTGTGTATTCTGGCACGACAAACTACCCTTGAAGAACTGTAGGACTTACAGCAGTACGCCTACATTCCTTCTCAGGTTGATGATCCAAGTGGAAGTCGTCCGGACACAAACAGAATTACCAACAGCTAGATGACAGATGATATCAATTCAGTATATACAATATGAACATATGTACAAAATCGCACACCAAGCACATTGGACTGCTCATTGATGCGCTACCCTTTGGAGAATTGTAGGACTTACACCAGTACGCCTACAACCCTTCTCAGGTTGACGCTCTAGGTTGGAAAATCGTCGCAGAGTTCATTTGCTGACTTCCTTCTATGAGCTAAATCCTCAAATCTGAACGGCAACACGCCCATGTCATTGTATCGTAGAATATAGATGACGAACAAACACACGCCATATCTCATCAACCAAGTGTAGAAACAGAGTAATTTACACCAAAGATAATAGCATTCAAATAGTAACTTGAAACTAGAAAGGCCTTTATTCGTGCAAGTCAATTTAACAATTACTCTCTCGTTTACACTTGGCTTATCCTCACTAAACTGACCATTGATATTCGTTTTTTCAAACGAACGGATACTACCATAGTCAATGCACAAGATACTTGAGTTGATGGGTGCCTGTTTCATTGTGGATGCAAACACCAACGATGACTGTGTGACACAAGGTGATGAAATTAGCAGTGGATCAAAAGCTGTTGTTTTTTGGCTTTCAGATAGTTGTCCAACTGCAAGATTACCACCACTGCTGTCTCTCACTACTAGTTCGGGTTTAGCACTATCATCTGATGATAGGTGGGCTACACGCTGATCAATTACACTGACTGTCTCACAAGTATGCACACCTGGAACTGCATCTGCGTTCAATTCTACTTCACGTTGTAGTTGTACAGAACCTTTATTTAACTTAGCAGTAGTAGGCATATCCCTCATCTCATCATGGTCAACCAAAGACAAATGTGAAGTATCATGATCATTATCACGAATATTCAATTTACCGTCAAGTTCATCATTTTCAAACTCTTAATTAACAGAAGTAGACAATTTTGGTTCCTCCTCGCAAATCCTAAAAGGTTTTATATCTTCACTCTGACTAGTTATACTTTGTAAACTTGTGGAGTCAAAACTCCACTCTGAAGCAGCAACTCTATTCTGTGACACTCTATTCAATAACGGCTTACCAGTTGCAACTACAGACTTCTTGACCACACCGTTATCGTCACACAATTCGGAGTCAGACCTTGATTTCACATTTAGCTTATCACTGAACTTGCTCACTGATTCACAGTTCACCTTTGTATGCACCTCTTGCAAACGTGTACAACACAACCGTGTTTGTCTTGCATCTTGCAACTTATCTGTTGACGATGTACTACGAAACCTGTTACACTCACTAGGTCTATATGCATTACTAGACATCATGGAGCCTTCTCGATATCCACCTCTCTGAGGCCCTTTCGTCATCAATGATTGCATTTTACCCTCAGACTGCTCTATTCCAGGGGTGAGATTCAATATACTGGCAAACTTGTTCATAGATTGATTGACACTATCTTTTACTAGTTTCAGGATATCATCAAATTTTGGCTCGATATCCTCTTCCTCCATACGGGAGCTTATCTTCACCCACTTCCTTTGCAGTCGAGTAGGTAGACGTCTTGCTATTACTTCTAGTATAAAACTCGAGTTGAGGTCACTCATGCAATTCATCGAAACCAATGCATTCTTGTAAATCAGCAGATTATCCATAAACTCAGTGAGTGCCTTGGAGTAATCTTGAAGTTGACTGCCATTACCCTTAACAGCCTCGAATAATTTCCCTACAATCATCGAAGCTCTTCCAAACCTCTGACGTAGTATGCTCATAGCCTCGTAGTAGCCCTCTTTTGGCTTCGTAAACTTACAGCAGTGTATAGCTTTTGAAGCATCTCCAGTGCAATACCTCATCAAATACATTAACTTCAATTCATCACTTAATAGAAAACTACTCAGCATGATCTCAAACTCCTTTACAAATTGTAAATAATCAGCTGGGTTTCCGTCGAAACACCGTGGTCCTAATTTAGGGAGTTTGATGTTCCTATTATCCCTGAACGGCGAAACAGTAACATCAACCATGTCATGCTTAACATCAGACACATCGTTATAAGCAACAAACAAGTCACCATGACTTACTTTCCTGTTTGTATCCAAGACACTCTGTCCCTTCTTTGACCCAGGCATTGTTGAACTTGACCCAATTCCAAAATGGTTCCAGATATTGCTTGTTCAAAGAGGACTTGACCGGCACCAGGAAAGATGAACGGTGACTATCCGAACTGTCACCAGCGTGCCAAAACCGTCGATAATTGACTTCACCGTCAGAAACTGTCAGCCACGTCTCCTAAACCGTTAATGCCCAGCTCTTGCTACGCTCGGGCTCACGCTGTCGCTTGAAGTTTTCAGAAACGCTTAGTAATTACGGACGATAAAACCAAAACGCCGTTTGACGGCTTGGGAATTCTTTATTGTAACACCAACATATAAAAAATATTTCTACTGAGATCTGTGAACAAATATTACAATAATAAATCACAATATTACTTCTGATGGTTTACTTCTGACTTCTTTCTGAACAGCGACCGATGAGACGATGACTGTCGTATTGATGCCTCCGCGAAAATTGAGGAAGTTGGTTTTGAGCAAACAACCATGAATCGATCGTTCAATCTTCAACTCCAGTGACACCATCAATGGCATCTGTGTATTTTTGTATACACATAACTCCTCCGCATTGGCAGATTTTCGACGTAGCTATCAGTCCGTTTTTCAAACTGTAATCGGAAACATGATCCGGAGCGAATTTATAACGCAAAATGTGTAAAGCATCCATGATTACTTCCGAAAATGATTAAGTCACCTGATTGCTTGCTGAAGGTCATTTTTTCGTTCGAAGGTCGTTTCGGTTTGGGCTGCTATTCTTTAGAGTCACCCATGAACTTCGGGAATAAAACATACAATGGTGTCCAAAACATAAGTATTGACAATGACACAATCGAAGAAGACCGCGAAAAAGCAGAATCAGTGGCATACTACTTCTCCCAAGTTTTCACACAGGAATCACCACGCACTACGGGATCAGCTCTGGCTGCATCAGAGGAATACGGGATAGATTTCGTTGACATCGACCAAGTGTTATAACTGTAGGGAATTCAATGAAGACGTTTTCACCTTGTTCCGTCTGCGCCTGAGCTAATCTGCCTATCTGCTTGTCGTACCTTCCGATTTAGTAAAGCACGCAAATATCAAAAGACAAAGGCTGGACTGTGACTGTGTACTGAAGTGCAACAACGACAAAGAAAGCCATGGTATTTATACATTTTACGACAATATGGACAGCTAACAGCATTTGAAATAATTGATCTTAATAGCCAGTAACAAAGTGCGTGAGGGATGATAATATACCATATGTGCGAGATTGACAGTCAATAACAAAATGTGTGGGAATGATAATATACCATATATACAAGATTAACAGTCAATACCAAAATGTGTGAGAATGATGATATACCATATATACAAGATTAACAGTCAATACCAAAATATGTGGGATCCTATCACCTCTCCCCGTAAAGAGTGTAGGACTTGCTTTTTGGATCTATTTGAAAAGGTTTCGGAGCTCTTCTTTGTCGAGTTGACCTTCGCATGGTACTGGATAGAGTGTGATCTGTGTCTCTGACACATAACTGTCCTTTTTCATTCGTACGATAATGCAGCAAGAATTTATCCAAAATTTCTTCTGTTGTTCCCTCCCCCTTCGCTTTTGCATAAGCACGCTTAAAGGTGTCGACGAAACGTTCAGTCTGTCCATTCGATTGGGGATGATACGGGGGGCTACGAATATGCTGGATGCCAAACAGTTTGCAGCAACCAAGTTTGTCCTGGAAAGCAGAAGCGTGCTTTTTACGAAGGCGTTGCAAGAGAGATTGATCAGATACACCTCCGGGAACAACGTTGTGTGGTGAGGACGAAACATTAGAGCATACTGAATTTAATGGTACATTAAAGATATGGAGCTTGTCTAACCAGTCAAGAAAAAGCAAATTCAAATCATGGTAGTTTGTAACGTAACATACACCATTGAAGTGATGCTCACCAAACTGAACCTGGCAATTTATCTCACCCACGAGTTTCAGTATATCTCCAGAGACATTCTTGGCGAAATGCTCGGTCGGCAGAATCTGTGGGCACCCAAGTTTGCGCCACGTAGTTCGGGAAATTAAGGTGATATCTGATGCCGTATCCAACTGAAGACGAATATGTTTGTCATTAATACCTGGCGTAATGTACTTACGTTTGCTGGCGAAATCGACTTTAGAAGTTGTGAAAATGGTCTGTACTGGAGGAGATTGTTTCTGCTTGAAACGACTACTTCTGTTCCTCACCGAAGGATTTTTCTGCGATGTACAGTAACCCTCTTTATGTCCAAAACGGTGACAATTACGGCATTTATGTTTCTTGAAAGGACAGAACTTGACAAAATGCCACGAACCACAGTGCCAGCACACTGAAGGAGGTTTAGCTGAATTCTGAGACTGACATGCTGTGTGCTTAACGGTGATCGAAGGACTTTTCACTGTGTTAATTGAACCAAATTCAGACGACTGTCGTTTGCACTCCACCATAGCAGTATCGTGCTTCAAGTTGATTAAACGTAGGCATTCTGCTGTCACCATTTGTAAAGTCATTTTCGGGTCTTGTTCCACGAGTGACAGAAGTCGAGTTCTTATGTCAGTATCTTCTGGGTTCTTCAACCCACAAATAAAAATCAAACACTTGAACTGATCTGATGTCATTTCGTGTGGTTTGAACCTTTCACATTCCTTGTTCACTTTGCCAGCGTAAGTCACATAATCATCGGAAGGCATTTTTGTCAACTGAAAACATTGATACCGAATATTAAACATGGATGACTGTTCACCAAAGATTTGTGATAAAACGGTGACTGTCTCATCGAATGATAACTCACGTGGGTTCTTAGGCAGAATGAAGTTAACTGTAGTAATTTATTGTAATTGAAGTATTAGTATTTCGAGATGACGGAATTACACAAATCCAACCAAAACTCAGAGAGGGCAGCAATCCGGAATTTGTATTTAGCGGAATTCTTATGCAATTCATATAAGAAACATATCAACAGTCAACAGTAAGTATTTTAAACAATACAGAGATAGAAATTGTCAATCACCACATTAACATATCTGTTGTGCTCAACAGTACCAAGTTTTCTTAGTAACAATCGGACTTTGGCAGCATCATCAAACATGTAGCATTCAATACGGAAGACGTCTTCGTAACGATTGAACCATGCATCAAATACGAGACCAGATATTGGGTCGTAGTTGAACTCACTAATGGAATTTGAGATGCTTTCATATTTGTCAGAATGAGATGTTGATGGAACTTGAATGGACAGCTTCTGAGTGAGAGCTTCGATTAAATTTAGTTGAGCTGCTTCATCCTGAACCTGCTGCTGCTGCAAGATAGATTTGAGATCGTCCAGAGAGATAGACATTGTAATTGGGTTGTAATTAACACAGTCAAAAATGTTATAGAGCTGCGCTGAACAGAATAAAAACTGTCGTCGTTTGCTTGCTATAACTGCAATGAATTAAGGTAAAACCCCGTCGCCAATTTGTTATAACTGTAGGGAATTCAATGAAGACGTTTTCACCTTATATATATCCAAACCAAGTTCACTTTTAACGGTTTGAAAAAATTTGGGCATTGGGTATATGATATTCATTATAATAGAGGTTTTTTGTATTTCCCAATGAATGAAAAAACAAAACGAGATTGTTTTTACTGACGTTTCGCTATTTAATGCTAATAGCTTTCTCAAAGTATTATTAAACCGGAATTTACAAAATCTCAGCATATATATAACAAAGAATTAGGGGGTGAGAAAAATATAGACTTAGTTCAACTTAAAAGGACATATTGAAAGTCAAAATAACAATGAAGATCGTTCAAACCAAATATCAAAGGTAATAGTATATCTGTTATTATATCAAAATAAAGTTTACTAACTTGATCATCGTTCGTTAGTCTGGGGTCATTTTTGGTTGTCAAGTTCGAGAATAGGTAAAGGTAACCAAACTAAGTGTAGAATGTGAAATACTTGATTATCGTTCGTCAGTATGAGGTCATTTTGGTTGTCATGTTGGGGAGTAGGTAAAGGTAACTAAACTAAGTGTAGGCTGTGAAATACTTGATCATCATTCATCAGTCTGGGTCGTTTTTTGTTGTCAAGTTAGCGAACTGGTAAAGATAGTAAAACCAAGTGTAGATTGTTGGATTTTGTCAGTGTGTAGAATTATGAAAGTAGTGTGCGTTTACATAGTGAACTTGCTCACCACATTTGCGTTGATTTTGCTACTTCATGGGGGAGGGTGTTGTAGCCAGGTTAGATTCTGTTTCAGTCCATCATTCCTATTCAGGCAATTTGGATTCCACTTGATATGAAGTGCTTCTGATATTAGACGTTCTTTGTGGTTTCTGAAGTTTTTCTGGATTATTTCAATATTATCAAAATCAATTTTGTGGCCTGATTCTATAGCATGTAGACCTATGGCTGATGATTTTTGAAGTTTTTCCAGTTCAACTGGATTTCTTGGTGGTCGAAGAGAAGCTCTACGGTGTTCATTTCTTCTGATTTTGATTTCTCGAGATGTTTGTCCGATGTAGATCGCATCACATTCCGAGCATTTTATTTTGTAGACACAATTAGATAGAGAATCTTTCGGGATTTGGTCTTTTATATGGACAAGGTTGTTTTGAAGTGTGTCCGATGTTTTGAAGAAAACTCTAATGTCGAGTTGATTAAGTACTCTTCTGATATCGTCTGATGTCTCTGCTCTATATGGAATGACGACTGTTGAAGTCCATGTTTTCGGAATGCATTTTCGGCCATACTTAATGTTTGTGTTGATTTTGTTGATGAAGTTCGTTGGGTAGTTGTTTTGCTTGAGAGTTTTAGTGATGTTTGAAATTTCTTCTTCTTTTTCTTGCTCATCTGTTATCAGGGAGTGTGCTCGTCTAAGAAGACTTGAAACAACTGAAATCTTTGCGCTGATGGGGTGTGATGATTTGAAGTCTAAATATTTGTTGGAGTGGGTTTTCTTCCTGAATATGGATATACTAAAATGTCCGTTTTCCTTTCTCTTAACTAGGCAGTCTAGAAATGGAAGTTCACCGATGTCTGATTCTGCCTCCGAAGTGAACTGGATTTTGGGAGATACACAGTTTATTTTCTCCAGGAATGAATTGTGTAGATCCCGTTTTAGTACTACAAAAGTATCATCCACATATCTTAACCATATTTTAGGAGTGAGTATGTTTGAAAAGATATTATTTTCGAATTTATTCATGTAAAGATCGGCGACTATTGGGGAGACTGGTGAACCCATAGCAACACCATTTGTCTGTCTATATAAACTCCCTTTGAATGTAAAATAATTACTTTCCAGACAGAATTTTAGGCTCTTAATTATTTCACTGGTGTCCAGTGGACATCTTTGTGATAGCGTTGTATCTGATTCTAGTAGACTGGAAATGATGTCAAGACTTTCGGTAATAGGGATGCTAGTATATAGTGAGTTAATATCATAGCTTACCATAATGTCTTCTTTATCAATTTCTCGGTGTTCTATTTGGGATTTGAAATCATATGAATTTTTTACAATATTTTGAGTGTCCTTTTGTAGTGGTTGTAGTATCGAGAGTAAGTATTTAGAAAGGTTGTATGTTGGTGAGTTGGTGAAATCTATCACTGGTCTTAGTGGAACTGTGGGTTTATGTATCTTTGGTTGACCGTAGAATCTTGAAGGTATATAAGATTTTGGTTTTAGTGTAAACCAGAGCGAATTTCCAATTTTGGGTTTCATTTCTTGAAGTAGTCTGTTTGTATTTAGTTTCATTTTGTTGAATTCGGCGGATTTCTTCTTCTCTTCAATGAGTAAGTATGGTCCTTCAGATAGGTGTTCAATCGCTTTCTTTTCATAATCCGTTCTGTTCATTATCACAGTGACGTTCCCCTTGTCGGCTTTCGTTATGACGATGCTTTTGTCTTTCTTCAAATTTCTTAAGGCTTCATATTCTTGTTTGGTGAGATTAGATGTTATGTTTCGTTGTGTCATTAATATGTGTGATATCTTTTGACGAGCAGATTGTGATTCTTCATTGGTGAGTTGTTGTAGAGCAGGTTCAATCATAGGTGCTATTTCCTGGACCGATAATGGCTTTCTAGTTATATTGAAATTCAAACCTTTCTGTAGTAATGAGATTTCATTTTCGGTTAGTATCTTGTCTGACATGTTATGTATGGCTCTAATATTCCCCATATCATTTGTTGAGGTTTTCTTTGGTTGTTTCTTTTCTTTGAGTTTTGAGAATTTTTGTATATGTCTTCTTTTAGTGACATTATGAAAATGAGATTCTCGTTCATTGAACAATTTTTGAAAGGATTCATAGATATGATTTGTAACAAGTAATGTTAAGCAGTCATCTATATTTTTGATTCTCATTCGATAAGATTCAAGTTTGATGTTGCATATATGTATACGTTCTCGTAAAAATACTTTGGAGGTATGATTTGCAGCAAGTATGGATTTGTGTGAATATTCAGGAGGTTTAACAAGTAGTGATTTGGGAATAATTCCACTTTGCAGACAGCGTAAATTGAAAATACGATGATTATAAAAGTTACATTTATGCTTCGATAGAGTAATCCGGTTTTTAATTAGATTATATATATCCAAACCAAGTTCACTTTTAACGGTTTGAAAAAATTTGGGCATTGGGTATATGATATTCATTATAATAGAGGTTTTTTGTATTTCCCAATGAATGAAAAAACAAAACGAGATTGTTTTTACTGACGTTTCGCTATTTAATGCTAATAGCTTTCTCAAAGTATTATTAAACCGGAATTTACAAAATCTCAGCATATATATAACAAAGAGTTAGGGGGTGAGAAAAATATAGACTTAGTTCAACTTAAAAGGACATATTGAAAGTCAAAATAACAATGAAGATCGTTCAAACCAAATATCAAAGGTAATAGTATATCTGTTATTATATCAAAATAAAGTTTACTAACTTGATCATCGTTCGTTACTCTGGGGTTATTTTTGGTTGTCATGTTGGGGAATAGGTAAAGGTAACCAAATTAAGTGTAGAATGTGAAATACTTGATTATCGTTCGTCAGTATGAGGTCATTTTGGTTGTCATGTTGGGGAGTAGGTAAAGGTAACTAAACTAAGTGTAGGCTGTGAAATACTTGATCATCATTCAAAAAATCACAATCTGCTCGTCAAAAGATATCACACATATTAATGACACAACGAAACATAACATCTAGTCTCACCAAACAAGAATATGAAGCCTTAAGAAATTTGAAGAAAGACAAAAGCATCGTCATAACGAAAGCCGACAAGGGGAACGTCACTGTGATAATGAACAGAACGGATTATGAAAAGAAAGCGATTGAACACCTATCTGAAGGACCATACTTACTCATTGAAGAGAAGAAGAAATCCGCCGAATTCAACAAAATGAAACTAAATACAAACAGACTACTTCAAGAAATGAAACCCAAAATTGGAAATTCGCTCTGGTTTACACTAAAACCAAAATCTTATATACCTTCAAGATTCTACGGTCAACCAAAGATACATAAACCCACAGTCCCACTAAGACCAGTGATAGATTTCACCAACTCACCAACATACAACCTTTCTAAATACTTACTCTCGATACTACAACCACTACAAAAGGACACTCAAAATATTGTAAAAAATTCATATGATTTCAAATCCCAAATAGAACACCGAGAAATTGATAAAGAAGACATTATGGTAAGCTATGATATTAACTCACTATATACTAGCATCCCTATTACCGAAAGTCTTGACATCATTTCCAGTCTACTAGAATCAGATACAACGCTATCACAAAGATGTCCACTGGACACCAGTGAAATAATTAAGAGCCTAAAATTCTGTCTGGAAAGTAATTATTTTACATTCAAAGGGAGTTTATATAGACAGACAAATGGTGTTGCTATGGGTTCACCAGTCTCCCCAATAGTCGCCGATCTTTACATGAATAAATTCGAAAATAATATCTTTTCAAACATACTCACTCCTAAAATATGGTTAAGATATGTGGATGATACTTTTGTAGTACTAAAACGGGATCTACACAATTCATTCCTGGAGAAAATAAACTGTGTATCTCCCAAAATCCAGTTCACTTCGGAGGCAGAATCAGACATCGGTGAACTTCCATTTCTAGACTGCCTAGTTAAGAGAAAGGAAAACGGACATTTTAGTATATCCATATTCAGGAAGAAAACCCACTCCAACAAATATTTAGACTTCAAATCATCACACCCCATCAGCGCAAAGATTTCAGTTGTTTCAAGTCTTCTTAGACGAGCACACTCCCTGATAACAGATGAGCAAGAAAAAGAAGAAGAAATTTCAAACATCACTAAAACTCTCAAGCAAAACAACTACCCAACGAACTTCATCAACAAAATCAACACAAACATTAAGTATGGCCGAAAATGCATTCCGAAAACATGGACTTCAACAGTCGTCATTCCATATAGAGCAGAAACATCAGACGATATCAGAAGAGTACTTAATCAACTCGACATTAGAGTTTTCTTCAAAACATCGGACACACTTCAAAACAACCTTGTCCATATAAAAGACCAAATCCCGAAAGATTCTCTATCTAATTGTGTCTACAAAATAAAATGCTCGGAATGTGATGCGATCTACATCGGACAAACATCTCGAGAAATCAAAATCAGAAGAAATGAACACCGTAGAGCTTCTCTTCGACCACCAAGAAATCCAGTTGAACTGGAAAAACTTCAAAAATCATCAGCCATAGGTCTACATGCTATAGAATCAGGCCACAAAATTGATTTTGATAATATTGAAATAATCCAGAAAAACTTCAGAAACCACAAAGAACGTCTAATATCAGAAGCACTTCATATCAAGTGGAATCCAAATTGCCTGAATAGGAACGATGGACTGAAACAGAATCTAACCTGGCTACAACACCCTCCCCCATGAAGTAGCAAAATCAACGCAAATGTGGTGAGCAAGTTCACTATGTAAACACACACTACTTTCATAATTCTACACACTGACAAAATCCAACAATCTACACTTGGTTTTACTATCTTTACCAGTTCGCTAACTTGACAACAAAAAACGACCCAGACTGATGAATGATGATCAAGTATTTCACAGCCTACACTTAGTTTAGTTACCTTTACCTACTCCCCAACATGACAACCAAAATGACCTCATACTGACGAACGATAATCAAGTATTTCACATTCTACACTTAGTTTGGTTACCTTTACCTATTCCCCAACTTGACAACCAAAAATAACCCCAGAGTAACGAACGATGATCAAGTTAGTAAACTTTATTTTGATATAATAACAGATATACTATTACCTTTGATATTTGGTTTGAACGATCTTCATTGTTATTTTGACTTTCAATATGTCCTTTTAAGTTGAACTAAGTCTATATTTTTCTCACCCCCTAATTCTTTGTTATATATATGCTGAGATTTTGTAAATTCCGGTTTAATAATACTTTGAGAAAGCTATTAGCATTAAATAGCGAAACGTCAGTAAAAACAATCTCGTTTTGTTTTTTCATTCATTGGGAAATACAAAAAACCTCTATTATAATGAATATCATATACCCAATGCCCAAATTTTTTCAAACCGTTAAAAGTGAACTTGGTTTGGATATATATAATCTAATTAAAAACCGGATTACTCTATCGAAGCATAAATGTAACTTTTATAATCATCGTATTTTCAATTTACGCTGTCTGCAAAGTGGAATTATTCCCAAATCACTACTTGTTAAACCTCCTGAATATTCACACAAATCCATACTTGCTGCAAATCATACCTCCAAAGTATTTTTACGAGAACGTATACATATATGCAACATCAAACTTGAATCTTATCGAATGAGAATCAAAAATATAGATGACTGCTTAACATTACTTGTTACAAATCATATCTATGAATCCTTTCAAAAATTGTTCAATGAACGAGAATCTCATTTTCATAATGTCACTAAAAGAAGACATATACAAAAATTCTCGAAACTCAAAGAAAAGAAACAACCAAAGAAAACCTCAACAAATGATATGGGGAATATTAGAGCCATACATAACATGTCAGACAAGATACTAACCGAAAATGAAATCTCATTACTACAGAAAGGTTTGAATTTCAATATAACTAGAAAGCCATTATCGGTCCAGGAAATAGCACCTATGATTGAACCTGCTCTACAACAACTCACCAATGAAGAATCACAATCTGCTCGTCAAAAGATATCACACATATTAATGACACAACGAAACATAACATCTAATCTCACCAAACAAGAATATGAAGCCTTAAGAAATTTGAAGAAAGACAAAAGCATCGTCATAACGAAAGCCGACAAGGGGAACGTCACTGTGATAATGAACAGAACGGATTATGAAAAGAAAGCGATTGAACACCTATCTGAAGGACCATACTTACTCATTGAAGAGAAGAAGAAATCCGCCGAATTCAACAAAATGAAACTAAATACAAACAGACTACTTCAAGAAATGAAACCCAAAATTGGAAATTCGCTCTGGTTTACACTAAAACCAAAATCTTATATACCTTCAAGATTCTACGGTCAACCAAAGATACATAAACCCACAGTTCCACTAAGACCAGTGATAGATTTCACCAACTCACCAACATACAACCTTTCTAAATACTTACTCTCGATACTACAACCACTACAAAAGGACACTCAAAATATTGTAAAAAATTCATATGATTTCAAATCCCAAATAGAACACCGAGAAATTGATAAAGAAGACATTATGGTAAGCTATGATATTAACTCACTATATACTAGCATCCCTATTACCGAAAGTCTTGACATCATTTCCAGTCTACTAGAATCAGATACAACGCTATCACAAAGATGTCCACTGGACACCAGTGAAATAATTAAGAGCCTAAAATTCTGTCTGGAAAGTAATTATTTTACATTCAAAGGGAGTTTATATAGACAGACAAATGGTGTTGCTATGGGTTCACCAGTCTCCCCAATAGTCGCCGATCTTTACATGAATAAATTCGAAAATAATATCTTTTCAAGCATACTCACTCCTAAAATATGGTTAAGATATGTGGATGATACTTTTGTAGTACTAAAACGGGATCTACACAATTCATTCCTGGAGAAAATAAACTGTGTATCTCCCAAAATCCAGTTCACTTCGGAAGCAGAATCAGACATCGGTGAACTTCCATTTCTAGACTGCCTAGTTAAGAGAAAGGAAAACGGACATTTTAGTATATCCATATTCAGGAAGAAAACCCACTCCAACAAATATTTAGACTTCAAATCATCACACCCCATCAGCGCAAAGATTTCAGTTGTTTCAAGTCTTCTTAGACGAGCACACTCCCTGATAACAGATGAGCAAGAAAAAGAAGAAGAAATTTCAAACATCACTAAAACTCTCAAGCAAAACAACTACCCAACGAACTTCATCAACAAAATCAACACAAACATTAAGTATGGCCGAAAATGCATTCCGAAAACATGGACTTCAACAGTCGTCATTCCATATAGAGCAGAGACATCAGACGATATCAGAAGAGTACTTAATCAACTCGACATTAGAGTTTTCTTCAAAACATCGGACACACTTCAAAACAACCTTGTCCATATAAAAGACCAAATCCCGAAAGATTCTCTATCTAATTGTGTCTACAAAATAAAATGCTCGGAATGTGATGCGATCTACATCGGACAAACATCTCGAGAAATCAAAATCAGAAGAAATGAACACCGTAGAGCTTCTCTTCGACCACCAAGAAATCCAGTTGAACTGGAAAAACTTCAAAAATCATCAGCCATAGGTCTACATGCTATAGAATCAGGCCACAAAATTGATTTTGACAATATTGAAATAATCCAGAAAAACTTCAGAAACCACAAAGAACGTCTAATATCAGAAGCACTTCATATCAAGTGGAATCCAAATTGCCTGAATAGGAATGATGGACTGAAACAGAATCTAACCTGGCTACAACACCCTCCCCCATGAAGTAGCAAAATCAACGCAAATGTGGTGAGCAAGTTCACTATGTAAACGCACACTACTTTCATAATTCTACACACTGACAAAATCCAACAATCTACACTTGGTTTTACTATCTTTACCAGTTCGCTAACTTGACAACAAAAAACGACCCAGACTGATGAATGATGATCAAGTATTTCACAGCCTACACTTAGTTTAGTTACCTTTACCTACTCCCCAACATGACAACCAAAATGACCTCATACTGACGAACGATAATCAAGTATTTCACATTCTACACTTAGTTTGGTTACCTTTACCTATTCTCGAACTTGACAACCAAAAATAACCCCAGAGTAACGAACGATGATCAAGTTAGTAAACTTTATTTTGATATAATAACAGATATACTATTACCTTTGATATTTGGTTTGAACGATCTTCATTGTTATTTTGACTTTCAATATGTCCTTTTAAGTTGAACTAAGTCTATATTTTTCTCACCCCCTAACTCTTTGTTATATATATGCTGAGATTTTGTAAATTCCGGTTTAATAATACTTTGAGAAAGCTATTAGCATTAAATAGCGAAACGTCAGTAAAAACAATCTCGTTTTGTTTTTTCATTCATTGGGAAATACAAAAAACCTCTATTATAACGTTTTCACCTTGTTCTGTCTGCGCCTGAGCTAATCTGCCTATCTGCTTGTCGTACCTTCCGATTTAATAAAGCACGCAAATATCAAAAGACAAAGGCTGGACTGTGACTGTGTACTGAAGTGCAACAACGACAAAGAAAGCCATGGTATTTATACATTTTACAATAATGTGGACAGCTAACAGCATTTGAAATAATTGATCTTAATATCCAATAACAAAGTGCGTGAGAGATGATAATATACCATATGTGCGAGATTGACAGTCAATAACAAAATGTGTGGGAATGATAATATACCATATATACAAGATTAACAGTCAATACCAAAATGTGTGAGAATGATAATATACCATATATACAAGATTAACAGTCAATACCAAAATGTGTGAGAATGATGATATACCATATATACAAGATTAACAGTCAATACCAAAATACGTGGGATCCTATCACCAAGGAATCGTGCTCAACTGCCTAACGAAACTAGGTGCAGGGAAATCAATCCGTCCTGATAATCTTTAACCTAGGCTTCTCGGGGAGCTTTCAGCTCACATAGCCGGCCCTTTCTCCACGACCACCAAGCTCTCTCCTAAATGGAGTGTTACCACGTGACTGGAAAGACGCCATAGTAACTCCTACCCACAAAGGAGGATCAAGACAAAGCCCTTCAAATTACAGACCTATGAATCTCACCAGCACTTTAATCAAGACACTGGAAAGAATCATCAAGTAAAGCATCACGGCATATCTGGAAAACAGCAGCTTGTTATCCAGAGCACAGCATGGCTTCCGAAGAAACCTCTCATGCCTGTCAAATCTTCTCACTGTAAGAGAAAGCTGGGTCAAATCAATGGACAACAGAAGACCCTGTGACATCGTCTTCATGGACTTCAGCAAAGCCTTTGATAAAGTACCTCACAAAAGACTACTCATGAAATTGGAAAGTCTTGGTATCAAGGGCAGATTACTAGACTGGCTCAGGGAATTCCTCATAGATAGGAGGCAGAGGGTTAGGATCAACTCGGAACTCTCCTCTCGGACAGCAGTAAGTAGCGGAGTGCCACAAGGCACGGTACTCGGACCGCTCCTGTTTATTTTGTATATCAATGAGTTATCTCTGCACACAGACTCCCCTATGGTCCTATACGCAGATGACTTAAAAATTTAGAGAGAGCTGAAGGGCAACAGTGATACGTCCAAGCTGCAACAGGACCTCAACGAACTGTCAGTGGTCGATAGAATGCATGCTCCCTATCAACGTAGTAAAATGTGCAACCATGTACATCGGACAATCAAGCGTCAGCTCCTACGAACTGGAGGGAATAACACTTCCATCAGTTCAGACTCACTTGGACTCCGGTGTCATAGTTAGCCACGACTTAAAAACTACAGCACACTGTCGCGCGGTGGCTGCACGTAGTTTCAGGTCCTTAGGGGCAATTTGCAGAGCCTTTACTAGAACCAACAGAGATATGTTCACCTCCTTATACACACCTCTGGTGAGGTCAAGACTGCAAAACTGTATCCAGGCTACCAGTCCTTGCCTAAAAGGGGACTCACACATTCTAGAAAGGGTTCAAAGGAAGGCAACACGTACGGTTCTCGGCATGGCTAACTTATCACACGAGGAAAGACTAGACAGTTTAAATCTCTTCTCTCTGTCATACCATAGGCAGAGAGAGATTTAATCACAACATTTAAAATTTTACATAATGACTACGAACCTGAACTGTTAGCTGTTTTCCTTCCCACCAGTTCGGAACACCTTAGAGAACACAGCAGAAGAGTTCAAAAGCCAAGAAGAAATCACAATGCTGTTGAGTACTGGTTCTCACACCGAGTCATCAACTCTTGGAACCGACTCCCAGAAGAAGCGGTGTCTGCATCCTCCACTGATTTTTTCATGAAGGTTTTTGACAACCAGAGAAATTTAATAGAAAAGGATTAATATAGGCTCCAAGCCTTCTATCCTCAACCAAAAGATTTCAATCTGAATCAACATGGCCGACCAACATGGACGGAAATCACCTTCATGCGTCTCAATCCACCAATGACCTTAGATGTGATGGACAATTCAGCCCTACCGTTTAACACTGCATTACATTTATATGAATGCTGCACTAAAATTTTGCGCCGTTTTATATGGAGGTTCCTGGTCCGCCAAGGTCATTTATTTATTTATTAGATGCTGTAGTTAAGAGTAATCCACAGCTCATCTTGATGCGCGCTGTTCACAAATGCTGCGTTTCACCCCACTTTTGTTTCCGTTGCTGTGAAAATTAGTTATTTCGTTGGTTTCGAAAAATGTTTTCAACAAGTCGGTGCATTCATTTCATTGTAATTGCTTCGTACCTTTCATTCATGCTTGATTTCAGTGTTTTAGTTGTTTTTCAGGTATTATTGAATTAGTTTTGTGTGGAAGTTCTGGAAATTGTGCACATGGACATGTTTGGGTATCAGAAGCTGTCATTGTAGTTGAAGATTGAACGATCAGTTCATGGTTGTTTGCTGAAAACCAATTTCCCCAATTTTCGCGGAGGCATCAATCAGCCAGTCATCGGTCGCTGTTCAGAAAGAAGTCAGGACAAAACCGTCAGGAGTAATATTGTGATTTACTATTGTAACATTTGTTAATAGACCTTAGTTGTAAAGTTGGCTATATGTTGGTGTTACAATAAAGAATTCTCGAGTCGCCAAACTGTGTTCTGGTTTTCGCGTCCACTCGTACTAAGCGTTTCTGAGAAGCTTCAAGGAACAGCGTGAGGCCCAGCGTAGCAAGAGCTGGGCATTAACGGTTCACGAGACGTGGCTGACAGAATCAATTGTTTTCAGTTCACTCGTTGGTTGCCGTTATTGTTGCTGGCTCAATCGATTACCTTATACTTAGAAACCTGGAAGATCAATGTTTCTAATATGCACGTTTATAGCATGCAGCAATCTACGAGTCAATCTGGTGAGGAGGGTACGATCGGGGTTGATATGAGAAACGTTTTCGAAGAACATAATGATCCTGAGAATTTAGAACCTTGGTTGAAGTTGAAAAAGCTTTGAAGCTTTTCGACCAGGTGTCTGTTGTCAGCTATAAAATCAGATATATAGCGACAGAATGTAAATTAGATAAGGTTGAGCCGCATGAGAAGTGTGAATCTGTTGTGCCTGTATGTATGGTTTGGAACAAAAAGACACTGGAAAGCAATCAGAAACCTCTAAAGGATGTTGTTACCTATGTTTGTTAGTGCTCAATGTGCTAGACCTAAATACATGAACTAGGACTACCTGTAGTAAAGCCAATGTTAACAGCCATTCAATATGTTACAAAACGATTTAAAAAGCAGATAACATACGATGATCTGGTGAGTGTACGAACTATCTCAGTTAGATGTAAGACTTTGATTAGCCACAGTGACATTTCGGGTTATGGTCTACAATTGGTGATTTTTTCGAAGTTACAACAAGCTAAGAAGCTGATTATTAATCGGGAAGGAAACACTGGCTGAATACAAATTGCTTGTTTCAGTTCAAATAGTCGAATTCTCATCTTTTGGACGTTCGTGATTTCCGCGTGACTACATATACGGATGTCCATGATTTTTAATAAAACTTAAAATAAATTTTCTTTGAACCATTTGTCTTCTTTCTCTTGACGAGACATCTGTCGATGGGATTAGAAGATTAGATATCAAAGTAGAATGTTCTGTGATTGAGAATCCTAGTCGTGTTTCGGATTTATATCGCGCGTCCAACTGTTATAACCCTATGGTGCATTACAACTTCTAGAAATCGTAAGCACACTGTCTTCGGTAAATTTATCTTTACTTCCTAGGTGACTGCAAAAAGGGTGAGTCATTCGAGGAATTAGGATAAATACCTCTAAACGATTTTGTGAAGGTTAGGATGTATCTTTTTTTCGACTAGGAGACGATCCTTTTACCCGGAAAGTTCTCAGAATTTCCACCCTTACTTTGTAATTCAAAGATAACGTTGGGTTGCTCACTAAGGTAGTAGCTACAGGAGGTTACCTTCAGCGGGAACTATTTTGAGGTGGCTTTAGGTACTACGTCGTAGAAGTAAGCACAGTATGTATACTGCGTCTAAATATATTTAACGTTGTATAACTGGTCAAATCGTAGTTCTTACATAGTAATTAGTCTTATAAATAATGAATTTACCGTACAAACGTTTACTTTCATTTGCATGCTTAGCTCATACAAATTATGCCTGCATGTGATATACATTTAAGGCTGATACGCTGTGATGAGTTCTGTGAAACACTCTACTATCGCGATTAAAGCAAGAAGAACAGGTCAAGCAGGATAAAGTGTCGTCATATTAGTATACAATGTGAATACACTGATTCGATCTAATACCAAGTAAAATTCCCATGCAAAAAAGTATTTGTGGTCCACAGCTGATTATCATGTTGACGCCGTGTGCATAAATATACGTTAAATGTTTTCCGGTATTAGCGGATCATGCACAAATTTCAAGACAATTTCTGAAATATCCATACTGTCGAGGCGTCATTCTCTCATCAAGTTTACCTGCAGATTAACTCCACAATAAATACGTTTACATTATAGGAAGTACTGCAAATGTGCAACTTAGAAATTAATCCACGATCTCAGTGATGTCTAGTAAACATGGTTTTGTGAATCCTACAGAGATTACACTTTCATATTTCGGAAACTATAACCATCAAATATAAGGTACATAGCTCCCAACTCTAAACAGTTATGCAGAGTGTTAACAGAATGGAGAAATGCTTAAAATATTGTAAGATACACAGACCTGTCTTGTTGATGACGATAGTGATGTCATATAATGCAACCCTGATATTCATTGGCGATGCTGCGATTGTGCTGCTTCATATAAACGTGAATTTTAGGTGGAATTCACCTACACTATAGGTGATCAAAAATATTGCAGCATTATGTATACAGTGTCAGTGGGAATGTGTAGAAATTTATTGTAATCGTAATATTAGTATTTCGAGATGACCGAATTACGCGAATCCAACCAAAACACAGAGAGGGCAGAATTCAGGAATTTGCATTTAGCGGAATTATTATGCAATTCATATGAGAAACATATCAACAGTCAATAGTAAGTATTTAAACAATACAGAGATAGAATTTGTCAATCACCACATCCGCCACACGTCGAATGTCTCCTTGCGTACTTATAACGATGTGTCGGTTTGCTTGAAAGTATCTGCGACCTAACTGATTCTGTGATACTATTTTCATCAGTGTTATCTGGACCTATTTCTGAATTATCTACAAAATCAGGATTATTAGCGGAATCAATAATATTATGATTGGAACGACCTACTTCATTTATTGTCACTTTGTCCAGGTGTCCGTTATGAACTGAGTGATCTTTGATGTCTAATATATTCACCACTCGATTTCCCATTTTTTGTAGTATAATTCCAACAGAAGGTCTATAGTTATTACCTTTGTAATAATGTGCATTAGAAGTCGTGGACATGAGATGCTTTTTGAGAATTCGAGATTTGAAAAGTCTTGCAGGACTTTCACGGGTACTTGTATGTTCTGCATTCAACAGACGTAGTCTATGCATATGCAACAATTCCTCCATTTTAATCAGTTGCTCTCTCATCTCATTCAGTTTTTTTCGTGTTTTCGACAGTTCGCACTGCAACTCGGCTACCACATTTTTGAAAGCAGTTGACACTTGAGTTGCCGAACTTGTAGTGGAGGTTTTCATTGGATTAGCTTGAGTATTTTGAAAAGTTGAAAGACACATTGACTCCATTTTACTAGACAGCTTGGGAGAATTATAAGAATGTTGAGCAACATAAGTATTCGAACTCCTGCAAACAGACTTGATGTGTCCAACTTTACCACATTTGTGACACTTAGCACCCCGAAAACGGCAAGTGTTTCGTAGATGTAACTTTCCACAGGATAAACACGGTTTAATGTTTTTGATCTCTCGCTGCATTCTATTACCTGTGGACGGCAGTTTGGATTGCTTTCCATGACCACTTGTATTTTCGACTTTAGAAAGCATGACATCAGATACTGACGTAGTGGGAGCAGAGTATTCATTATTGACATCTTCATATGTCATGCATACATCTTTAGCAGTTTGAAACGTACAAGAAGGAATCTGAATTAACTCTTTCTCTAACTTGGGAATATTGATTCCAGCAATTAGACGATCACGTAGTTGTGTATGCAGCTGATCTCCAAAGTTACACTTTGAGGCTTGAATTTGAAGTTGAAGAATAAAGTCTCGAATCTTCTGGTTGGGAGCACGAACCAGTTTGTTGAAGTGAGCCCTCTCTCTGGTCTCAAAAGTAGTTATATGAAAGTGATCTATAAGAAGTTCACGGAGCTTAGCATATGGTAGAGAAATTGGTTTTTGTGGAAATGACAGAGTCTTTACTAGGCTATACGCATCTAGCCCAATAGCAGTGATGAAGTATGCTGGTATTTTGTCATCCCGAACATTCTTGGAAATGCACTACGCATCGAAGCATTCCAAATAATCAGCAATCTCCCGCGGAGTGGCATTTATAGGTAAATTTCCCAGGATATTTAGTTCCATCGCGACGCCAATTTGTAGTAATTTATTGTAATCGTAATATTAGTATTTCCAGATGACCGAATTACACGAATCCAACCAAAACACAGAGAGGGCAGAATTCAGGAATTTGCATTTAGCGGAATTATTATGCAATTCATATGAGAAACATATCAACAGTCAATAGTAAGTATTTAAACAATACAGAGATAGAAATTGTCAATCACCACAGAATGGTATAACAATAGATTAATAATAACAGAGCTTACTATATTCAGTTCTCATAATGAAAGCAATTCACATGTATGATCATACCGCACACTGAATTGGTGCATTAAGTGAGACAGTAAGGAAATTTAAACGAGTAATTGCCTTCTCCACTGCACTGCACTTGCAATAATCATAAGAGCCACCTACATTTGTTAGCTTATCAGCCAGCTAAGCAGACGATGGCATGATATTAACAAAATTGAGATGTTTTTATACACTGAATCCACATAACCCATATTAAGCTGCACCAATCAGTGCAAATATATATTCAATCCACTTAGAGATGACCTTACAACTCACAATAATTCCTGTCCAAACACATGTGTGTGCACATACGGTGAAAAACACATTGCATGATAACTTCTTTTTCCACAGAAGGTTATGTTAGCATTTACAGGTGATTCCCATGTACTGATAGCATTCTTTCGTCAAAATGTACTCTTCTTCACACGAAAATAGCTACATTGATATCCTGGGACTTGAAGTCTTCATTGAATGATACTATGCCGAATGGTGGATTGTCTACATACAGTAAACTATTTGTGTATAAGACATTACTGTCCAACTACTCCATCTTGCTCATTATAGAGCTACTTTGACACAGTTCACCTGAAACACTTATCATTGTTACCAATATGCTATGACTGTGTCGCAGTCAGATCAGGTGACTCGGACACTAACACATCTAGGCATGAAATGAGTATTCCCATCAATGCAGATAACATATTATGCAATTTTATTAAAACTTATTGACAAAAGCAATTCCAGGAGAAATTTCTACCAACGTGTCATATAAGTCCAGCCGATGTGAACGCACAAGTGACCTTCAGTCGATCAATCAGAAAAATGATGGATTTCTGTACAAACATTTACATGTATTTGCAAAAAAAAGCATGAAAATCATTAGACGGGTTATTTTTCTTTGATGAGATAAGAATCCAGTAATGGCATAGAAACAGTATATTCGTCAAGGAAAGTTTCGATTTAGCAAAGAAAGTTCTTGGAGGAAACTTAACTGAGAGTGTCACTTGCCGGTACGAACACTTGTTCGTTTCCTACACTCGGCACATCTAAATATACAGAACTGTGAATACGTTTGCAGGCTCATTGAAGCACCACAACCATATATACGAGTAATTCCTATCAGTCCATTATCCAGACAGTATTGGAATATGTGATCTGAGTGAAATTGGCATCTGAGTGGATGAACAGCATTCATTTTCGCGCTAGAATAATCGTAGCTTCTTTAGCCAACCACTAGCATGCATTCAAGGTCATTTGAGCGTTCTCACTGCTGGGACGCTATTCTTGAACTTTTGCACCTACTAGTCAGCTACATACAGGAACATCTGAAAAAAAACAGCATCTGGCACCAAGCTCAAGATTTAGCAAGGAGCTTTTCTGAGCTGTGAATTTAGTCGCAGTATGAAATAAATGGACAGCGTTCCGCGACCAGAATACTTCAGCTCATGTCTTGCTGGTGATTCTAATGAATAGGAACCCAAACCGAAACGAACTATACGCGCGCTCCTTGAATAAGACGTGCTTTTCCTCCCTAACTGGAAATATCCAATTTTGTGAATTATTCGTTTGGGAAACCTGATCTTCCTATCCGGCGAATTTTTATTCAACCATTTCTTCCTCACCGAGCTTGTGTGTGGTACTTCCCGCTGTCTCGAACTACTGCCAAAGCTTCAGGTGCTACTTCTGTAGCAACACCCTCCTCACTCTTTCAAATATACAGGACTTGTGGGTCTGTCACGTGATTGCTGTGAAACCGAATAACCCGAAAGTTACAGGTAAAGTCTAAAGCTTTTACTTAAATACTTTATCCTTCTTTTCTGTGCTCTTTATTGTCTTTTGCTGTAAGTCTATTGGACAAAATAACAGTCTCTTATTATTTATTCACCAGTATTAATTTAGGAGTAAAATGACAATAGATTCTCAACCTAAAATAAGTAATGGGACATTGTCAATGGAGTTGAAGATTGAACGATCAATTCATGGTTGTTTGCTCAAAACCAACTTCCGTTTATTTTCGCGGAGGCATCAATACGACAGTCATCGTCTCATCGGTCGCTGTTCAGAAAGAAGAGTGAAACATCGTCAGAAGTAATACAATGATTTATTATTGTAATATTTGTTTTCAGACCTTAGTTCGCTTATTCCTTTTATATGTTGGTGTAACAATAAACAAATATCAAGCGGCAGATCGATGTTTTGGATTTTGCGTCCGTCATAACTAAGCGTTTCCGAAATCTTCGAAGAACAGCGTGGGCCTGAGCGTAGCGAGAGCTGAGCATTAACGGTTTACGAGACGTGATTGACAGTTTCTGACGATTGAAACAGATCTGGCGGATTCAGACAGTTGGTGAAAGTTTGGATAGTCACCGTTCATCTTTCCTGGTGCCGGTCAAGTCCTCTTTGAACAAGCAATATCTGGAACCATTTTGGAATTGGGTCAAGTTCAACAATGCCTGGGTCAAAGAAGGGGCAGAGTGTCTTGGATACAAACAGGAAAGTAAGTCATGGTGACTTGTTTGTTGCTTATAACGATGTGTCTGATGTTAAGCATGACATGGTTGATGTTACTGTTTCGCCGTTCAGGGATAATAGGAACATCAAACTCCCTAAATTAGGACCACGGTGTTTCGACGGAAACCCAGCTGATTATTTACAATTTGTAAAGGAGTTTGAGATCATGTTGAGTAGTTTTCTATAAAGTGATGAATTGAAGTTAATGTATTTGATGAGATATTGCACTGGAGATGCTGCAAGAGCTATACAGTGCTGTAAGTTTATGAAGCCAAAAGAGGGCCACGATGAGGCTATGAGCATATTCCGTCAAAGGTTTGGAAGAGCTTCGATGATTGTAGGGAAATTATTCGACGCTGTTAAGGGTAATGGTGGTCAATTACAGGATGACTCCCAGGCACTCACTGAGTTTTTAGATAATTTGCTAATTTACAAGAATGGAATGATTTCGATGAATCGCATGAGTGACCTCAACTCGAGTTTTATACTAGAAGTAATAGCAAGACGTCTACCTACTCGACTGCAAAGGAAGTGGGTGAAGATAAGCTCCCGTATGGAGGATGAGGGTATCGAGCCGAAATTTGATGATATCCTGAAACTGGTAAATACTAGTGTCAATGAATCTATGAGCAAGTTTTCCAGTCTATTACATCTCACCCCTAGAATAGAGCGGTCTGCGGGTAAAACGCACTCATTGATGACGAAAGGGCCTCAGAGAGGTGGATATCGAGAAGGCTCCATGATGTATAGTAATTCATATAGACCTAGTGAGTGTAACAGGTTTCGTAATACATCCTCAACAGATAAGTTGCAAGCTGCAAGTGAAACACGGTTTTGTTTTACACGTGTGCAAGAGGTGCATACAGAAGCGAACTGTGAACCGGTGATCAAGTTCAGTGATAGGCTAAATGTAAACTCCAGGCCTGACTCCGAATTGTGTGACGATAACGGTGCGGTGAAGAAGTCTGTAGTTGCAACTGGTAAGCCGTTATTGAATAGAGTGTCACAGAATAGAGTTACTGCTTCAGAGTGGAGTTTTGACTCCACAAGTTTACAAAGTATAACTAGTCAGAGTGAAGATATAAAACCTTTTAGGATTTGTGAGGAGGAACCAAAATTGTCTACTTCTGTTAATAAAGAGTTTGAAAATGATGAACTTGACGGTAATTTGAATATTCGTGATAATGATCATGATACTTCACATTTGTCTTTGGTTGACCATGATGAGATGAGGGATATGCCTACTACTGCTAAGTTAAATAAAGGTTCTGTACAACTACAACGTGAAGTAGAATTGAACGCAGATGCAGTTCCAGGTGTGCATACTTGTGAGACAGTCAGTGTAATTGATCAGCGTGTAGCCCACCTATCATCAGATGATAGTGCTAAACCCGAACTAGTAGTGAGAGACAGCAGTGGTGGTAATCTTGCAGTTGGACAACTATCTGAAAGCCGAAAAACAACAGCTTTTGATACACTGCTAATTTCATCACCTTGTGTCACACAGTCATCGTTGGTGTTTGCATCCACAATGAAACAGGCACCCATCAACTCAAGTATCTTGTGCATTGACTATGGTAGTATCCGTTCGTTTGAAAAAACGAATATCAATGGTCAGTTTAGTGAGGATAAGCCAAGTGTAAACGAGAGAGTAATTGTTAAATTGACTTGCACGAATAAAGGCCTTTCTAGTTTCAAGTTACTATTTGAATGTTATTATCTTTGGTGTAAATTACTCTGTTTCTACACTTGGTTGATGAGATATGGCGTGTGTTTGTTCGTCATCTATATTCTACGATACAATGACATGGGCGTGTTGCCGTTCAGATTTGAGGATTTAGCTCATAGAAGGAAGTCAGCAAATGAACTCTGCGACGATTTTCCAACCTAGAGCGTCAACCTGAGAAGGGTTGTAGGCGTACTGGTGTAAGTCCTACAATTCTCCAAAGGGTAGCGCATCAATGAGCAGTCCAATGTGCTTGGCGTGTGATTTTGTACATATGTTCATATTGTATATACTGAATTGATATCATCTGTCATCTAGCTGTTGGTAATTCTGTTTGTGTCCGGACGACTTCCACTTGGATCATCAACCTGAGAAGGAATGTAGGCGTACTGCTGTAAGTCCTACAGTTCTTCAAGGGTAGTTCGTCATGTCAGAATCCACAACATTTGATGTAGTGATTGTACATATGTTTGTGTTAAATAGTTGTGTGAGTTCCAATTATTGTAATTGTCGGTTAATCTTGTTTGTGTCCAGACATTCCACAACTTACAATCGTCAACGTGAGAAGGGTTGTAGGCGTACTGGTGTAAGTCCTGCGATTCTTCAAAGGAATTCCATCAAGATATGATCCGCGAGTTTGTGTGTACTGTTTGTATATATGTGTGGTGTGTCATATCAATTTGTGATTTTGGATTCATTGTGTTTAGTTGTTGTTTTCGTATCTTGTTGTTATTGCATAATTTTGTTAAAATTCTCATCGTGATTACTTCTGAAGTTGTGTCCACTCTTCTACATCCATGAATAAATTGATTGATGTTAAGGACAGCAGATGGGGCGTATACGCCGGGGAGGCTAGGCTATTGCTGAGAATGAAATGCACACGGAGACAATTGTTAGCTGTGGTCCCACACGCTGGGGAGAAATAGTGTAAACGACTGAGGCTCGCATGCGTCACCGCTACTAGAACTGAGGCAGAATGAGTGACAAGCGATTTCAGTGGTAATTGGTAGTGAGTAGATAAGAGGATGTGCGTAGAGTATCATGAGTTGGTGCTATGGTCACTTTGCATTCTGCAAGAGTCATCCTAGCAAGTGGCGATTGTGTTGCAATATGTCAAGAGGAGGTCTCTGTCTGGAGGCGCAGGTCGTCATTGATGTGTGAGATTGTGCTGTGGATATGCTTGTGGTGTGTTGGCTTTTCTGTTTGTTTTCCATTTCAGCTCTGTCCGTGTGACCCAGGTTCTCGCAATGGCATCCAAGTCAACGTGCATTGGTCGTGAAGGAAAAAAGGGTTGGATCCGTATTTTGCCGGGGAGTGTCAATGGAGTTGAAGATTGAACGATCAATTCATGGTTGTTTGCTCAAAACCAACTTCCGTTTATTTTCGCGGAGGCATCAATACGACAGTCATCGTCTCATCGGTCGCTGTTCAGAAAGAAGAGTGAAACATCGTCAGAAGTAATACAATGATTTATTATTGTAATATTTGTTTTCAGACCTTAGTTCGCTTATTCCTTTTATATGTTGGTGTAACAATAAACAAATATCAAGCGGCAGATCGATGTTTTGGATTTTGCGTCCGTCATAACTAAGCGTTTCCGAAATCTTCGAAGAACAGCGTGGGCCTGAGCGTAGCGAGAGCTGAGCATTAACGGTTTTTGAGACGTGATTGACAGACATCATACTCTGTAGTTACCAGGGCTTCAGCCAAACTAAGCAAACAGGTGAAGGTGATGGACTCACGCATACCGGTGTGGTGAGAGCAGGCTGCTAGCCGATTGGTTGGCACTAATCTACGTTAAGGCCTAGGTCACTAATATGGGCCGTGAGTAAATATGAACAAGCCTGAGTCAACAACCAATCACAGCAAATTTAACGTGGCAAAATATGATTCGCAGAGAGAACTCTATTTGTCAAGGAATCCCGAAACAACCAATCAGAAGCCTGCGTTTGTCTACCTAAACAACCAATCAGATGACTGCGCTTGTCTATAATAATGTAGTTGAAAGATGTATAAATACGTGTTGATTTTCATAATAAAACGATCTGTTGCCTGGCCCTTGTCTTCTGTTGTTACACCGGTCCTGAAGACCAGGGCTAATATTCCCTGCTCGTACAGATTACCCATGTCGCCACAGTCCTACAGTGAAGCTGTGCAAAGTCAGCCAAGTGGATGTGGCTCCACCCCTGTTAACACGACTAGGTTAACAGATCCGAGTGGGAAAATTGCACTAAGTGAGAACTTCATAACACCCATCCCCATGGTAGACCATGAAACAAATAGGAAGGCCAAAAAGAAACGTTCACGACGTCGCAAGACGACAAGAACGCTCCCCAAGAAGACAGACGACTGCAAGGTCTGTGCTTCTGTTGTCGAACAAGCAGACTCTGCTTTCGAATGTAACTTTTGCAACCGATGGGTGCATTGCAGATGCGACAGTGGGGTACCAAAAGCATATTATGACTTTATGCGTAAAAACCCATGCCAATGGTTCTGGTACATATGCCCGAGTTGCCGTCCTGATGTAGCCTCGCGTAGTCCTTTGAAAACTAAAGATGGCACAGAAGTAGCGGGGAAAAAATGAAAAGCTCGACCCCCACCAATCCGGAAGTTAGTACAAACGCGCGTAAACCGGGGATACCAAAATCCTCACCGGTTAAACTTGTAACTCTTGCCATAACCGCTCCAGACACAGAGGCTGGAGAACCACGGGTTTCCGTCGTTGGAAAAAGACCCCAACCGTCTATCAGTAATGCTGGCTATAGCACTGAGACACATAAAAATACCCAGTCGCACCAGTCAAACCAAAACGGTCTTAAAGGTGATCACAAACGTGCGAGGACCGAGCCCAAGCCCACGGTTAGCAGATCAAATTGTGTAATCCTCTTTAATGTACCAGACTGTAGCAGTAGTCTGCTGAAAGATAGGGCCCTATTTGATCAGGAACAGTGGTCCATCTTAAGTAGCACACTGGGTTTGGACATCCAACCAGTAAATCTATGCAGATTGTATAGGGGCACTGCTGCACCTGAAGGCAAACCATCCCCACTGAGGGTAACATTGGGCTCTACCGAGGATGTTGAAAAAGTGTTACTGGCTTCTCAAGTCCTTTCTATAGGGAGGGCCTGTAACATACGTGTTAAGCCAGACAGGCCGTGGAAGGAAAGACAAATGGCGAGGGAGTCGCCAGAGCTCATTCCTTCTGCCTCCATGGTTGTGCATGGCATTCCCGAACTGGTAACTGGGAACGCCTGCGAAAAGCATTGTCATGATGTACAACAATGGAGATGGTTAGCATCCCAGATGGCCCTGGGAAGTTCAGGGGCTGTCTCTATTTATAGACTGCCTCGACCCACTCATCTTATGTCAATTAACTCGCCACGTCTGTTAGCTGTCAAGTTCAGCTCCCAAGACCAGTTGAATACCGCTCTCCATAGATGGTACGAGACCAAGGACAAGGTCAGCAAACACATTCGCTGCTGCGAGAGCCGGCCTCGCACTCAAAGGAGAGAACAAAGCGTAGTAAAAGAAAATCCTCAACCCCTAGTCACACTACAGCGGTGCAGCACGGACGATGATAGCCAGTGTCATCCGAGTGCTCCAACTGAACTAGAAGAAAAAAACGCCAACAGGCCGGTTCCTGGGGAATCGGCCAACTAGTTCGTAGGATAACTCCTCAACCGATAGCCAATATCAAGTCAACTACCCCCCAATACGGGGAAGTGGTGAGACTGACTACCAGTTGCCTGTATAGTAATGTGAGAGGGCTAAGAGGCAAAATAGCTGAACTTAGACACCTACAATCACAACTAAACTCCAAAATCATAATACTGACGGAAACCTGGCTAACCCCTACGGTGGCAGACAGCGAAGTCAGTATAAATGATATGGTCCTAGTCAGGCGAGATAGGGACCTGAAAGAAGGAGGTGGAGTCGCCATATACGTCGACAAACAGCTCAGATGTGTTCACGCGACGGACCCTCCCCTCACAGAGCTCCCTGACTCCATATGGTGCCACTTCACCGTTGGGTACTGCAAATATCTAGTGGGCAGCATTTATCGATCACCTTCATGTGGAGCAGACCACAACCAGGTACTGCTAAATACAATTTCAGCGACTCAAGACATGGGTTATGATCAAATTGTCATAGCTGGTGACTTCAATGCCCCATCTCTTAACTTGGTGTCGGGAAAAGCCCATGATAGATTTGATCGAAATCTGCTGCATACCATCAGGAAGGCTGGATTCACTGAAAATGTCAAGATGGATACTAGATGGGGCCCTGATGGGAAGTCTTCTAGACTGGATTACGTGCTCACTAGTGACCAGCTACTAGTGGAAAACGTTCAGATCACGACTCCCATAGGTAGTAGTGACCACGCGGTCATAGTATTCGACATAGTCCTCCGCGAGCGCTTACAGTGGGACAATACACAGCCCTATCTGTGTTATAACAAAGCCAACTATACCAAAATGCGAAGACTTCTGTCTGAAGCAAACTGGCCTAAAAAATGGACAGAGCTAACAGTAGAAGAACACTGGAGAGTGGTAAAGGAATCATTCACCAGGCGGTCTCAGACACTGTTCCTTTAGTCACACCAAAAGCTAGGAAGCAACGATCATGGCTGAAAAGAGGGACACAACGCCTTCTGCAGGCAAAGCGAAAAGCCTGGTTCGCGTGGCGACGATCGAAGAGTCAACCCGAATATGAAGTGTACCTTGAACTCAGGAATCGATGTAACATACGAGTCCGGAGCGATAGAAGGACATTTCAGGGAGACCTCGCCAATAAGCTTCTCGTGAACCCCAAAAGCCTATACAGGTTTATGGCCGAAAGAAAACCGACCAACCAGGGAGCATGCAATCTAGTGGGTTCTGATGGGAAATCTCTTACTAGTCTTGAAATGGCAGAGACATTCAGCCTAGCCTTTCACAGGCAACTAAATAGTAACGAGGATATTACCCCTACAGAACATCCAGATTACATCGCAAAACCAACACACGAAAACCTGCTGGGGACATTTCAAATTACCCCGGCTATGGTACTTGCAAAATTGGGAAGGTTGGCTTCGGGAAAGTCTCCAGGTTGTGATGGCATCAGACCATCTGTCCTGAAGCAGTGTTCAGAAAGTCTCTGTCAACCCCTAAGTGATCTGTTCCAACACTCCCTTGATGTAGGGAAACTTCCATGTGAATGGAAACGTGCAATCCTATCCCCTATCTTCAAGGGTGGTGACCGGCAGAATGTGACCAGTTACAGACCAGTTGCTCTACTTCCAGTGGTATCGAAGATATTGGAAAGTCTCATTGACGACCACATGAGAAAATACTTCGATGGGACTAACCTTCTTCACGAAGCACAGCACGGTTTCAGGAGGGGAAGATCCTGCGTGACGAATCTTCTACTAGCTGGAACGATTGGACACTATCCTGGGACAAAAAGGTACCAGCCCACGTGATCTTTCTCGACTTTGCGAAAGCATTCGACACAGTTCACCATGGTCTGCTCCTTCACAAAATAGCAAGGCGGGTGTTTCTGGAGCACTTCTCGCATGGCTGACAGATTACTTAGGCGAGAGAGAATTCTGCACCAAAGTCAACCGCATCCGATCATCCTGGCACACCTCGGCATCAGGGGTTCCTCAGGGTTCTATCCTAGGGCCGTTGATGTTTTTGATTTTTATCAATGACCTGCCCCCCCAACTAAACTGCTCTGCGCTTCTTTACGCTGACGACGTAAAGATTTGGAGAGCAATAAACTCATCGGAAGACTCAGATAGATTGCAGGCTGACCTGCAAACTCTGGGAAATTGGGCTTTGGCTAACGGAATGCCTTTCAATCTAAAGAAGTGCAAAGTAGTGCAGCTTCATTCCGGCAGGTCACAGAGTGTAAATTACACCCTTGGTGGCCAGAACTTGAGTTGTGTTCCATCAGAGCGTGATCTAGGTCTTATTCTAACAGAAAAGCTAGACACCAGTGGAAATTACTCGAGGGACGTCGCCAAAGCCTACGCAACATTACACTTTATGCACAGGCAGCTGGGAGCTCTCACTCCCGAACTGTTCTTAAGGCTATACAAGGCATATGTGAGGCCACACCTTGAGGTGCATAATATCATTGCACCTCCGCTACTCAAAAGGGATGCTAACATTCTAGAAAGTGTCCAGAGACGAGCGACAAAATGGGTGATCGGCCTCCGCAACAAATCATATGAGGAAAGACTAAAGAAATTAGGTCTTTTCACACTTAGTTACCGTAGGCACAGGGGAGACCTCATCACCGTCTACAAGATCCTAAATGACCAGGCCCACCCAAATAAAAGCATCCTGCCATTAAGCGATTATAGGCTTCCACGAGGTAACCCGCTAAGGATAGCACACCAGAGACCAAAGACTCGAGTGCGATCACATTTCTTTTCGCTTCGTGTTTGCCGTCTCTGGAACGCTTTACCGGCGGCCGTGACTACAGCGCCATCTCTGGAGATTTTTAAGCGGAAGCTAGACAATCATGCAGAAATGCAAGGTTTGTGTCTCAATGGCTTATCCTCATAAAATTTGAAACCAAACTGTCAATGAATAAGCGTACAAACTAAATCCCCACGACCTATTCTGCCTTCTCTCACTCTATCTTTTCCTTAGGTCACCTTTATTATTCCACTTATCTCAACCTATATTATCTACACTACAACCTAATTATTATTATTACTATTCTGCTTTTATGACTACACCGAATGACCAACGGGAGTTAGGTCAAACTCCATTCACGGCAGCAATACAGTCCTAACATACTGCATACTACAAACCACATCTCGACCAATCCCCGCACCACTCCTCCTGGAGTCTACCAGAGCTAAAGCAGTCGAGTGTCGGGACTTACTACGCAGAAGCTCACCGAAGATCTGGAACCTCTACCTCACAATCAAGAAGCGAGCTCAAAGAAATCACTGGTTTATACTAGCTCGTAATCAGGATATTGGATATTGGACCTACGAACGCACAAACGACCTTGACTCTGTTGTTACTAGAAGTAATTATTGATGCTCTACAGCTTTTGCGTTGTAAATTCGCTCCGGATCTTGTTTTTGATTACTGTTTGGATAAGGGGCTGATTGCAAGGTCGAAAATTTGTCACTTCGGAGGTGATATTGGTATACAAAAATACACAAAGTCCATTTATGGGTTTGCAGATTACCAGCAATGGATTTTGGGTATCTATGACACCACTCTCCGAAAAGGATATATTGAGGCGATTCCTAATCGCAGTGCTAGTGTATTACTGCCTATTACCCAGCGCTTAGTGCTACCTGGGACCACTATTCATACAGACGAATGGAGCAGTTACGGTCAATTGTCGAATCTCGGGTATATTCATCATGTAGTCAACCACACAAACGGTTTTCCTAATCCTTTGGATGGAACTCATACTAATTCGATCGAAATTTTCTGGAGTCGCCTACAAAAACGGATTAGATTGGTGAATGGATCTAGAAATCCTATGATATACAGTTATCTTGATGAGTTTATGTATAGAACTTGGTTTAACATCAGTATGGTTACCCAGTTCTTTGATTGAGACGCTTTCATGAAAATTTCGCACGATAGCGAATCGAGTATCCTCGATATGGGTAAAAGTGATCACTGGGGTATCAGGTGGGATGAAATTCGCATTTATCATGGCACTACTATCCTGGTACTAGTCACAAATTCAGTCAAAAGCAAACTTATGTACCTCATCTTTCCACTTTCGGCTAAGCTGCAGTAGTCGATGGGTTAGACTGAAATGTTATCCACCGAATATTTAAAAGTGTCCCGAAAGAACTAGAAGGGTGGGTCGAAATATTATACGGTTTGTAAAGTCTCAACAATAGGATAATGAATATTTGAAGTGTACTTAAAAAAATGCGGCTACATCCTCTCACCTGGCTTATAAATGTTAATCCAGCTCAAACCAAGAAGAAGACAATTTAAGTATATTCCTTTATATACTTTACAGTGCAGCTAAGTTAAAAGTATCAAAGTACCAACTGAATTTAATGTCATGTGTCGTAATAAACCAAGTTATCTAAGTCTGACCGCAGAATCCAGCTGTACACACACTTTCAGATGTTCAGGATTTGGTGCGTTGCAATAAAGCGCACCACTGAAGTCAATAATCAAGACTGGGTAGTAACGTATGATGCATATCAGCATGTTTTTCCTAACGCTTCGCTGCATAACCTCAGCGTGACTCTGCAGACTTTCTTTATTTTCTGCACCAATTATCCAGAATCTGTACCATTTTTCAAGCTGATTTTTACCTACCAGGTAACTTAGAAATAACTAGATACCTATCACGAATATACGTTCTCCGTCCTACAATGTTTATCGCTATTAAATCATCAGCTTGCTGGGATCATATTGTAACGACAGAAGACAAGGGCCAGACAACAGATCGTTCATTGAGAAAATCAAGAGGTATTTATAGGTTTTAATGTACATTGTTATTAGCGTTATTGTTAACAGAGAAGCAACGTCTTCTGACTGGTTGTTTTCTTGCTGAAGGTTATTCTGTACTGCTTGTGACTGTTTCTCAGAAAATCAAGTCATGTATCTGTGAATCATATTCCCACACTTCAACTCCGCTGTGATTGGTTGGGGAGTTCGTCAAAGTTAAGCTATGCTATTGTTTTTTCTCATGACCCTGATTCGGGACGTAAACACTGACGTAAATTGTTGTCTACAATTTTGGCTTGCAGACAGCTCTCACAAAATATCAGTAGATATGACCGTCAACAATATGTTACAGTTATTATTCATTACCACCAAAACAATTCGCTTAAATATAAGGGAACAAGATTTAGTAGATTTTGCAAACATTTCCAGGTTGCCTAATTTCTATTATTATTATTATCATTATTATTATTATTAAAAGGTATAGTGTAACATTGATTTACTCAGAAAAGCAACTAAATATAAGACCTTTTGCCTCGATTAGTTGCATCTGCTACAGTCTACTACTTACTGCATACCACTTGGTGCGGTAATGCTATCGCATTTCAGGAACAGAAGTTTCGTTTTAGGCTGCCTCTTTAAATGACAAACAGAAAAGTTGGAAATTCACCGGTTTCGCATTTGAGTAATAAAAGGTTCAAGGGAATATAACGATCTTTTACTCTGTTCTTCTGATTATTAAGTAATAATAATAACAATAACACTTGTATGAAGTAATAGAGAAAATTACAGGAAAGTGATATTTTCACTTCAATGAAATAAGGGTTTAATGGTTTCAATAGAAGTAGTGGTAGCAGCAGTATTGGGTGATAGTGACAGACGGGTAAATAAATCAGTCAGTCACTGTGAATAACAATGCACATAGGGAGTTTTATCAATCATTTTTAGGTCTGAAAGTGAGTATTACCAATAATGATTCATAAAATGGTTGTTAGCTTGTCCAGAGCGTCACATACAGTAGGATCCTACAAAACGAAGGGTATAAAAAGTTTGAAGTATTTAAAAAATAACTATTAAGTTTAATTAAAATGTCTTGTGTGCTAATCAAACTGTTGATTTCAGTTGGTAGTGCTGACTAAGATTACTGGAATTGAAACAAAAGTTTCTGCTATTTACGGAAATTAAGCGATAACTACCAAGTGTAAACAGTATTTCACCGCTAGCCATGACTAAATGTGTAGTCATATTTTGATGACATATATATATATATATATATATATATATATATATATAGATTTACAGCTTGATTCCACACTGTACTTTTGGTACAAGTATGGAATTTTCAGCATGGATATCGGTAGCCCAAATTTCACAGGCCGACCATAGATATCAGGTGTGCGCCGGCGTGGGCTCGAACCCCGGACCATGTGCATGGTCGGCGAGAGTCCTAACCACTGTGCCACCGACGCACATATATATATTGCATTGAAATTTTCTGGTAGGATTTGTGTGTTCCACTGAAAGTCACCTTTAAACTCTGAGATTTCACAAGTAAATTTCATAGGTGAAAAAATGCGTCCAATGAATTGTACCTTTAGACAATAATTTCAGAATATTTAACAATGCACTTCTGTTATACAAGAATAAACGAAATCTAGCATGAATCACACTGTACCATATTACATTAGTTATATTTTCATCCCTTTTACAGTTTATATAATTTGCAGCTGACGTGCTATCCGATTTATTCAAGAATAAGTAGTCTCGCTACATCATTTCACCATACATATGTGCTACTTTTTACCATTGGCCATTATATTTCTAGTATATTAATTCTCAAATTATTTTAAAATACCTTTTCTGATTTCCAGCTAAAAATAATTTAATCTGTCAATTTGATTTTATAGTTCAAGTGAGTTTTACATTACATGAATGGACTTTTAGTAAATGTGAAAAAATGTCTATATTCAAGTAACCTAAAGGTTTTGACTTCCACTTGAAATGGAAAAGTGATTAAGTATGACATTTTTCTAACTGCATTCTAGAATAAATCTGAGCACTTCTTTAGTAAAATATTTTTTGGGAATTTTGTTTACTTCCTGAGAAAAAAATATATATATATGTATATGCAACTATTCTATTTCATTTCATCAGTGAGCTGTAATTAAGATAAAAAATATAACATATATTATATATTTGCAAAAATGGTCTTCTGTTGTTTCAATTAAGTTAGATTTTATAAACAAATGTGATCAAAACAATAAGAAATGATAGTACAAAAAAACCTAAACTTACATAAGCACAAGCCTGTAAAAACTCTTCAAAACTAATTACACCATCTTGATTCAAATCCAGTCGCTGTGAAAAATGTAACAATGAATTAGGTTTGTGTTTAAACACTTTTAGTTAGATATATATTCATGTCATATATGTATGTTTGAAGTTGAATATTGGGATGTAATTCACCTATGTTAATAGGCCTCTTGAAGGTGATAACATTTTATTACATTAATTATATGGGGAAAAGTATTGTCTTCCAAGTCACACTCATAGACTATTCTAAGGAGGTCTCAAGTTAAAACGCATAAGTGAGTGACCCTATCAAATATCTGTTTCTTACTGATAAAAATATGACACGAAAATTTTAAATATGTAAAAATAATGGCTTGTGTGAGGTGTGATGAAAAATGAAATGCTCTTACTTTAGGGCGATAATTGATCACCCAGAATTATTAGCCTACAGCATTCTTCATTCAACTACATTGACAACCTTCACAATCTAAGTCAACTTGTTAAGGTGAAGGTAGGCGGTCAAACATTCACTTCATTCGGAACACTGTTGTGTTACCTTCAGTCATTTTTACACACACCCTGGCTAGTCAAGCAATCATTATCGCTCTACACTTCTGATCCTGAAGTATATCTCATTTTTTAGACGACGAGTCTGTTGCTTTGATTTGTCTCTGATCTCGGTATAACAAGTGCCTTAGGAGCTGGAGGATGAATGCTTACGTCTTTATACAACTTATTGACGTCTTTCAGTTGTTAAACTTCGAACTCATGAGATTTATTTCCACCAAATTTCAATGGTTATATGCTTTTAACCATAAGACTGAGTAATAGGCGCCTTCATATTTTTCATGACGTTACGAGTAACCAATTCGTTCTTTGAGCTTAAGTGACGGCCTGAAATGTCTGAATGAGTACTCTGAAACCTAACTTCATTTGCTACATAAAAGTTGTCTTTGCCAGTAGATAGTACTCGAATGTATCATTTTACATATTCTTTAAAAAGAAAATACTAAGCTTATGTCCTTTCAAGCATATTTTATGAGTAGTGGATTTTTTGAGTAAATTATGAAACTGCAAAGGGATACAATTTAGAACTGATGGATTATTGGACCCCGTCTTAGGGGATGAATTATCAAAGAGGTTTAGATTCCATCCATGACGGTGGAGTCATGGGTACGTACAGTTGATGAATCCCAAACTAGGATAAAACAACTGTCCCTGGTTTTCAACGGTTCTCTACCTGACATCAGTCCGTGATCAAACGTAATATACTGTATATTTTGGAGTGCACAGTTTTCTAATATCTGTAAATAATGTCAAGTAACTAATTCAGTTTATACTGGTAAGTGATAGTGTGGTGATTCACAATTTCTATCTCTGTATTGTTTAAATACTTACTGTTGATTCTTAATATATTTCATATATGAATTGCATTATAATTCCGCTAAATGGAACTAAATAACCTTGGAAAATTTCCTATAAATAATTCCGCTAAATACAAATCCCTGAATTCCGCCCTCTCTGTGTTTTGGCTGGATTCTTGTTATTCGGTCATCTCGAAATACTAATACTACGATTACAAATAATTAAAACAGATAGCGACTGAAGAACCATTAGGAAAACATGGACAACAGTGAATAGTTCTTTATTTTTTAAAATTCAAAACTATCCGGAGACTTTCATCCATTATCATATTCAGGATAGAGTCAAAGAACATCACGGTTTGCTAATTAACCAATTTATCATCTAGTTAAAGTGCTGGATTCTTTGAATTTTTCAAAACCCTTCTTTTAACTCCCATTAATTGAGAACACTATAGATGATGAGCTACTTTGATTAATTCGAAGAATTGAATAGGGTAGTGGATTTTACGAAGTGGTGTGGTCGGGGGTGGGACGATAGATTTATTCCTGTCGCCTGGAGGGTGATCTAGAAGTAATATTATTGAATAATTTGATGTATCTTTTCAGTAATGGGCTATCATATTGCAATTCTCATTTTTTAAAGACTTTTTGTGAACAAAATGAAAATAACGACTGGTTTTTCAATCCGAATGACTCATGAATCATACTAATTTTGTTTCAGTTTATATCCTCACTATGTTTTCCTGTTATTTGATCAAGTAAGTCTATGTTCAGATAAAATAGTGAAATATCTGTCTGAATCTCATAGGTGGTTTAAGGAAACAGTAGGACTGAAATTTGCAGTGGGCTATCTCTAACCGAGTCTCTTTCACTTATCTAGGCAGCACCGTTTCAACTAAATGTGTTTCTGATTAGAACGTCAAAATTAACCAGGATAGAAAATGCAAAATAGACTGTCATTGATCTAAAACCAGAGTGGAAATGCGTTGCAGTCAGCATAAGAAATAGGGTTCGAATTTTCAGCATTAATGTCAAGCCAGTCAGTGCTTCTGTGTTGTTCAGGAACTTACAACACGTGCCGTCAAAACTATTTGTAACAGTCTGCTGCAGGCTTTCATCACCAGCTGTCTACTCTGGCTCCACACTTTAGGCCAGATGGCCCGTCACTAAGGACTAGCAACAAGAAACTTTGTCAAGTAACCAAATAAGGACCTATTGCTCAACAAATATACTGGAAGAAATGGAGATGGGTTTGATACATGCAGACGAGACCATTGACTGGTATCACACTCAAGGCCAATCCGAATGGGGAAAGACGAGTGTGGCATCCGACATTGATACAGAAAAGACCGTGTAAGATGGAGACGGAAGTTACAGGAAACCGTGGAGTCACGTGAAAATGTTTACAAAGAACAGAGTGAAATAGGGATATGCTATTGAAGCTTCATGCTGCACTTAGAACCTAAGAGAATAATAATAATTGTCCAAGGAAACATCTGTCTTAATGATACTTACTTGAAATACTCTTTCTACATGATTAGCAGTAGTAGATTCATTAATTGGTGGTTCTGTATTTCGTCCAAGTAAATCATAAATAGCATTAACAACTTTCAACATTTCACCTTTAGTCACAAAACCATCACCGTTTATATCATATAATCGAAATGCCCAACGTAGTTTATCATTTTGTGTACCATGCATTAAACATGATAAACACTGAATATATTGCTAATAAAAATAAACAAAGGGGAAGTAGGTTAAAACTATAGTTATCCCCTTGACCATTTATTTTTTTGTTAGTGTTTAACAGAAGAGAAAAACTGGTAAAATAGAATAAATGATAAAAGCCTACAGGCGTTCAACGTTTACAACTCACACTGAATAAATCTTGCTAATAAGCAATCCAATTTCCATTAATATTTGCATTTACTTCTAATTTCAGAAAATGGGAATAACTGCTCAGAAAGGAATCATATACACTGAGAAAATACCATGACCGTTCACTAGTTAGTAACCAGTACCATGTGTCTGGTCCTTAGTTTGGTGCATTCCGTCGAATATATCGTCACAATTTAACACTTATTAATGCATTTTATAGTCTCCTTACAGATAATGACACAATAAATTTTGCACTGAAGAAAATTCCACCATTTCGTTGTTTGTCATCTTTATATAGTTTCCAAATGTATTTTATTCTCTAATACACATATATATTCCCTAACATATTTAATATGTTGTCGAAACACCACACTGATTACTTTGAGGAAGGTCAGGTAACGTTTCATTTCCGCGTAAATGACACCACTGTAAATATTTGACCACATAATTAAGTGCTTTTACTTCTTCAGAATTACCTACAACAACTGTATTCAAAATTCGATATCAAATACTTTGATTTTTGAAACAAGATGAATACCAGGGAAATTGAGAATTCAGATAATTATACCTCTGAGTTACTAGACAAATTAAACTGTATTTCTTTTACACTAGAATCAGGTAGAATGAAATAAATTTTAACTGGTTCCGTAAATAATCCATAAAGACCAGAGCCTTTATCGGAATTACTCATATACTCAGAGCTACTAGTCGTTATTCAAAGGTGAAGCCATAGCAATTAGCTTTCCCTTTTGTAGTCTCATTCATTTAAATGTATAATGAAAACTGTTTTACTTAAGCTTCAGTCAAAAGTTAACTTTTGGTGAAATGAGAAAAGCTAACTTCACAGACAGTGTTTTATAATCATCAAATCCATTTGTTACTCTGTCTAGTTTCGTTGATAACTGATAATTTCCACTGATTCAAATAAGGTTTGATTGTATGTTTTTCCTGAACTTTTCAGAACACAGTGATTTATATGTCTGATCATTGGTTCAACTGTTCTGAATACTGAAATATTCATACATACATCAGTTAATGATATGTTAATATAGTATAAATAGTATCTGAGTTGGTGGTTCACTGGTAGAATGTTTACAACCACTCATGTGGTCGAAGATTCGATTTCCGGCTGACACAATACTACAATACGTTCTTTTAAGGAATACTGAGGTTAGGCGCATAGTGCTAGGTAAGATAGGAAATTCAGTAGGTGAGGTAGTTGAGATACATCGGCTGAGATAGCTAAGACACCTGCTACGCACCCCAAGTCACCGCTTTCCTTTACCAGCGGTGTCAGATGATATAGGTTGGAAAGGAGCGAGGGTTGGTGAAACCAAAACCTTCACTCAACCCATAAAGTCTCTTACAGTTGGAATGAGCCAGCCAGGCAGAGGGGTGTAAACTGTCTGCCTGGGGAGTTCGAGATGCTTACAGCCAGTAGCTAGAGACTTTTGATGATATAGATCAAGCCGTCGTCAGTGGTGTAGATGAATTCACTCTCTGTGACCTCGCAGACCCATTAAACCATCATGCTTTTCCACATTACTATTCTTTCTCGCGCACATTTCTGACATAGTAGTTTTTTGAACTTCTTTTTTTCATTTTCTCTACCTTTGTGTACTACATGCAGTTGTGGTGGTATGATACAGACAATGTGTTCCAAATGAATATTATTCTCACATATTCCAACAGTTCAATACGGTATTAGCAACAGAATACTAGATATATATTTGAACATTCTATTTCATGAAGTGTAATGTAAACCAAAATCACACGCTCAGTGATTGGTTGAGGAATATAAACTGCATATATATAAGCAGCGGTTTTATCAACTGAAAAGATACATTGACTTCCGTGTCCTGCCTTCTGCTGTTAAACAGCTAGGCAACTTGGAATGTTGTAATTCTGTACGAAGTTATTCGAAAACAGTGTCAACTATTGTGATCTTCACAGCTCACCAGTCAATACATGGCTATAATATTTAGTAGATTAAGATCCCAGAACATTTAGTCTATTTTCCTTATTATGTACCTATCAATACGAGCATCAACTCTTAGTATCTCAGTTCGTAATATTTCACTAAAATCTCTAAATGATTAAATTACCACTTTCCATTCCTTTCAAGGCTGATCATAAACTGACTGCAGTTAGGAGACCATTAGAAACCAGGGAGTGCTGGACAGTTTTTTCGTCCTTATTCGGGACTTCAGCAGTATGCACCGATGATCCTACGAGCATGGATCAAACCTATAACTTTCAGCAACATACATGAGTTGAATACGATATGATATGGGAAGGTTATTTTTTGCCCTGTAGGTGACTTAAAGGAAGAGACTGTAGAAATGCGGTAACCAGTATCAGTCGAATGTTAATTTACTGAACTTTTTTTAGATCCAATTCACTTCTTCGTAATCATGCAAGATAGTGTTCTTCCACCCTTTTGAACAAAACCCGCGTTAAATTACTGATACAGCTAACTTCACACGAACAGGTGAACTGACAAATACTCTACTTTGGCCCTATATATTTTTCGTTTTCTTATTCAGTTTGTACATTAATGCCTTATTATTTGGACTGTTATCATCAAAGGCATGTAGTCAATGATACATCATTTTAGTTATTGGTATAGTCAGAATTCTATAGATCCGGTTTGTATTGATTTCATTCGCTCACTTTAAGTTATTTATTTCTATAATAATAAATAATGATGTTGACAGTTGAAGTAAAGCTTTTGGTTTTATATACATTTGAGAAAGGAGAGGCAGAGATTCATGCTAAGAAAAAACATTCACTTGCTATAATTTTTTTTCAGATATCATTTAGTAGGAGAAATAAATAAATATGTATGTAGCATAAACTTACTTCAAATGTTAATGTTCCGTTATGTTCCTGATCGAATGATCTGAATACCAGTTGAGCATATACTGTTGCATCTACAATTTTATAAGCAAACACATATTATCTTATATATATATATCCAAATAAAATTTACATTTAATAGTGTTTGAAACAAATTTGCACATTTGGTATGTGATATTCATGATTATAAAAGTTTGTGTATTTCCCAAAAAATGGAACGACAAAACGATTTTCTAAACTGCCTAGTTAAGAGAAAAAGAAAGTATGTGTTTTAATATGTCTACAGTCAGAAAAAAGCATGCTCAGACAAGTACTAAGATTTCAAATCATCACATCTAATCAGTGTAAACATATCATTTGTATCAAGTCTCCTCATCTATTGATGAGGAGGAGAAAAAAAGGAAATACCAAACATTTCTGTTATTCTCAATTAAAATAACTACCCAAAGAACTTCATTAACAAAATCAACTCAGACATTAAATATGATCGAAAACATTCCGAAAACATGGACCTTAACTGTTGTCATTCCATATAGATGAGAAACATCAGCCGATATCTGAAGAGTGCTCAATAAGTACAACATCAGTGTTTCCTTCAAAAGATCAGACACACTACAAAGCAGCCTTATCCATGTAAAAGATCAAATTCCAAAGGATTCTCAATCCAACTGCGTCTGTTTAATTAAATGCTTATTATGTAGCTCAATATATACCGGACAAACCACAAGAGAAATAAAAAATGAGAAGAAAGAAACATCACCTCGGCTGTCTTCAACCGTCGAGAAATCTATCAAAATTAGAAAGGCTTGGAAAATCTTCATCCATAGGACTACACGCTACAGAATCAGATCACAACAGTGATTTTTGCAGTACTGAAGTCACCCAGGAAAATTTCGAAAATCACAAAAGGCTTTCCACATCAGAAGCAATTCTAATAAAATGGAATCATAATTGCCTGAATAGGAATGAGGGATGAAGACAGAATTTGCCCTGGTTTCGACATTTGTTGGCATGAATTGAAAAAATCAACACATGTGATAGGGGATTTCACTTTGTAAACATATAGTATCTCTATAATTTCATACACTTATCAAATCCAACAATCTGCACATGGTTTGTTGTCTTTACCGGTCCTTCCGTTTGACAACGTACAATTACCTCATGCTGAAGAGGGGTGATTAAGTTAATGTACATAAGCTGAAACTGTGTAAATTCTGGTTTAATATTACTTTGATAAAGCCATTAGGAGAATTAAATAGCGATGCGTCAGTAGAAACAATGTCGTTTCGTTTTTTCATTCATTGGGAAATAGACACACTTTTATAATAATAATTAACTTAACTAAGCAAGACAGAATTAAGCAAAAGTGGTGTGTCACACACCTTAGAGATAGGTTTTAGTTATTGACGACATCAGGTATCAAATATGTAAATCCATAGGTCAAAGATATCTAAATTCTATAAATCTAAATCGGGATCATTTTAGTGATATTCTATAGAGGCATCAGTCCTAATTCCACTTTTTAGTTAGTTATAGAGACCAATATTTCTGTAATGTATTAATAATACGTTCCTTTCTCAACATCGAACTGAAGAGTCCCCTAATCTGCTGGTAAAATCAGAGATCAATCAGAAATATTATAAATTAGAAAAGCAGTACGAAAGAATGCATAAACCGTCTCTTCTAATGTGATATGAGCTAATGACAAGAACTTGTGAGTAGTATGTTGTATGTATTATCTTCTGCGAGAGATGGACTAAGTTACGAAGAGAAGGGACGAAAGATAGTTGTGCGACAATATAGATAGGATTAAAAGCAGACAAAACAGCACAGTATGAAGAACATCTGCAAATGGAGATTTCATTGTTAAGCATTTGTAAACGTGATGACTGTACATCATTCTGCCAATAAAAAGCAATTCTACTATGAAATACCACCGTGTTTTGACGTTCTACTGTTACCTACCCTCAACATTTTTGAGGAAAATGGCAACTAAGACTAAGTGAAGTTGGAAAATTCGTCTATCTTTTCCACGTTGGTTTTACATTTAGTAACTATACCATCATAGTTAATTAATCAGAAAATTTAAACTTCCCACTGGATTTCATGCAACAAAGGACAACAATATTTTAACGACTTTCTGTTACAAAAAGTAGGGTTGCAATAAATTTAAAACGTATTAGCTGAACATTTCATTAAAAAACGAACATTTATATAATTCTTTTGTGACGGAATTTAATGGCTTCGTCAGCAAGTCTCCACACTCGCAGTACCAGTATACACAAAACTGAATCAATTGTTTACAAAATAAAGAATTTGTGGTGATAATTCAGAATGAATTGCAAATAACAGCGAGATTTTATCTGAGACGTAACACACTGTGTATACAAACCGTTTTGGTGAAACAATTGTAACTTAAAATGAACTAAAAATTCCTACAAATACAAGTGAGGGAATAAGAAAAACTAGAATTTGGATTTACTTCTATACTTTAGCACGTCGAAAACTTATTATTGTAGGCGTTGGGTTGATGGGTACACTGGCAAACTCATTATTCAAGCGATTTATCAACTATTCATGATCATGAATATATAAAGATAATCGAAATTGTAGATAAAAATTAGTCTGAGCATATTTTCTGTTTCTATAATATAACCGATATCATCTTAATGTTAGATATTTTCTAATCAGATAACTGAGATAGTTTAAGCTTAATAGACGCATTTTTCAACCACATCTAGTTTACTTGTCGGAAATAGTAATTCCAGAAAAAGGGAAGGTTAGGCGTGAGACTACCAACTAACTTTGTAGTATTCACATACAAAGAGGTAACAAGAGGTTAACTGAATGTAATAACAAGATTAGATAGTTAACATAGTTTCTCTTAGATTACATCTATTTTCATTGATTTTTAGGTATTAGATTGTAGGGGTTTGATTGATTTCAACTTAGATGGTAGACTGACGTCAGTTATAGAGTTAACAAAAACCAGAGAGGACTGGACAGCCGTTTCTTTCGACTTGGGAAATACTGAGTAGTACGCAGTCATCACCCAACAGTCAGAGATAGAAGCTATAACCATCAGGTCACAAGTCGAGCTTGTTGACCATTCAGGCACTGGGAAGGAATCCAATGGCTGTCAAATGAGTTCTAACCTCTGTCACTCCGTAATTTTTAGCACTACTACCGGTCAATTTCATCGGCGAGTATTTGTCTTCACAACCAACCTGGATAGAACCCACTGGTCATGACTTCTCACCAGAAATCCAGGCAGCTTCTTCATGTATTCAGTTACTAGTGAATTTACCATAAGAACCTCTTTAAACATTACTTTATCTGTGTGGTTAAATATAATGTCATTATTGTGTCAACTTGATTTAAAAGCTTGACACTTTATTCTTGAGTTTCCTAACTGTAAACATGTATACAATCCTTTTCCGAATTAGAAGACTGCGGAATATGTTTAATGTGTTCTTAAACAACCAGTATTTAAACGAAATGGTTTTCCTTGCATTTAAAAGTGGCTTTCTTTATAAAAAAACACTTAATCTGGAAAAGATTTGTTTAAGAACTTTAGGTTTTAGTTTTCTTTCAAGAGTTTAAAAGAAAAAGAAAGAATGCTCTAATATTTTGTCAATATTATGATGTAGCTTTGATAGAAAACAGATATAATAGGTGTATATTACCATCTATTCAAAGTGGTTAACTAAAACAATGTTAGACAGTGAGAGGCAATTAACAGCAGGAAGCCTATCACTAGTAATTCGTACAGTTTTGACGCAATTCCGTTAAGTAAAATGCCCAAACTTCTTTCTTGAAAAGTGCAATTATAAAAAAGTTATGCTGATGCGTTTACTATTATGATGGTTATAAAATTAAATTAGACCATGAAGTCACATATACATCCTCAAGAGTTAAGTGTCCTAGACGTCGCAGATCCTGATTATTATATGATACTCGCCATCTAGAAACAACAGTGAAGGAAATCTAAATGAAACAAAGACTTGAGCATCAAAGTCATCACGCTGAATCCATTCGAAGTTCAAGATCTAGTGATTCTAACATATTTAAGGTATTCGGCAACCCCTCCAAATGCCAAAAAGTTAATTTCACCTTTAGGCACAAATCTGACCTAAGCAAACTGGTAAGCACTCACGAGGTGTGCAACATTGATGGCACTGAAATAGAAACTAAGTCAGAAATTAAATACCTAGGCGTCACTCTATCTTCTGATCTTTCCTGGTCGTCTCACATCTTGACGATTTCTAAGATAATATTACGTCTTACCTTCTACATCAAGAAGTTAAGACATTCTGATGTGACCCAACCCTTACTACTACAATTCGTTAACTCCCGTATTCTGCCTATTATTCTCTATTGTTCCCCCTTAGTTTTTTCAAGGCTACTGAAGAAAGACTATACCATGCTAGGCAGGATGTTAAAGGTTGTCAGCAGGGTAAGCAGTGTGCCACTTAACCAGCTTGTTAATATTCTGGTGGACAGGCACATGGACTCATTTGAAAAATGGGCAAAATCCATTTTATCTGACTCAAAACACCCTCTACATTCACAAATCTCCCCCTGCATCTCTTCAGGGAAAACCAGAAGCCTATTTAGGAAACTATATGCCCGCACTAGTAAGTACAAAAACTCATCCATACCTTACTTAGCTCGTGTTCTGTGCGATAAAGAAAGCATTAGGTGTGAAACTGTTATGTACTCGTCGCTAAATTATTGTTATGGACTGGTCGAGAATTTAATAGTCCTGACGCAAGAAGGCGGAAATCAGAAGACCACTAGGTTTGCGATGATACTTCTATTGTCCAAACACAAGGAGACGAAAATAAATGGTCTCACACCAAAATGATAAGTAAGTAAAGTAAGGTCACACAAATTGTGAGAAACGAAATACATATGAATGTTCCAGATAAAGCGTGTGAACAAATCATTAGACAGTCTTAACATGAATGGCTAATTATAATGAAGTATCGATCCATATATACATAGCGAAATATAACAGACATGTCAACAACCAACATATATGGATATCTGTCACCAAGCAACGGACTGTCAACAAACACACATATTATATATAATATAAGGAGAATATACATTGATAAAGGAGACAAGTTCATACAAGTGAAATGGTCACAGACAAAGAGAGCAAATAGAAAGAGAGACCAACATACACACACACACACATAAATCTATATATATATATCGATACATATCAGAAACCAAAACTTATTAAATAGTCAGTAAAAGAATTGGATCTTGTCTTTCCAACTCACATCATTTATAGGTACAACGTTTTCTCTCCTTTCCTTTCTCTCTACCCTTTTTTTGTTTGTTATGTGCTGTTTTGTTTCTCTCTTCCTTGCAAACTCTACTTAAAACATTCTTGTTCGTTCCTTCACACTTTGTTTATCTCGCCCATTTTGTTACCGATGTCGCCAGTAAATATGCTACCATCTACTTTTCCAACACCTAACACTCTGTTTGATTTTGGCTTTGCTACCGACATGCTAATATGTTGTTGTCAAAACTAACTGAGATAACCTTAATCTATGTAGAACTTTATTTATTGTTAATTTACTAACTGGATGAGATATTGTAGTAAAATGCTGAGAATTCCATTCTGTATCACAAACACTGTTTTGGAATAAAGCTATTATCTTATCTTATCTTCAGTTACTATCATATAATATCCAAAACGTAAGGAAATTACTTTTGTTTAGTGATAACTAGGCAAGTGGGTCATTCAACATCTGATGACCAGTAATTTACAAAATTTATATCAAACTCTTAAATGACATTGGTTTCATCTCATATTATGGCCAATGACATTTGTTTACAATTGCATCAAGTGTGTCAGTGATTCGATGGTAGAGTGCTCACCAGCAACGTACGCAGTCCGAGTTCAGTTTCTGGCCAATATACTCCTAAACCTCGCTTTCTCCGCAATAAACCCGATAAAGAGGGAAGGTTGGTCATACGGTTGGTATAACAATTGCCGTAATAATACAACACTACCCCTGTTTGTACTTCCAAGTGCGTCGGTGGCACAGTGGTTAGGACTGTCACTGATCATGCACATGGTCCGGAGTTTGATCCTCTGCCGACGCACACCTGATATCTATGGTCGGCCTGCAAAATTTGGGCTACCTATATCACATGCTGAAAATTCCATACTTGTACCAAAAGTACAGTGTGGAATCAAGATGTAATCAAAAATAAAATAAAAATAACACTACCCCTGCTTGTACTTCCAAGCTCATTCTTGAAGCCCAATGTTCTACCGGAAACATAAGGGAATCAAAAAGAAAGTATTACTGTATGTGACTCTCACAGGTCGCGACCGTGTACAGGAACTCTGATAAATTCAACCAAAAGGTAGTCACGCCTGAGTAGAAAATTTAAATTCATTTGCTAAGCTTATTATAAATAAATTAATTTCAAGACACAGATCTTACCATGGTTTGATATCAGTTAGAGAATCACTGAAGGCCAAAGAGGACCGGACAGCTGTTTCACTTATTAGACCTAACCCAGTGTTTGGATTATAATATGAGATAGCCTTGTAACCTAAAAGCTTTCACCTCAGTCTTTCCAGAGGTCGCCTATTTACACCACTAAAATCGGTAATTATGATGAAACAGCTAGTCTCTTTTCTCTGGTTCTCAGTGCTGCTTATGGCTCATATCAGCTAATTTTCGAATCAGTCTGGAACCAATAGCAAGAAGTGTAATTTTATAGATTTCGCTCATTACTGTCAAGATTTTCCCGACAAATACAGGAATTTATCAGTTCATTTAAACTGTTGAAACTTCATTCTAATTGTTTGACTAGTCTGTTTAGTTTTTGTCTCCCCAAAGTTTATCAACCATTAAAGTGTAATCTTAATTGAAAATCATATTGACCGAAAAAGATATTTTCTACCATATAGTAACGCATAAAACAATTCAACAGGAATGATGTCATAAAAGCAGCAGAATCAATAGCTAACAAATGCCTGTTATTCCCTGATAGTTATAACTTCTCGATTTTTATTCCGTTGATTCAAAATGGTCAGTTTGTATGCTCATTGTATGAGAAATGGCTGTTGTGTCTGAGTCATCTAGTGGATTTTTCAGACGGTGTACGCTGGGCTTAAATCTCAGAGAGGGCGTCATCATAAAGTGGAATGCAAGCATATCTGGCGAAATTTCGCATACCAAAGGAAAAGCTTGTTCTAGATTTTAATGCAAGTCACCACCTAACAAATTAAATTCTGGCTTTCTAGTATATTCGTTGGGTATTTTTACCTCAAAACAACTAGGCCTTCGCCCCACAAAAGAGTTACTTTGAAAATTTCGCCAAAATGTTCTCTCTTTCTCATAATTAGTAGCACAGCATTTGAAGTGATGCAAAGCAAAGCAATAGGAAGACTTCTTTAAATTCATTTAGATTATTACATATTTCATAATTTGTACTTCATTCATCTTTGGATTTTAACCGTAGTATTGATGCAGCCTTTTACTAACAAAGACTTGTGTATGGGTTTCCCTTTAAAATAAGTACAATTTTACAAAACGAAACCTAATTTCAATCTAGTTAGACGTGTAATTATATCTTTTTTACCTATTTAAACAACAATCTAGCAACAGCAAATAACTTATTAAATTTGCCTGGTTATTATCATACACCAAAAGCCATAAGAGACTCAAGAATTGCATTGCTTTAATCAAAAGATGAATTGTATACCATTGGTAAGGACTTCGATAGCAGGTTATCAGGAAGATATCAAAATTAAACGCCTGTTTATGAGATTGAAAACGGGACATATGTTACACATAAACATTAAAGTAATGTTATTTCCCGGTACCAAGGTAAAACAAGTATCAAAAGCTAATGAAGCGAAATTTAATGAATTCATAGTGCTTCCGCAGAACTCCTAAGCTGAATACTTCACATACAGTGATATGTGAATAATACTAAAACAAGATAATGATACTGAAAAGAGATAATTTAAATGAATCGGGAATAATAATGAGATGGAATAAAATATTAACAATAATGATAACAGTTTATGAATAAAAGATATTTCCACAATAGATTGAATGTGACAACCATTTCCTTCTGTGCACAGAAACCACGTCTGTAAAATCTAACTGCAAAGGCCTTCGCAAATGGAAGCGTTTTCCGGTTTGATTGCCTTGTGAAAACAGTGCATGAATTGACAGAGTCAATATCATCTCCACAGCCTAAAAAATGTTTTGTTATTGAACTGTTTGGTAACCTGACTTCAGTCATTTTTAACCACTAGAGCAAATGCTCTACTGAGCCAGTTGAAAATTACCTTTGCATGAGATCTATACATTTATTTCCCAGAAAAGACTCAAACTGATATAGGTGGTTGGAAGTGGCGAGGACTGACGACCGGTCTCTTAGAGTTTGCTGAAGCACTTACTCGGTGGTGCTAAGGTATACACGCTTTGTAGCATAATAAGTCTTTCTAATAGCTTTATTAAGTCTTCGCTTAACTACTTCTTGTACGTCATCTCCTTTGAATGGAAAACTGATATATGCAGGTTTCTGTGAGACGGTTTGGGTAGTTTTTTTCTCTTATCTCCTCAGAACACTTATTGATAATCTCCTAGGATATCCATTCTTGGATAAATACGCTTCAGGTGCTTTACTTTATTGCTTAAATGTACTCTCAGAACACATTTTTGTGCTCTATAAAACAGTATTGCGACTGTATTCCTTTTACAATGGATGGAACCAAAGCTCTTAAAGTATCTATACTGTCATGTCCATGAATACTTTCTAAATACGGGTCTAGCTACAGTGCCACCATTCCTTTTCACATGAAAAATATCTATGAATGTAATAGTATCATTTTCCTGTTGTTTTATTGTCAAGTTAAAATTAAGATGGCATGGGTTGAGTTTTATCAATACATTTCCTGCCTCTGACTTAATTTTTACAGACGATGAAAGTACCACCCACATACATTGGATGTAATTTCGTCTGTTGTATATGTTATGTCAAAACGCCAATTTCTAGGCCTGATAAGAATATGTTTGCGAAAGGTGGCCCCCAAAAGGCTTCCTAGAACAACGCCATCAACTTGACGGAATAGCCTAGTCATCGAATTGAATTTAGATGTCCTTAGTACATAAAAGTAACAATTTTATTACTTCTTTTATTGGAATATGTATGTCATTATCTTCTGAACATTGTCAATCACTGGAGCATCTTAAAATAGAGAAGTTACACCAAAACAAACAAGATGCCTACCAGTCATGGCTATAACTGCTTCAGCATGTCAGTGTGTTGTCGGTAAAGAAATATTTTAGAGTGATGTTCTGAAATACTTTGTAAGTATATTATTTTTAAGTAAGATGGATTAGAAGAATATGCGCTCATACGTATAAATAAAATCCATCTGTTATTCAAGATAGATTTACGCCACATCCGCATACACACATACATAAAGAATTGCAGTCAAACATTTCTTTCTACAAATAATAATGCACATATATTTACGTAAAGATAAAAAACTGAGAGATATCACGCTTTTCTGGACAGCAGTAAAAAATCTAACATTGAACATGAAAATCATATTCACTTTCTTCTTTCTCTGTTTCCTTTTTTCAACTTCCACTCATGAAATCATATATAAGGGAAACAGAATCGGTTTTAAAATATTGGATATTTGGTAGTAATTTATTAGCCCTGAATACAGTTAGATAGTGGGCTGCAATATTGAAGTTTGCACACACACCGTTTAGAGGTGTACTAACTGAATTCTAAATGAATTAAAATTTTAGATATATTTATTTAAGAATGAAACTGCTTTCCTTCAGAAAACCTCTGCTGGAACACTTTGATGTCATTAAAGCCAGCATGATTGGCTTGTCAAAATAGGAAACAAAACGTTACCAGAAGTGCATGTGTGCTAACGTGTGCGTGAATACTTTTCCGCATCAACACTTGCTTAGAATTTATCCAGCACAGTAACAGATTTTAAAGTAAAAAACAAATGAAGGCAGTTATTCCATTATGGGTCAATTTTGTTTTGATAAAGTCTCACAGTAATAGGAAAGATTTGTAACTCAGGTGGATGATTTGGAATTTATAGTGTTCTCTGAGCTCCTTGGTTTAATTGCGGAGCTTTCATCGTCCCAATCAATAGAAAACGGTCAATAAATATCTAAAGATGGTTACCGTGAGACTCATGAAGAAATTTAAATCATTTCACTTTATCCTAAATACTGCGCTGAAGATGTCGTCCAGAAAGACGATGAAAGCTCCGCAATTAAACCAAGGAGCTCAGAGAACACTATCAATTCCAAAGTCTCACAGTGTTATACAGTAATGTTTACTGATGACGTTTCGAGCACAATTTATTGCCCATAATCATATCAAGGTAATCACACGACTTCCTAAATCCATTTTTATAGTTCCATTGTTTTTCTCTTGATTTTCACTTGATATGATTGGTAATAGTATTTTCCATATTTCAGGTATGAGTGACGAGTCATTCCTATTGCATGTGTTGGGTGTAGACTCGATGAACAAGGATTCAGTAATCAACCTCTCTCTCCACCTACCTAGATTACTTTTTAGAATTTTAACCCTCTCCCACCCTATTGTGTGGTTGTGTGTTAGCGCATGCATTGCAATTGCTGAGCTTTTTTCTAAATTACTTATCTTCTCGGGGTCAACCATTCTTACCTTAGCTAAATTCTTATGCTCTGACAATGTGACTACCCCTGATCTACTAGTTTGACCTATGTAGTTGACCTCACAGTCATTGCATGGTATTTTGTAAATAATATTATTTTGTCTAATTGGGTCAACTGGGTCCTTTAACCTACAGAGCTTGTCCCTGAGTGAGTTTGTAGGTTTAAATGCCACCCTAATTCCTATTTTATTCAGAATCCAACGTAGTATCTCAGATGTCCCCTCTTTATATGGTATAACTGTGGATGACATATTCCTTCTTATTTATGTTATTATTCCTAGTTTCACAATTATTTTTCTTTTTCTTTTGTTTTTGGCCTTTAATGGTCTTCCTAATGAATTTTATACGATAGTTATTCAACACCAACGCTTCTTCTATCTGTTTTAATTCATCATTTAGATCTTTTTTTGTGTGCTACTTAGTGCCTTGATTAGCTTCATATGATTGTGAGCAATAAATTGTGCTCGAAACGTCATCAGTAAACATTACTGTATAACACTGTGAGACTTTATCAAAACAAAATTTACCCATAATGGAATTACACTCTACCACAGTGCACAAGTTTTATTCTTATATCAATGATACATATGGTCTTCCTACTAAGAAGCTTATCAACAAACTCACACGACTTAGTCAAACTGAAGCAAGATTTACAAATCATCGGATTTTTAACAGTCGATGTTTAAAAAGCCATATAATTCCAAAATATTTACGTCTACGTACTCCAATTACTTCAAACAAAATAACATCAGCCGCAGAACATGTCAGTAAATTATGTCTAAGAGAAGAATTACATCGAGTTACTGTAAAACTAAATAATATACGAAATCAAATTGAAAAACTCAAACACAAACTCAAATGTATGATCAATGACAAAGATTATATAATTGTTGTTGAAACATCCAACAAAGCTAGAGAATCCGCATTAAGAAAATCAAAAATCACGCAAATCAAAAAATTCAACAAACTAATAGAAGAAAAGAACACAACAAATGAAACTGATATCAATGCTTCATCCTCTATCGACAGAACAAAGTGGGTGATCAACCTCTCATCAAGGGAACTAAACTCTAATGAGATAAAAGTACTTGAAAAAGGACTAATTTTCAACGTAACAGTTAATAAATTAAAACCAGAGGACGTCATTCCTAACATAGAAGCAGCACTAAACTCAATAGATAAGACTACAGCAGAAGAGGTTCGAGCACAATGTGCATTAACCCTAAAAAATCAAAAGAAAACAAAATCAAACTTAACAAAATCGGAAAGGGAAGCTTTAATTAGTCTTAAACAGGATAAAAACATTGTCATCGCAAAAGCTGACAAAGGAAACGCCACCGTAGTTTTGGATAAATCTGACTACATCAAAAAAGTTACTGAACATATTCAAACGGGTCCATATGAGGAAATTAAGAAGCCTGTAGATACAATAATGAATAAGGTTAAGAAATCTACAGCGGAACTAATACGCAGAATGAAGCCATCACTGGGTGAGTCTAAATGGTTTAATTTAATGCCTAAAACTAATAATGCTAGTAGAATATATGGTACTATAAAAATACATAAGCCAGGTTACCCCATAAGACCAATAGTAGATTTTAGAAATACCCCCACGTATGAATTATCAAAACACTTAGCTCTAATACTATGCCCCATTAGAAATCGTTCAAACTCTAGATTAACTAATTCATATGAGATGAAAAATAAAATAAATGACATTCAACTAGCGAATGATGAAACAATGGTTAGTTTTGATATAACTAGTCTTTATACTAATATACCAGTTAATATGGCCTTAGAAGCAGTTAAAAAAGAATTAACTGCGGATCCGGAACTCAGTCATAGGACAAAGCTGTCCATTGAAGAAATTATTTTAGGGATTCAGTTATGCCTCACATCTACTATCTTTAAGTTCCAAGGCAAAATATATAGACAAACAGAAGGTGTAGCAATGGGATCACCAATATCCCCTATCGTAGCAGACATATTTATGGACAGCTGGGAAAATAGTGCCCTCAATACATTTAACCCTACTCCGAAAATATGGTGGAGATATGTGGATGACACTTTCACAGTGTTAAAAACAGAACACATCTCTAGCTTCTTGACACATATAAACTCACAAGTTGAGGGAATAAAATTCACATTTGAATCAGAAAATGAACAAGGAGAATTAGCTATGTTAGATTGTAAGATAAAAAGAATAGAAGAAGGCAAACTACACACTAGTGTTTATAGAAAACCAACGCATTCTAATAGATATTTAGACTTTAATTCGTCTCATCCTTTAACTGTTAAGGCAGGCTTAGTTAAATGTTTAACAAACCGAGCAGTGGCACTAAGTAGCACAAAAAAAGATCTAAATGATGAATTAAAACAGATAGAAGAAGCGTTGGTGTTGAATAACTATCCTATAAAATTCATTAGGAAGATCATTAAAGGCCAAAAACAAAATAAAAATAATTGTGAAACTAGTAATAATAACATAAATAAGAAAGAATATAAGTCATCCACAGTTATACCATATAAAGAGGGGACATCTGAGACACTACGTAGGATTCTGAATAAAATAGGAATTAGGGTGGCATTTAAACCTACAAACTCACTCAGGGACAAGCTCTGTAGGTTAAAGGACCCAGTTGACCCAATTAGACAAAATAATATTATTTACAAAATACCATGCAATGACTGTGAGGTCAACTACATAGGTCAAACTAGTAGGTCAGGGGTAGTCAGATTGTCAGAGCATAAGAATTTAGCTAAGGTAAGAATGGTTGACCCCGAGAAGATAAGTAATTTAGAAAAAAGCTCAGCAATTGCAATGCATGCGCTAACACACAACCACACAATAGGGTGGGAGAGGGTTAAAATTCTAAAAAGTAATCTAGGTAGGTGGAGAGAGAGGTTGATTACTGAATCCTTGTTCATCGAGTCTACACCCAACACATGCAATAGGAATGACTCGTCACTCATACCTGAAATATGGAAAATACTATTACCAATCAAATCAAGTGAAAATCAAGAGAAAAACAATGGAACTATATAAATGAATTTAGGAAGTCGTGTGATTACCTTGATATGATTATGAGCAATAAATTGTGCTCGAAACGTCATCAGTAAACATTACTGTATAACACTGTGAGACTTTATCAAAACAAAATTGACCCATAATGGAATAACTGCCTTCATTTGTTTTTTACTTTAAAATCTGTTACTGTGCTGGATAAATTCTAAGCAAGTGTTGATGCGGAAAAGTATTCACGCACACGTTAGCACACATGCACTTCTGGTAACGTTTTGTTTCCTATTTTGACAAGCCAATCATGCTGGCTTTAATGACATCAAAGTGTTCCAGCAGAGGTTTTCTGAAGGAAAGCAGTTTCATTCTTAAATAAATATATCTAAAATTTTAATTCATTTAGAATTCAGTTAGTACACCTCTAAACGGTGTGTGTGCAAACTTCAATATTGCAGCCCACTATCTAACTGTATTCAGGGCTAATAAATTACTACCAAATATCCAATATTTTAAAACCGATTCTGTTTCCCTTATATATGATTTCATGAGTGGAAGTTGAAAAAAGGAAACAGAGAAAGAAGAAAGTGAATATGATTTTCATGTTCAATGTTAGATTTTTTACTGCTGTCCAGAAAAGCGTGATATCTCTCAGTTTTTTATCTTTACGTAAATATATGTGCATTATTATTTGTAGAAAGAAATGTTTGACTGCAATTCTTTATGTATGTGTGTATGCGGATGTGGCGTAAATCTATCTTGAATAACAGATGGATTTTATTTATACGTATGAGCGCATATTCTTCTAATCCATCTTACTTAAAAATAATATACTTACAAAGTATTTCAGAACATCACTCTAAAATATTTCTTTACCGACAACACACTGACATGCTGAAGCAGTTATAGCCATGACTGGTAGGCATCTTGTTTGTTTTGGTGTAACTTCTCTATTTTAAGATGCTCCAGTGATTGACAATGTTCAGAAGATAATGACATACATATTCCAATAAAAGAAGTAATAAAATTGTTACTTTTATGTACTAAGGACATCTAAATTCAATTCGATGACTAGGCTATTCCGTCAAGTTGATGGCGTTGTTCTAGGAAGCCTTTTGGGGGCCACCTTTCGCAAACATATTCTTATCAGGCCTAGAAATTGGCGTTTTGACATAACATATACAACAGACGAAATTACATCCAATGTATGTGGGTGGTACTTTCATCGTCTGTAAAAATTAAGTCAGAGGCAGGAAATGTATTGATAAAACTCAACCCATGCCATCTTAATTTTAACTTGACAATAAAACAACAGGAAAATGATACTATTACATTCATAGATATTTTTCATGTGAAAAGGAATGGTGGCACTGTAGCTAGACCCGTATTTAGAAAGTATTCATGGACATGACAGTATAGATACTTTAAGAGCTTTGGTTCCATCCATTGTAAAAGGAATACAGTCGCAATACTGTTTTATAGAGCACAAAAATGTGTTCTGAGAGTACATTTAAGCAATAAAGTAAAGCACCTGAAGCGTATTTATCCAAGAATGGATATCCTAGGAGAATTATCAATAAGTGTTCTGAGGAGATAAGAGAAAAAAACTACCCAAACCGTCTCACAGAAACCTGCATATATCAGTTTTCCATTCAAAGGAGATGACGTACAAGAAGTAGTTAAGCGAAGACTTAATAAAGCTATTAGAAAGACTTATTATGCTACAAAGCGTGTATACCTTAGCACCACCGAGTAAGTGCTTCAGCAAACTCTAAGAGACCGGTCGTCAGTCCTCGCCACTTCCAACCACCTATATCAGTTTGAGTCTTTTCTGGGAAATAAATGTATAGATCTCATGCAAAGGTAATTTTCAACTGGCTCAGTAGAGCATTTGCTCTAGTGGTTAAAAATGACTGAAGTCAGGTTACCAAACAGTTCAATAACAAAACATTTTTTAGGCTGTGGAGATGATATTGACTCTGTCAATTCATGCACTGTTTTCACAAGGCAATCAAACCGGAAAACGCTTCCATTTGCGAAGGCCTTTGCAGTTAGATTTTACAGACGTGGTTTCTGTGCACAGAAGGAAATGGTTGTCACATTCAATCTATTGTGGAAATATCTTTTATTCATAAACTGTTATCATTATTGTTAATATTTTATTCCATCTCATTATTATTCCCGATTCATTTAAATTATCTCTTTTCAGTATCATTATCTTGTTTTAGTATTATTCACATATCACTGTATGTGAAGTATTCAGCTTAGGAGTTCTGCGGAAGCACTATGAATTCATTAAATTTCGCTTCATTAGCTTTTGATACTTGTTTTACCTTGGTACCGGGAAATAACATTACTTTAATGTTTATGTGTAACATATGTCCCGTTTTCAATCTCATAAACAGGCGTTTAATTTTGATATCTTCCTGATAACCTGCTATCGAAGTCCTTACCAATGGTATACAATTCATCTTTTGATTAAAGCAATGCAATTCTTGAGTCTCTTATGGCTTTTGGTGTATGATAATAACCAGGCAAATTTAATAAGTTATTTGCTGTTGCTAGATTGTTGTTTAAATAGGTAAAAAAGATATAATTACACGTCTAACTAGATTGAAATTAGGTTTCGTTTTGTAAAATTGTACTTATTTTAAAGGGAAACCCATACACAAGTCTTTGTTAGTAAAAGGCTGCATCAATACTACGGTTAAAATCCAAAGATGAATGAAGTACAAATTATGAAATATGTAATAATCTAAATGAATTTAAAGAAGTCTTCCTATTGCTTTGCTTTGCATCACTTCAAATGCTGTGCTACTAATTATGAGAAAGAGAGAACATTTTGGCGAAATTTTCAAAGTAACTCTTTTGTGGGGCGAAGGCCTAGTTGTTTTGAGGTAAAAATACCCAACGAATATACTAGAAAGCCAGAATTTAATTTGTTAGGTGGTGACTTGCATTAAAATCTAGAACAAGCTTTTCCTTTGGTATGCGAAATTTCGCCAGATATGCTTGCATTCCACTTTATGATGACGCCCTCTCTGAGATTTAAGCCCAGCGTACACCGTCTGAAAAATCCACTAGATGACTCAGACACAACAGCCATTTCTCATACAATGAGCATACAAACTGACCATTTTGAATCAACGGAATAAAAATCGAGAAGTTATAACTATCAGGGAATAACAGGCATTTGTTAGCTATTGATTCTGCTGCTTTTATGACATCATTCCTGTTGAATTGTTTTATGCGTTACTATATGGTAGAAAATATCTTTTTCGGTCAATATGATTTTCAATTAAGATTACACTTTAATGGTTGATAAACTTTGGGGAGACAAAAACTAAACAGACTAGTCAAACAATTAGAATGAAGTTTCAACAGTTTAAATGAACTGATAAATTCCTGTATTTGTCGGGAAAATCTTGACAGTAATGAGCGAAATCTATAAAATTACACTTCTTGCTATTGGTTCCGGACTGATTCGAAAATTAGCTGATATGAGCCATAAGCAGCACTGAGAACCAGAGAAAAGAGACTAGCTGTTTCATCATAATTACCGATTTTAGTGGTGTAAATAGGCGACCTCTGGAAAGACTGAGGTGAAAGCTTTTAGGTTACAAGGCTATCTCATATTATAATCCAAACACTGGGTTAGGTCTAATAAGTGAAACAGCTGTCCGGTCCTCTTTGGCCTTCAGTGATTCTCTAACTGATATCAAACCATGGTAAGATCTGTGTCTTGAAATTAATTTATTTATAATAAGCTTAGCAAATGAATTTAAATTTTCTACTCAGGCGTGACTACCTTTTGGTTGAATTTATCAGAGTTCCTGTACACGGTCGCGACCTGTGAGAGTCACATACAGTAATACTTTCTTTTTGATTCCCTTATGTTTCCGGTAGAACATTGGGCTTCAAGAATGAGCTTGGAAGTACAAGCAGGGGTAGTGTTATTTTTATTTTATTTTTGATTACATCTTGATTCCACACTGTACTTTTGGTACAAGTATGGAATTTTCAGCATGTGATATAGGTAGCCCAAATTTTGCAGGCCGACCATAGATATCAGGTGTGCGTCGGCAGAGGATCAAACTCCGGACCATGTGCATGATCAGTGACAGTCCTAACCACTGTGCCACCGACGCACTTGGAAGTACAAACAGGGGTAGTGTTGTATTATTACGGCAATTGTTATACCAACCGTATGACCAACCTTCCCTCTTTATCGGGTTTATTGCGGAGAAAGCGAGGTTTAGGAGTATATTGGCCAGAAACTGAACTCGGACTGCGTACGTTGCTGGTGAGCACTCTACCATCGAATCACTGACACACTTGATGCAATTGTAAACAAATGTCATTGGCCATAATATGAGATGAAACCAATGTCATTTAAGAGTTTGATATAAATTTTGTAAATTACTGGTCATCAGATGTTGAATGACCCACTTGCCTAGTTATCACTAAACAAAAGTAATTTCCTTACGTTTTGGATATTATATGATAGTAACTGAAGATAAGATAAGATAATAGCTTTATTCCAAAACAGTGTTTGTGATACAGAATGGAATTCTCAGCATTTTACTACAATATCTCATCCAGTTAGTAAATTAACAATAAATAAAGTTCTACATAGATTAAGGTTATCTCAGTTAGTTTTGACAACAACATATTAGCATGTCGGTAGCAAAGCCAAAATCAAACAGAGTGTTAGGTGTTGGAAAAGTAGATGGTAGCATATTTACTGGCGACATCGGTAACAAAATGGGCGAGATAAACAAAGTGTGAAGGAACGAACAAGAATGTTTTAAGTAGAGTTTGCAAGGAAGAGAGAAACAAAACAGCACATAACAAACAAAAAAAGGGTAGAGAGAAAGGAAAGGAGAGAAAACGTTGTACCTATAAATGATGTGAGTTGGAAAGACAAGATCCAATTCTTTTACTGACTATTTAATAAGTTAAAAGTTTCACACCTAATGCTTTCTTTATCGCACAGAACACGAGCTAAGTAAGGTATGGATGAGTTTTTGTACTTACTGGTGCGGGCATATAGTTTCCTAAATAGGCTTCTGGTTTTCCCTGAATAGATGCAAGTGTAGAGTTGCGAATTATGTATTATTATTAATTTCACAATTATTTTTCTTTTTCTTTTGTTTTTGGCCTTTAATGGTCTTCCTAATGAATTTTATACGATAGTTATTCAACACCAACGCTTCTTCTATCTGTTTTAATTCATCATTTAGATCTTTTTTTGTGTGCTACTTAGTGCCTTGATTAGCTTCATATGATTGTGAGCAATAAATTGTGCTCGAAACGTCATCAGTAAACATTACTGTATAACACTGTGAGACTTTATCAAAACAAAATTTACCCATAATGGAATTACACTCTACCACAGTGCACAAGTTTTATTCTTATGTCAATTATACATATGGTCTTCCTATTAAGAAGCTTATCAACAAACTCACACGACTTAGTCAAACTGAAGCAAGATTTACAAATCATCGGATTTTTAACAGTCGATGTTTAAAAAGCCATATAATTCCAAAATATTTACGTCTACGTACTCCAATTACTTCAAACAAAATAACATCAGCCGCAGAACATGTCAGTAAATTATGTCTAAGAGAAGAATTACATCGAGTTACTGTAAAACTAAATAATATACGAAATCAAATTGAAAAACTCAAACACAAACTCAAATGTATGATCAATGACAAAGATTATATAATTGTTGTTGAAACATCCAAGAAAGCTAGAGAATCCGCATTAAGAAAATCAAAAATCACGCAAATCAAAAAATTCAACAAACTAATAGAAGAAAAGAACACAACAAATGAAACCGATATCAATGCTTCATCCTCTATCGACAGAACAAAGTGGGTGATCAACCTCTCATCAAGGGAACTAAACTCTAATGAGATAAAAGTACTTGAAAAAGGACTAATTTTCAACGTAACAGTTAATAAATTAAAACCAGAGGACGTCATTCCTAACATAGAAGCAGCACTAAACTCAATAGATAAGACTACAGCAGAAGAGGTTCGAGCACAATGTGCATTAACCCTAAAAAATCAAAAGAAAACAAAATCAAACTTAACAAAATCGGAAAGGGAAGCTTTAATTAGTCTTAAACAGGATAAAAAAATTGTCATCGCAAAAGCTGACAAAGGATACGCCACCGTAGTTTTGGATAAATCTGACTACATCAAAAAAGTTACTGAACATATTCAAACGGGTCCATATGAGGAAATTAAGAAGCCTGTGCTCGAAATGTCATCAGTAATCATTACTGTATAACACTGTGAGACTTTATCAAAACGAAATTTACCCATAATGGAATTACAGTCTATCACAATGCAGAAGTTTTATTCTTTTATCAATGAATTCAGTTATGTAATCATTTCTTTTTAATATTACGATTGAGGTACATTTAGTGAATTAGGATTATAAGTTGTTCAGAAATCAATTTTTGGATGCCAATATGTATTACAGTGTCGTACTATATATATTGACCAGAATTATCCGATGACGCCAGTTACCTAAACGGTATGAAACCATCTATTCTGGATATTAGAGACAAGACACGTAGTTCAGTGAAGAGGTTTTTTTTCAACGAATTTCTTTTCTCTAGCTGTACAATCGCATTTATATACTATCTTTTCATGAAGGAGGGTAGTAATAGAAGTGATCAGCAGCCACAAGCATAGTTGCTAAAATTAATCAATGCATAAAGATTTGAATAAGTGTATTAGAGTTATTTCATGGGATAAATATTTTAGTGAATTAGTTGTAATCAGGATGCACATAGAAACGAAGGAAAACATGAAATTGTGTAAGAGCTTAAAAGAAATGCACGAGCTATACGAACTTAGAAAAACAAACAATCAAAAGCCAAGGAAGTAGAAATCAACACTGGTGTTACCATGACAGCAGAAGCAGTTTTCTTTTGAATGCATAGCTCTGGCTTTTCTATGTGAATGACTAAATCTTCGGCAATGCACAGAAGACGAAAGCATGTTATTCTCCACTTTACAGATTACTTTGAAAGAGGCGTATGTTGAAATGAAATGACCATTGTTGATGAGATGTTCGACTATCGTACTCTTTATAGAACCACTACTACATTTCTGCAACCATGTTGGATAGTGTTCTTGAACCCTTCTGGACAAGATACACGTCAAACGATCAATGCACCTGGCATCATAGCAACATGTAAACAGATATACACACATAGAAGTGATCAAATGTGAGACTTGTTCTGTAAGCTTCTACGGATCAGTAGGAGACTGGAGAACACTACCCTTAGCGTTGCAGCGAAAAAGGTTCTTCCTACAGAAGCCGAAATTCTCCTCTTAAGGCCATCATTGAGTAGGTCACCAGTAAAGCTGAAGTTCATTTAAAGTTTCTTTTCTCGCGCGGACGGTGTTTCAAGAAAAAGCTTTGTCACTGGATGAAAACTGTTGAATATCTGTAACAAGTGATTGAGATCATGACTACCATCCCAGAGAGGAATGGACAGAGAGTGTTATTTTATTTCTATCTGATGCATCTTATCTGATACAACTTATCTAAAACCTTGGAAAATTTTCTTGTTCTTCTGAAGATTTTAATCGAATTTAACATGGAATTCACAACACTCTGGATGCCAAACGAGACCATTTATGTGGACGTTTATTACGAAGTGCTCTGATAGAAAATTATCAACTAAGTCTGCAATGTAACAACTAAGTCAGATGACTTGAGGCTGACTGACAGCTTTTTCAACATAGCAAGTATTTTTCTGCAAAAATCTGATCTGTAATTCCCTCATTAAAAATTGTCAGATTCAGTAACCTTTATATGAAAGACTATTGTGGCTGAAAGTAAACTTAAGCCATTGGGTCTCCGAAGAAATATCTTGGAGGCCATTAACTTAATTTGTGTCTTCATTCATGATGGAGTCTCCATTATGTTTCCAATAAGTACTGTTTTTATGAGGTATACTATTGATTGTTGTATTGGAGGTATTTATCATCCAGTCGACAAGCTCAGCTCGTGAATTATTCGTTACTTGGTTGAAATACTTTAACGCTTAAACTGTTTGTACGAGAGCTACTTTGAACTAAAAACCATAATAAGACGTTTCGGAAGCGCATTCATCCGACTTCTGTTCTCGTTTTATCGAGAAGAGAAGAATTTGAATGAGCTGATATATTTGTTTTAAAAGGTTTCATTTTATGTTGTCAAGCAGACTACACATCATGGATTTCCGAAAAAAGTAGGAGTGAAATTTCATCTGTCAATCAGTAGTGTGTGATGTTATACATATATTCGTATCTCTTGTCTTCTTATTGTTCCTAAATGAAAGTCTTTTATTAAAAGTGTAACATTTTATGTTCTGAAAATCAGGGCTTTTGTATAATTCTCATGGACTGTTGTATTTCTTCACCAGTACAATCCGTCCTGTGACATAATAAGTCTATAAATGAATATTCTTTTATTAACTGATAATACATACTTCATCAACAGGCAGATTAAAAAAACTTCGAATGTTTAACAAGTAAACTAATATTTAATGAGACAGATTTAAACTACTTACGAGTCATTCATTCATTCTTTCAATAACAGTGGAGTTTATCAATAATATTTATTAAATCACTGTTGATCACGATAAACAGGTATGAGAAATTGACTCAAGGCTACCTGACTTTTACTTCTGGCATATAGAATGCTGAATAATGCAAAGTGTTGAAAAACTTGATCATGTAGTCATTAAAAAGTATTGTTATATATTGACAGTGAATCATAAGGCACGTCGAAAGAAAACAAACTCCAAAAAATAATAAATGGAATCAAGATAGAATTATCCTAAGTGAAACAGGAGTCATTTATCAGTGTCAAGATTTTTGAAACACATTTTTTTCCAATAAGTATTGACATGTCTTTAAACTTTAGCACAGATTCACACGGATAAGTTACTCAACTGTCTAATTCTGGATATAACTTGACAGCTTTGCTACTCTATGAGGTGATGGCTGACACAAATGCTGAAACCTGACCAAAAGATGATGCTGAAAATTAAGTGATAAAAACAACAACATTTGGAACCATAAATTGGCCATATCTAGTGTAGTCCTGTGTTTCATCTGCTGCCAATTATCCTAGTTAGACAAGACGGGATATTTCATCAATTCAAACAATCTAAACATTAATGAACTGCTACAATTTGTGGCAAATAGAACCGTAGTCAGACAAACAAAGCAAACAGAAAACGAGCTGAGGAAGGTTTATTCTGAACAAAATGAAGTTCAAAGTACATGGACAAAGTCTTTACAGTCTAGCAGTTATTCTGGTCTTCGTTAATGTTGCCATTGCAACTGTTGTACCTCTTGTGTCATTTTATTAATACCGGAATGTCTTCCTTGTCTCATTGAATCACCATAGTGAAGCATACAAGTATTATAAAAGTGTAAGCTAAGCGTTCAATTTTTATACAATAAAAGAGTACATCTATGGAAAGACACACTACCGAAGACATTTTAACCTAGTTCATTACTTGCTGACCACATACAGTAGACCATCGAATAGTTTAAAATTAATAAATCACACATAGATAACGTTTTTAATTGTATCGGTGAAGAGGTTGACTCAAAAAGTTTTCTGATAGTCTTCAACGATTAACATAGATAAATTAATTTGATATTTAGGATTGATTTCACTGTTGATTTCATTAGGAACCAACATCACTTAGTGATCTTGGAAAACCAGTGAGTGCTGGACAGCTACTTCCTCCAAATGTCAGAGTCTTCACCAGTGCGTGCCGACGCCCGCACCAGGAATCTGACTAAGAACCTTAAGTTTCAAGTTCATTGAACTTGCAGCCTCTTGGGCTGAAATTCAATAATGACAATAATAATTAATAATCCACTTTATTCCAAAAACTGTACTTTTAATAAAGAATAGAATTCTCAACATTTGTCACAATATTGCATCTGATTTACTCAAAATACCCATAAAATGAAAACAAAATTAACCAGAGGAATTTGTTCACATTTACGGTATAGAGTCAAAAATATTCGAAGTACAAAATGAGAATAATAAATATAAAAATGACAGTGAGTTTGTTTCAAACAGTATTATCGATTCAGTTTGAAAATTTTAGCGTGCTAGAGATTATTAAACCTTATGTTCTTTTGATATAGTCTACTGAGGGGAAAGGCAAATTAACACTTATAACACAGCTAAAGTGATGTTTAGACTTTTGAGAAAATAAACAAATTAGAACGGAAAAATTGCGAGGATTATAAATATAAGAAGAACAATAACATAAAATCACGGAAATTACCCACTGAGTCATGGAGAAAATAAAAGACAGACCAAGGTAGAATAAGAGACTGAACAAACGTTTTCTGTATACAGAGTTCAGGGTTGTATTGATGAATTACCAGTGCCTCCGCCATACACAAAAGCAAAAACCTGACGCCCTTTGAACCATTTGGCTTCACTTTGTAGATGATCTTGAAAGACGACTTTGGCGGCCGCACAAAGCGCACGCTTTCCAAACGCATCTCTGAACATTATCCGGTATGGTTAGCAAAGGGACAATGCAAGACACTTGCTAGCTCAATTCTCGAGCAGTGGGTGAACTCAGGCCACGTAGCTTCACCAGAGTCGTCTTTCAAGATCATCTACAAAGTGAAGCCAGATGGTTCAAAGGGCGTCAGGTTTTTGCTTTTGTGTATGGCGGAGGCGCTGGCAATTCATCAATACAATACAGAAAACGTTTGTTCAGTCTCTTATTCTATCTTGGTCTTAACCTCTTCACTAATCGTTCCCTGCAAAAATATTTGATTTTTTCTTGTGTTTTTAATTTTACTTTTAGTTTGCTTTTGCTTTATTAATTAATTCACTATTATCAATCTCATATGCTCCTTTTGTATATTTTCACACCCTCTTTACACTTGTTAAATTGACACTCAAATACCTTTATTCTCACTCAAGAGCAATTTTAACCTTATCAAACTTCTCTCTTTGTGCCGTTGAGTACCATGTAATTTACAACTTTTAATTTTCACTTCTAAAGCCACTTATGATTAATTATATCAATTATGTCACCCCTATTACTCAATAATAGACCACTATACATTTTTCTAAGTATAAATACGACTGTACAGCCTCTGAAGATGATTTCATCGATAAAGAAAATTCTCTTCGCTGAATCTGTCTTTTATTTTCTTAATAACATAAAAGCTTGATGTTTTAAGGGTGGAGAAAATGGTTTATTTACTAGTGCAAAGAAGCTTAGTTTTATTTATTTTTACTTTTTATTTTGATTGCAGCTTGATGCCACAGCGTATTTTCGGTACAAGTATGGAATTTTCAGCATGTGATATCGGTAGCTCAAATTTTGCAGGCCAACCATAGATATCAGGTGTGCGTCGGCCGGGGATCGGACCCCGGACCATTTGCATGGTCGGCGAGAGTCCTAACCATTGTGCCACCGATGTACATACCTGACGCTATTTTCATCATATTATATACGTGCCAAATATGGTATAGCGGAATTTTTATGCTTAGATGTACATGCATAAAGTTTTTTGAAAAGACGTCTTGTTTTGACTGAGGAGACACAAGGTTGGAGTTGCGAGTGAAGTGGATGTTCACAGTCTGACAAAATTCCTTCATCAAATTTGTTGCATGAAATCAATTGCCTATCAATGACGATGTCAACGATATGTTTCAGTGGGATACCACTCGCCCTATTGACTGACAGTCTTCAGAGTTCTACGAAGTATGACATAGTCTTTTTTGAGCAATTCAGAAAAGAAAAAGGGTGAACAGTAAAGAAGAATAGGTAAGATGAACAAGTTGACAAACAATAGGAGGAGAGGTTGAGTCATGCCTGAGTGCCTTAACTGCTCAGTATAAAAAGTCAGACGAAATTTTCTTTTAGAAATCTCTAGGACATGGGAAGACCATGATAGGTCAGAAGAAAGAATTAATCCAAGATACTTTACTTCAGACTTGATTTCCATATCACTATCATCAATTTTGCAACGGTCATAGGAGCTTCAATTAACTTTCTTTTACATTGGAATAATAAATAAAGTTCAGTAAATAAGTAAATTTCTACTTTCTTAATCTCCAGCTATTCAGTATGACGTATGTCTCCCGTAAACAGCAAAAGAAACCTTATAATCTCCTTTGCCTCAAGATTCCATTATATGTTCGCATTAGGTAAATTCAACAGAGAACTGAAATCCTCTGAAAACTGCTCTGTAAAATGCAGAGCAAACCTGAATAACTGGATATAAGTGGAAAAAGTCTGATATTTCACAAAACCCGACTATCACACTTTTTTTCTCATATGTTCTTGTTCATTAAGATCACAGGAAAGATTCCACTGTTAACAACGTTAATGTACGTGCGTGTGTCAGTTCACCTATTTCTGTTAATCTAGGCATATTTTACTAAACGGACTCCGCTTACATCTTTACACAGTCTCTGTCCCTACAGATTTTTTTAGTGTCATGTTTTCAGTTTAATGATTTTTCCAGCTATAATGTAAAAACTTTCCCCGTATCCCAAATATCATTTACCCCCTTAATTGACTCACTTGGAAAAACCAAACTTTTCTTTCTCTTCTTACTTTCAATAAACTATTTGTGGGCTCTCTTCACCATTTAATATTTCAGTTTCTCGCTGATAACGTAACATTGCTTTAGTAATTTCCTAATTTCACTATTTTCGATTTCTGATTTACAACTAAGTTAACAACTAATGTTAGGCTTTGACCTTCTTTTTCTGTTATTTCCCAATATTTGGTTGTACAGATTTAATGCAGTTTTGTCAAAAATGTTTTCTTTTTTGGCCTGTCGTTCATTTTCAGACCACATGACTGTGTTTCATACTGTCGAATATTTGTGAAACTTATCCGCAATTTGATTATATGGTTAAGAAATGATTTGCTGAATACTGTGTTTCACCCAATTAGCTCACTTAAAAAAGTGACCAATATAAGCCTCAAAAAATTGGTAAATGTTGAACAAATATTCTTTCTTATAGCTTCCTCATGAGGTCCTAATAGTCACATATGCGCATCACAGTATAAAATACTAATGACGAGTCTAAGCACGTAATGATACCAGCTAGGTAACCACTGAAACGAGGAAGCGCCAGAGAGCCGTTTCGTCCCAGTTTGGGACTCTTCATCATCTTGCACCCATTACTCCACTTGCAATCGAACTCAGGACCTTTAGATTACTAGGAGATCTCGTGAGGTAATGTGCGTGTGCTACTGGAGAGTCTCAAACTGGGATGCAACAGCTACTCATTACTCTATGGTTTTCAATAGTTCTCCGACTGATATCGATACGTGGTCAAACTTGACATCCGTATTTTTTAATTTAAAAAAATAACTCTGCACATGATCTGTCTAATATTAAGCGTGAACCACAGACTAGTTACTAATAATTTCTTGAAGGCAGAAGTATCTTTTCCCTGAATGTCAGATGATATGTCGTTGGTTGACTAAATAAACAATATCTAGAACACACAAAATTGTGGAATTCCACTGAAGTTGAAGGCGTGAATTCCATCTGTTTCCTAGCCTTTAGAGAGTTGCCTTTAAAGATTCCTTTTTCCCTGTAGAAAACAATGTTCCATAAAGAAAAAATATATTTTGCATATAATTTGGATAAAATTTAAGCCGAACTCTAACAAAACACAAAATAAATTATGCCATGAACTGTTTCGAATTTCATATTAACAGGTTTCTGACGGTTTGTAAGTCTGTTAAAAACAGTGCAATTAAATCTTCATGTTCTTACTTTCGGAGACAATTGAGTCTACACTCACTGAGTTTAATAATTTATTTGAACTTAAAAACAGTATGTCACCACTTTATTGATTTAGTTGTACTAATATCCCACGCAAAATACTTAAACAGCATTTCTTTTTTAATTTTGCTTGTCTCTTGTTTCTATGATTTGAGTTCAACTCAGTACATTGTTACCTAACTTATTAGTCACTTTGCATCTCTCATCTGATTGTGTAATTTTGTCTTTAACCTCACCCTCCTTTTATAATCTGTAATTTTGTTTGTCTCTTGTTTCTATGATTTGAGTTCAACTCAGTACATTGTTACCTAACTTATTAGTCACTATGCATCCAACGCACATCCCTTACCATTATATACATACATTTATTTATTATTTTTTAACTTGAACTGCCTGTGTAAAAACTATATAAGCGCAATTTTCTGAGCACTGTTTACTAGTTGTGAAACTTTCTGTCAACATGTAAAATTTGCAAGTACGTTAAAACGTTTCTGTACTTAAACCTGAAAATTTATTTAGGCTGTAAGCAGCTGACGAGAAGCCAACGAAATAAATGATGGTACCATGTTATTCTGCACAAATCAATGTTGTTCTCGCTTTATTCAAATTTATCAAGGGGAATAAATGCATGAAACTCCTTATTATTGATTTTGTTTTATGAATAGACTTTACAACATGCAAATATAAAAATTCAATGAACAAATCGAATGTCTGAAAAATAGCTGAAGACTTCTTTCTGTAAAATGATAATAATAAATGAAATGTGAACAAATACCCCACTCACCTCCTTGGGGGAAGAATTTGCAATAAATATCTTTAAATGAATCTTCGTTGAGTGTACCAGCTGGACATTCCTAAACAATGAAAATAAATCAAATTCAGTGTTGCTGTTGTTAATTATAAAGTCACTATAAAGACTGATCTGCTTACAGATGTTATAAGAGTCCCATTAAACCCACTCCTCCGCGTCTCTGGAAGTATAACTGATATATTACAGACGCTAGACTTATTAAGTTCAATTTATTTGAAGGCGGATCTTGCTATCAAGTGGTATTGAGTACAAAATCACCTATAATCAAATAATGGGTAAAATTTGTTTTGATAAAGTCTCACAGTGTAATACAGTTATGTTTTCTGTGAGACTTCATCAAAATAAATTTTATCCATAATGGAATTATACCCTACCATAGTGCACAAGTTTTATTTTTATATCAACAAAACCACCTATCAGATTTTTCGTCGTTTGTAAGTGTAATCATTTACTTCCAGTAGTGCAAACCATTGGCTCAAGAAGAATCTTAGTCCAGGAGAGTGGGATTTCGAAGTAAGTACGCTACTATTCAATAAAACAAGTAAGAACCCTCTATCGAATGCTTCCGAATACGACCACCTCACTAAATAGATCGATCTGCGTTGATGATTGCCATTGAATGCTATCCTTACATCTTGGTGAGATCAAAATTTCTCACCGAAACTCAGGAAAGTTTATTTTAAAGCTAATCACTAAACATAATTTTTTTCATTTATACACTTGTGAGATTCTGTCTGAAACTGACTGATATCTGTTATAATTGAAAAGCTCATAGATGCATATAGTTCCTGAAGTCTAATAAATGTGAATTAGTGAGGTTGCTTAATTAAGGTGTAAAGATAGTTGGTCACTGCAGTCAATGTATGATACATTGATATTTTGTGTCGACTGATCAGCCAACAGAACAGAGATGCTTTTGTCTTGCTTTCTGATCATCCTAGTCTCAGTCTCCACTAGGGTATGAACTTCACATTACTGAAGACTCATAGTTTATCATTATACTATGAATGCATCATGCCTACAGAATCATAAGATTGAGACTGAAAATGACACTCTGTCATATAAACACTGATGAGTTGTAGTATTTCTTGTAAGTACTGTTTCTGAATCAGCTTTCTGTGGTTGTAGTCGATGGCTTCATATCCGAATCTTATACCATCAATCACTTGGATTCAGGTGTGAGAGGTTATAAAGATGCCGGATAGCCAACAACACAAAAGAGCACCAATTACTATCAACGGTAGAAATCTGAAGAAAGTCACTCCTTTGACTTATCCAGGTATTATCGTGCCATATACAGGCGACACGGATGAGGGCGTTGAAGGCAGAGTCAGAACAGGAAGACAGACCTCCATTAGTCTTAAATCAATGCGGAAATCTGCTACACTCGACAAAAAGAACAAGATCCGGATTTCAAACACTGATGTTAAGTCAGTTAGTATAAGGTTAAGAAGCTCCTCTCACGCATCACCGAAAGCAGTGTAAGGAGGCTGCAGACTTATATCAATATCTGCTGCCTTCACTTCATCCTTAAGGTCAGATGACCAGACAGTAAAGATTAGTGACAAGAAAGTCTGTCAGCGAAACAGCCTAAAGCCTACTGACCAACAATTTACCGGATGAAATGGAGATAGATTAGCGACTCATTGCGACTCACTGCTGACGTCGCTCTCCAGGCCAGTATTCGATTTAAACCCGTTTGGAAAACGACGAGTCGGGCATCAGTCCGAGGTTGACATGGAGGAGATAGTGTGAGTAGGAGGTGTAAGCTTATGTGTAATAAGGGAGCCAGCTGAAAAGGACTGCAGAGAGCAGGATGAAATGGAGATGCGCTGTCAAAGCCCTATGTCCTACTCGGAACCTAACAGAGTAATAAAGGTAATATTGTGCAGACTTATTACTGTCTAAGTAAAACAGCGAAGTTCCGTCTGTTAATATTATTTAACCTTGCAATACTGTAATATTTTTTCAGTATAATGATTCATATATTGTGGTCTTGACTTCAGCATATTTCTTTCCATTTGAATCTTCAGCGAACTGATACTTTTTCATTTTCCTGATTTTATTTAGCATAACCAATTTGATTTTTTGCCAAAACATGTGCTTCTGTCGAATTTTTATTTTGTCATGATCATAGTATGTCGTCTTTTTATCAAAGCAATAGCTTTTTTAAAAAAATTTTTTTATCTATAAATTACTAAAAATTAACTATAAATTATATCAAGCAGAAATATAAGCAAAAATCATATAATAAGGAAACACGGGCAGAGCAAAATTACAGAAAATGAAGGTGATATCAGGTAATAATATGAAGTGAAGCTGTGTTGCAACATAACATCCTTATGCATTCCATATTAGTTTGTGTATTAGATATATCACATATTGAAACAGCATTATTTACTGGATGACGTTTCGAATTACTTGCTACCACAATGCCCAAGTTTTATACATATATCAGCCCTTATACATTCTTTTTCACTACAGTCTTTGCTTTGACTTATGTTGACACCCCTTTGGAAATTATTTGAAGCTGGAGGGAAAACATCGATAGTTTAATATATAATAGAAAATTTAAAAGTTATTGAACCAACGTGCTATAGCAGAAGATAAGCCAGTCATCTAGTTTTTAAATTGGAAATATTTCTCCAGCGTAATATTTCTTCGGTGCTAATTCACCGCCTCTCAGGGGATTGTGGATGCACAATAATAAAGAGCCAAAATCTGTAGTGCAATTGGTTCTTCAGTAACTCACTATCTCATCGTTGCTTGCATCGAAAATATTATTTAGATGAAATACTCTTCCAACTTCGATCACGATTTCATATCAGTTAAACGACCATTGAATACCACAGAGTGCCGTAGAGCTGTTTTGTTTTAGTTTGGGACTCTTCATGAGTACTCACTCATGACTTGACAGCCATGGACCGAACCCACGGACTTCAGGTTACTAGGTGAGTGCGTTAGCCATCCAGACACTGTGATGAAATCCAGTGCTTTCCCAAGAATCCTAACTTCTGTAAATTTGTGATTTTGGCCACCGTTAGGGTCATGCAGTTACTAATAAACGTATCTCATATAGGATTATATTCTACTACAATGTCCAAATTCTACCCATACATTAATTATAAACCCTGCTTCTAATCAAACTTATCCTTCTAAAGATATTACGATTAACCTACTTCTCTTAGTATGTAGATATTTGATTTGCTTTTATACAGATCATTTTTACAATACAAGACCTTTTCCAAGTAGAGTGAATAATAGTAACAGTGACGAAGTTAAGTAAATCAAATCAAATATGTAAATTCTCCACTGTTGTGAAATAAATAGGTCAGTCATTGATAAATTAATGAGTTCCGAGAGGGGAACTTGATTAACTCAGTCATTTTTTTCAATAAAAGTGATGTACAAGCTCTTATAGCTTCATAATTCACATTAAGCTGGAGATTATTAAGTTGAAATGCTTTTTTGGAACAGTAACGTAGAGGTCAGTGATTTGCATAAAACGACATGTCATTCTATAGGCTGTTCACAGAATTTTATTCACATATATGCGCATGCCTTATTGATTTATATTCTTCAGGCTCAAGCTTTTAAAGTTAAGCTACCGCTATGACCAGAAAAATGTTAGAGGCAAGTGTTTATCACTTAGGTGGTTTATTCACACTTATTTTACCTTATTGGTTAAATGTGCGCTCAAATTGTTGAGTATAAAATAAAAAGAATTATGAAGAGAAAATTTGCTTATCTGAGGAGGTATACACTTGATGCAGATCAATTTTAAGTTACCTTTGATTACAAATCAGCATTAATTCTCCCATGAAACTCTTCAGCAAAACACACCCGTTATACCGAACTGTATTATATTATTATTATTATTATTATATCCTTTAGTTCCTAGAGGAACATAGGGCTTCAGCTGCGCACCTCCATTGACTTCGGTTTTCTGACAACTTTTTCACCCTGCTCCAGGTCTGCCCACATGCTTTCATCTCCTCTTCACATGACCTCCTCCAAGTCACCCTTGGACGACCAACTCGCCGCCTCCCTTTCGGGTTCCACTCGAGGGCTTGTCTAGTGATGTCACTTGATGGTTTCCTCAGCGTATGGCCAATCCATCTCCATTTCTTTCTGCCTATTTGTTTCACAATCGGTTCCTGATTGGTTCGCTCCCAGAGATCCTGTATCGACCATCAAGTATAATGACTATCGAATTGCTGTTGTCACTGAATCACAGTTTGAATGTTCGTGGTTTTTTTTAATTTTCGTCAATATGTTATGTATCATAAACACTAAGCAATGTAACCGGTGTGCAACTTGTTTGGTTTTATTTGTAACATCTTAAAACTTTAGGTATTCATTTCCATTTAGTTACTAATGTCCAATGAACCTGAGGAAATGATGACCCAGTGTCACTTGATTTTAGTGCAACTCCTTGAAGATTGCATTGCCTATAATTATACTGAAATAGTCATTCTGTGCTCTTAACTTGACTTTTCATAATCTGAAAGCACAGAAATGAAATTTGCCCTGAATGTCAGACTACTTTTGGGTTAGAAAAAGTGAATTCAATGTTACGCATAACATGAGTCTAATCTCCGTCAATAAACGATTAAGTGTGGATAGATTTTACACTTGAAATGACTAAAAGATTTATCGCCTCAAGGATATATTCCACATTAATTTCACTAGACATGAATAATGGAAGAAAATAGAAAAAATGATACTTATTATCCATATTTGTGTAATGAGTCATATCTGTTTCGTGAGGAAAAGGAATACTACCTGTATATCAAAATCATGCTCTGAGAACAAACATCAAAAGCTGTGGCTTAGTGAATGAACGCAGAACAGCCATACTAATAAGTGACATTGAGTAGCAGCCGTCAAATACTCTTGTACTAACTTAAAAATAACAAAAAAATATGTAGGGAGTTTAAAGTAGATTGTTTTCACTGGTTAGAACAAGAAGATTGAGTATACGCTAAGAAAATCCAATTAGTTTTCTACAGACAAGAATATCTGTACCTTTAAGTGCATTGTCTTCTAGAATACAACGTTTTAATTCTTACAAATGAGGTAATACAGGCTTAGTATACAGCCAGGACTTCGTCCTTATTAAAGCCATGATTGGGATAAGTTATATTTGAGTGAGAGTAGGCATCGAAAATGCTTACCAGCTGACCACTTCGCGCATGTAAATTAGTGTAGTTATCAGCAGCCAATTGTGATTTACCACTTCTATATGTATATCCTTATTTATACTATTTCTCTTTATAAGTTCATAGAAATATGACAATCGTATACAGTGGGAGGATATAACAAATGAAGCTAAGTTTAACCCAAATATGTAGCTGAATTTTCTTCTAATCACCGATAGGCGATAAAAAACCCAGATAGAACATACTACTAACTTCACTTGTATACACTAGTAATAAAGGCGAGAATATAACTGAATAATAATTGAATGTGTAAAATCGACTAACTTGTTTAAAACCTTGATACATAATTTGTAGTTCTTTTCTTGAAAAGCGTGTTTTCCTCAGCAATGTATTAATACCAACCGGTTTATGCCGAACAATATGATTTTCTGGTTCTTCAAAATCGGTTTCTGTAAAGGTAAAAAGAAACACAGTTGATGACTGAAGATTGTTTTTATTACTAGTTACACATTACTAGTTTTACACATCAAACGAAAATCAAGTGAAGAAAATACATACCGAAAAACTAAAAATGTTGGAAAGAATTTACTTTTTACTTAAAATACTCCGACTTTGAAATTGTGAATATTTAATTGAGCTGAGCGAATTTCTTATTTTTAGGTACTAATTCAGTATGTAAAATTCAAGGTGTGATAAGGTTACATAGATCAAATTGGAGTTTGAGGCAGTATATCTACAAAGCAGTCATTGATGAAATATTTGATATACAATAGATACTATACTCAATGTTCAATTCAGTTATGAAAAGGGAACTGCACTTGTATTGGAAGTGTAATCTGTCTCTTTTCTTAAAGAAAATATACACAAAGTTTTGATTAGAGTGTTCTTCCCCACTGAAATTCGTTGAACTATAGATCAAATATCTTTTTTTGACATTTGACTATAATATTAAAAGTCAAAAAAATACTTAAAAGCAGTGACAGCAGAAAGCCAAGACTGATACTTATACTCTGTCGTGAAGTGATGTTTTTGTGTGATGTACTCATCAAAGCTGACAGGCGTTAGTGGTTCAGTGGTGGAACACGCACGTGAGATGGGTTCGATCCGCAGCTGCTGATGCACTCCTAAACATCGACTAGTCGGTAATGAGTCCGGTAAAGAGTGAAGGTTTGGCATGTGGCTTGCAACCTTACCCCATAAAAACAACACTACGGTTACTGAAACGCAAATGAATGAAGCTAGAATCAATGGTCATAACACAGAAAACACAGACTATCTGTTCTTAGTTGACTTCTTCTTTACGTGTTGTTAACCGTGAATATAATACTGGTGTATACCATGTTAAGCAATAATCGGCAACACCAAGAAAAAGCTACTGGCTGACCAATGGTCATTTCCTGACTGTGCATACCAAAACTGTATAGTAATGATAACAATCTCGTTACAGTAAATTTAATTTCACAGTTAATTATTAAAAAATGTTTTTAGCTAGCTGAAAGTTGTAACCAATATGAGGAGTGAAACAATAAATTAAGTTTTTTTAAAAGAAACCACTGTGAATGTAAGTAGGAAGATGAGCTTAACGAATAAAACTCTACAGAGATCACACAGAACCCTAAAGAAAAGTTAGAGGAATGTTAGGGTTAGTGTGAAGTCGCTATCTACAATGTCATACTGAATATATAAGAATAATCTGAAAATACTTAGAAAGGTTTGTACGCAATTGAGCTGTGTTTATGATATTGGTCATGAGATTATAGTTGACTGGTGATTGTCAGTGTTCAATCAAGTTTTGTAAGAACTCCTAAACGTTACATTTCTCTAGTTGACCTTAGTTTAAATCAAGAGTAGTTCACACAGAAGGCCTAACAATTAAACCATACATTAAAAGTAGAAAGGTGTTAATATACCATGCCATGCTTTTGATATAACCATTTAATAGATAATTAGTAACACTAAGAATTGCCGATACTCATATATCCAGTATTTTCAGTCAAATTTCCTCAGATATTAACTCAGGCACTAGAAAATGGACATCATATTTAGGTTGATTTTCATCAGAAAAATGAGTCGTTACGACAAATGTAGATGGAGTTAGCCTATCACACAAATGGTAGCGTACTGTTTATAAGAAAGTGTTATTAAAATTCTCATGGTCAAACAGAATCTAATTGTGAAATGACACCGTGGTTTCTCTAGAAATCACCGTTTCCAGGCTGTGAAGAGTAATCTACATTTGTATTACTAAAAATTACACTGATGCGATGTTGTCAGTAATTTTTCTTGCATTATTTTTTATTTTGGGTAGCGTATCTAATTGTTTCAGTACATTTGTCTCAGTACATCGTTTTGTTTGCGCTTTACTGATAAAGCGATATTCGTAGAATATACGAGATCCCATTTCATTAAATTTATTAAAGTCAACTAATATGTTCCTGAAATCACCGCAGAAAACTATTTCGCGAATGAGAATAAAATCATCTTGTATTGGGATTAGCAGAACTTTTGAAAAGTTTATCTTGAAATACATTGCATTTTTCCAAAATCTATTTGATAAACCACTATTTTACATCGTTCATCCGTATCCCTTTATCCTGTGTTTGGCATTTGCGCGCTGCTCGAATAACTCGTGGATCGCCTTTGATACAGCTCTGCTGTTTTCACTTATTGACGCACATTCACTGTAGTTTTTCACGACATTCAGCCAGAGACACCTTATAATTGGGGTTTGTATATTATATTCCATATTCGCTAGTGACTTGCTACAGGACAGAGTTTCCTGGAGTTCTAGTGAGAAGTCGTGACCAGGGAGGTGCATCCAGTCAGGTGTGGGGATGGATTACCCACCGATGATATTAGCTGGTTTTAGCGCTAAATCACGAATTGGTTGAAGTTAGAAATCATGATCCATTTAATCAGGTCACAGTAGTTGAATGGTATACAAGCTCGCCTTGTAACCAAAAGGTCCTGGCTTCGAACTACAGTGAGTGCGTGCTGCCGATGATTCCCAAACTAGGATGAAACAGCTGTACAGTACTCCCTGGTTCCTTAACTGATATCAATCTGTGATCAACTGGTAAAAGTAATATATAGATCATATAAATTATACCAGACTTAGATATCAGTCTGACATCAGTTATCAGTATTATTTGAAACAATGAAGTCTCCAGGTTGAGAGCAAAGTATCTACTGAAATCATGTCTATCTTCCTTCTTCTCTTGTTCCGCGTTGTTTGTGGCAATGTGAGTAGCATTGGAGAATTGTAACCTTCCTTCCCTTTGAGTCGAATCCTTTTGGCATAATCCTGGAGGGGGAGATTGGTTCCCACTGCATTAGGGTTTTGGCTACTGTTGGTGATATCATGAAAGCCACTCCCTGAGTATGCTCGTTGTTGTCGTCTGGGTGATCGGAGTAGATTACTGACTCTCAAGTTGATAATTTCGGTAGTCCACATCTATATCAAGTGCTGTTGGAGATTCCTAGCACTTCCATACAAAATTTTCTTGCGCTTTTAGCCACCTAGACAACCTTCCCACCTTCGTACATCGCATGAATATTCCATATCCACATCCTTATTTTCTCTTTCACTGAAAGAAGATACATCAACTTACTGGCTTTTGGAGGATTTCACCAGCGAGCGTCATTTCGCCTCCGACTCCAGCGAAGAATAAGTTTTTTAATATATATTTTCGTATTTTCAATACTTTTTTTTGAGTTGAAGTTTCTGCAACAGTTTGATTGATTTTCCGGAGTTGGGTAGCTAGATTCTTGCCCAACCCTCCCTCTTTTCCTGAGCTTGAGTCGCGCTAGAGAACTAGAGAGCTAGTAAACTAAACAAGGTTGCATTAGGTGATTACTATAAGCATATGAAATTCGTTTATCTATTGTTCTCAAAATAAACAGGATAACTGAGTAACAAAATGTGACCTGTAGAACACATGTTGATTGTATATAGTGTTATTAGTTCTTAGAAGCAGTTGTGTATTCACAATGCACTAACTGGATGAAGACTTATAATTTTTACTCTGCAATGCATTATTATTATTAGTCAGTTCTTACGTCCATAATGGAATATAGGACATCGGCAGAGCATCTCCACTGCATTCAGTTCTCTGATATAACCATCAGTTAACTCAACGCAAACCAACGACTCATCTTTTTCTCTCTACATGATGTACTCTCAGAATGAATCAGGTGAAACGGTACTTGAATCCATTACTGCTGGCCGAAAACTGATCTCTTAAACCAAAAGCCACATCTTCACGATTTCAGTGTAATGAGCACTAGTCCTGCTTTCAGCTATCCTGACTAACTTTGACATCGTGATCCATGATATCTAACGGTATTTTAAATGATGTTGTCCAGGTCAGGTAACTGAAAGAGAAAACCTTCTTCGGATTTCGTTAATTGATGGAGACTAATGTTTGGTGGTATTGGTCGTGTATCTCCATCACCTGTGTCTCATCTATGCTCACTGAAGTCCTGTCTTCTCTGCTTCTTCTGTCAACTTGTTGCTTTTGGTTTTTATATCTTCAATGTTGTGAGACATGGGACATGAATCATGCATGGAATCTAGATTTTCAAGGGTGATTTTGTCGGCTGACATATGATCATAATTTCAATCTTCACATTATGCCAAATAGTCCAATCCAACATGATGAGGAAGGTTACTGGTTATAAAAGACAATCTTGTCTTCATGTCAGGGGCTTCGGTGAGCTTCCAATTTTCAATGAAACACAGGTTGGCCTAGGAGTTTCAAATACACTGAACCGCTCATCGTCTTTCTAACTCCTAGCAATTATCACATACATAACATTAGTGATTCTGATTCATTTTCACCTGTCTTTCATTTTGTGCATGGTACTTATTTTCCCTTTATTTCCTGATAAGTTACACATGTGAAATATTAAATTAGTGTATGTACTCTTTGTCGACCATATATATGTCACAGAATGGAGTCAGACTAACTAATCACAATAAATGCAGAAAAATCAAAATACATTATTAGCAGTTTCTAATTCATTATTCATGCTGCTAGCAGTATCAACTGAGATTAAACGACATATTTTCAGTGTACTTTGAGGAATAGATGCATCTATGAAGCCATTGAAATCAATCACACGGTAGATATTTGAAACTTGATCTCTAACTACAATTGTACGATGCAAGTGACTGGTAAACATTTTCGTTTGGAATGGCAGTCACCTCTCTATCTCAACTTCATCGACTTTGAAAAGGCCTTCGACAGCGTCGATCGAGAGGTGATTTGGCAACTACTTCGCTACTACGGGGTCCCATCGACAATTATACATCTCATCCAACAGTTATACGACAATGCTGCATGCCAAGTAATCCACAACGGGAAACTTACGAAGCCTTCGAAGTAAGGACGGGAGTGAGACAAGGCTGCCTACTATCACCAATGATTTTCCTGATTCCAGTAGATTGGATAATGAGACAGACAACGGCTAACGAGGAAACAGGCATAAAATGAACTCACAAAAACTTGGAGGATCTGGACTTCACCGATGACATATGTCTAATTTCCCACAAACTGGAAGATATGCAAGTGAAAAGCAATAATTTGGCAGAAGAAGCATCAAAGATAGGACTTCAAGTGAACATAGATAAAACAGAGGTGATGAAGATTCCTGGCCAACACCACCAACAGCAACAACAACAACAGACAACAATCAGCATAAATGGGAGGAACCTGAAAGAAACAACCTCCTTTACCTACCTGGGAAGTATCGTTTCAACTACAGGCGACGGAACTGACGACGATATCAAAGACAGAATCGGAAAAGCAAGACAAGCTTTCATTACTCTTAAGTCTGTGTGGAAGTCAACAGCACTCAGCCTGAAAATGAAAATCAGATCCGAATTTTCAACTCCAACTTGAAGTCAGTGCTACTATACGGCTCAGAGACTTGGCCAGCGCGTCGTAAAGAGCATCTCAAGCAAACTTCAGACCTTCATTAACAGTTGTCTTCGCTCAAAACTCAAGACCAGATGGCCAGAAAAGATCAGCAGCAGGGATCTCTGGGAGCAAACAAACCAGGAACCGATTGTGAAACAAATAGGCAGAAAGAAATGGAGATGGATTGGCTGGCCATACTCTGAGGAAGCCACCGAGTATTATCACATGATAGACCCTCGAGTAGAACCCGAAAGGGAAGCGGTGAGTTGGTCGTCCAAGGGTGACTTGGAGGAGGTCATGCGAGGAGGAGATGAAAGCATGTGGGCAGACTTGGAGGGGGTGAAAAAGTTGGCAGAAAACCGCAGGCGATGGAGATGCGCAGCTGAAGCCCTATGTCACTCTAGGAGTTAAAGGATATAATAATAATAGTCGTTTTCTGTGTTTTTTAAATTGCTTATTTAATTCTCAAACACACATGTAAAGATTTTCAAGTAATTTTGCTAAATGGCAGAAGTTCACCGAATGGATTGCGTCCCAGTGGCTAAATGGTTAACCACTTCTGCTTGTAACCTAAGGGTTCTATGTTCGACCACTGGCGGTGGGGGATGGGTGCATAGTGCTTAAGAGTCCCAAAGTAGAAGGAAACAGATATGCGGTACTCCCTGGCTTTCAATGGTCATCTAACTGTCATCAATCCATGGTTTAAATTTAGCTTCCTTTAGGTATTTTGGTGAGTATCAGGAGATTGGTATTTTCAATTTTAGAACAAGATATATAAGCGAACAATATTGTTTTCAATTAGATCTTCTTCAGGCTTTACTCTAATTTACATAGACTTATATATAAAAATTTTAACCAATGACGGTGATTTTGTGGACCAAATAATAATGATGTGGTAAATGTTTTCAATTTGCAGTTACAGTTAAATCTGAGATATTTATAATTTCTCTGATTTTGATTGTGAAAAGACTTCACTGTGATTTTTGTTTGAAGGTTATGCCCTGTCTAAAAGCAGTTAGTTCATTACTGTACCTCCAATTTTGGTGCCAGTGATTACTTTGTAAAGTAACAAAAGACCTTATCGACAGTTCTTATGTCACCACTAGCTTACGCTAAAATGCATCCTGACAGGAATAATATACTAACTAAGCCATTTACTAGTGTGAATTGATCCGAACGGTAAAATAGCAATAAAACTATCCTTGTGAGGCGAACATCTCTATTCTTACAATCAGTGCTGTTTTATGGACATTTTACAACCTTGAAAGCTGAAAAAGGCGCAAAAACATGATAAAATGTTTTCATCCTATATGGGAAAGGCTTCGAACAAGATGATACACTTATGGACATTGAATGTGTTACTGTTTCCCTTTTCTGCTTATTTCTATGTTTTATGCTAACAAAGAACAAGAACTTTACTTATTTATTCATTCTTTCTGTTAATACTGTTCCATGTGAATACACAAATAGAATACCTGAATGGAAACAGAGTATGTTACGATTGTTTTACTTTCTGCATGACCTAGTTTAAGAGTAAGCTGATTCGCAAATGAAATTTGGCCTTTGTTTCCTGAGTATATATATATATATATATATATATATATATATATATCAAAAGAAATCTATAAACTAGTAGAATGATTTTGCAGGATCAGACAAATACCATAAGGTTATCATTCTTCTCAATTTTTTTTCAAGATTTACAACCACAGCAAAATGTATGGAAGAGAATTTCATATAGGTATCTTTCATCAAAATTGTAAAGAACGATCTTTGAGAAGGGGAATAGAAGACAGAAAGACATTTAAAGAAGTGTTATATACAATAATATACTGCCACCTCCACTATCTATACTATACCTTACTTTGAAATGTGTTTCTCTTTCTGTTTGTTTAAGTTAAGTGAATTAAAGTAAATTCACTTCAGCCTCAGTGACCTATAAAACAAGACTAAGTAAAAGTTTTAAAATATAAATTTGATTTTTCAGCCATTAGGCATTCTTTAGAGCTCAGAATAAATCAATGAGTTTTATGAAAACTGATAAAATAATGGCAGTAGTAAAATTAAGCAGTTGAAAACAAAATACAGAATAGAATGGTAATTCTCTCAACCTTAAGTAGTAATGACTAGCGATGAAAACAAATATTTAAATAGAATAATAATAAAGTATCCCTTTTAGTTGGTTTTGAATCGATTTGTGTGAGCAAAGTTCTGTCCATTACTTGTTTGATATCGGCTGAATTAACGTATAATGTTAATTGTCTTTAATTTTATTTCATTTAGTTAGGGAGGCACCATGTTTTTAAGCATATAACATCAGGAAAATTCCTACCCACTTTGTGAGCTGTATCCACGTTATATAGATTCATAGACTGACAAACAGAAAGGTATGTTTATGCAACCCAGTTCATCTTTCTGATTTGAAGAACCTATTGGTGTAATTAATAAATTCTGTATTGTGATACACCTCCACGTTTCAAAGACAATCTGAGTTCCACCTGGTCCATTATTACCTGCCTCCGATGTAAGTACCAATTGGTGAAGAACGCAAATATTTCAGTACATTGTGTTTAAATACTCAGCCCCAAAATAATTTGAATACTGTTTTCTCAGGTGAATTTAAACAGACGAGGCTTCACCCTCTTAGAATTTCAGGGAGCGAGAATTCGGCAGTCTCAAGTTAAATCCTGCCGCTGTTCACCCTACTTTTGTTGGACTGATGCTAATTTAAGAAAAGAAAAAGGAATCTACAACTAACACTCATTTTAGAGTAAAAAATGTTTTCAGATAATCCAGACGAAAAAGATTTAAAAGAAATAGCTTCTTAGGAATCCTTTTACCACTTTAGCGTCAAATGAGGTAGGAATGTCTTTTGGCTGAGTCAGACTTGACAAACAAAATTACTGGGAACAAACATCATTTTCAAGTGTTTGTTTGCAGGGATTTATTTGCTTTCAAGATGGCCAGTGGTGGTGCAAATTAGCGAAAGTTTGAATTCATCAGCAGTTAGGTTCCATTCCAGTGGCTCAATGTTTAACAGGCTCATTCGGTGACCTGAAGCTCCTATGTTCGATCCCTGGTGGTGGAATCATTAGTACGTTCTGATGAAGAGTCTGTAACTAAGATAAATCAACAGTGCTGCACTCGCTCATTTTCGCTGTTTCTCTAAATGATGTCAGTTTGTGATCAAACCAGAAAAAGTGTCTAGCTTTCCAGAATAAATGAGAGGTCTTCACAGAATAAAACGGATTTATACAAGTACAGGCTGCTAGTCTTCTTTTAGCTGTAAATAATAAGACTTATTGACAAAGTTCATGAGTGTATAGTACTAATTAAAGCAGAGAATGGTTCATTTCTTTATAATGACTCTCAATAATGCATAAGACATGATCTGTAATGTTTAGATGAGTTTAGTTCATTTACTTCACCAAGCATTACTCTTTACCGGTAGGCGATAAGCTGTTCAAAGTATTAGTGGAGTTTGAAACTCCTATATGAACCCACCTGCTATCATAAAGTAGTTCTCTTATATTTTTATAGTTAGAAGTGGCATTAAGCATAAAATGGTTTTAAAATCAATCTTATACAGTTATTTGTTCCTTCATCGTCTCATTATTATTTGTCTTCCTCTAATGAAATATATATTCACCCATTTTAAATTTTATTTTGTACGATACACCTAATGAAGTGACACGATCAAGAGACACATAGATGTACAAATATCAGAGTGATCTTTTAAAACATAATGAAAACAGGATGTCAGTACATATTTTCATGCAATAAAGTACTTTAAACTGGTTAGTATTTCAACATTTATCGACGTACACTGTACAATTTTCAGTTCTGTAATAATTTTAGAATAGTTCAATAAGTTTGAACTGAAACCATTTAGTACAGAATTATATCAAAAATGATGCGTAACATCTCCATAAACTGATAAAAACAATCCTTTTATCGGCTTAGAATGTTCAAATTAAAGAAATTACAAACTACTTATTTGTACTAGGTGTAAAATGGAGTCACAGATGGTTTCAAATATATTAACATCATCTTCATGCAAAGGCATACAAAGAATTTCAGTCAAGCATAAACTACTACTAATAAAGCACATCGAGTTATGTTTGACTGAGTACAAGATGAATCTAATACGAATGCGTTTTTCATTCTAATGGATATATGAATATATTGATGTATGCTCTGTAGAAATCTATCTTAAAACTTTCAGGACTGAAGTTTTACTCACCCGGATAGATGTAATAAATGACTGCTAAAACCGGACGATTATAAACCCAAAAACTCCTGAAGTTATTTTGGTTGTTGGTGTCTACCAGAAGAGTTCCTTTTAGCGCATTTCGTTTCATTTGGAACTGCATCTGCTTGCATCTACAGTTAGTATTGTTCACTCTAAGATGGGAACTATACCTTCATCGTTTCAATCGCTAAAGCACTACCCATTAGATTATATATACGAATCGAGACCGAGTATTTGGGTCAAACGTAATCAATCAATGGAAAATACACAGTTAACCTGTTAAGAATTGGAACTAAGTATTTTCATTGGTTCAGATGTCACCAATAACTAAGAGAAATAGATTTCTACTGATCTTAAATTCTGTTTCTGGTTAATGTGACCTCTAATATATACTGTCTTATTAAAATATTGATTTATCCAGTTATTTTGATCCTTTTACGTTCCCAGTGGAACGTAGGACTTCATGTTAGATCTTCAAAGTCTCGGTAGCAATAAGGTTTATTTTTGCAGGATGGGGTTCCAAGCCTCATGCTCAACCTTCCCTCTTTGCCAGTCATTACTGGTTTAGCGAGATGAAGGAGTTCGTCGGCCGGGGATCGAATCCCGGACAACACACGTGGTTGGTGCGCATTCTACCTCTGTGCCACCGACGCACGATTTATTCAATTGATGCGTATGAAATAAAACTACAGCTCTATACATGGCTTTATCCTAAGCTATTCCTATCCAGCTGTTTCTGAATGAATGTATCTATTTATTTTAAACTGTTTAATAATTGCGCTAACTCTTGTGAAAGCTAAAAGGTGTCAGAACATCAAGGCGATTAGAAATGAATGCAAATTAGAGAAATGCATAGCCTTAAATATTATGGTAGATGAGACACTTTATTACTTTTAATTTAAACTTTTAAGTAGGTTGTATTCAATGAAATTAGTTAGTTATATCAGTGCGATGTGGATAATGCCTCTGTAGTTCCCTAACAAAACTGAATTAGTAGTTTCTCGGCATGCCTTACTTCTGTATATAACACAATTTCTGAGTCTGAAGCTGACCATAACTTTGTTTCCTCTCCTTCTCACGGTTACAACTCATTTTTTGATTTAAAAATCTCTGTATTCTTGTTTTTCATGTTAATCTACTGATTTAGACATTACGCTGGCAATCCTGTCAACGAATTGTAAGGGTGGAAACCACTTGCAATTAGGGGTAATAAGTGGCACACACACTAATACGCAATAGCCTCACTTGTTTATAACATACGTTTAGGCGGAGATATAAATAAAACCAAAACCATGGTATCATTCTGCAGTTCTTGCAATAGTAGTAGTAGTGGTAAAAGTAACGGTTGTTACTATTGTTGTAACTGTCTGACACCTGTCAACGTAAAATGAAAACTCAAAAATTTACTCTGGTCCATTTAGTTTACCTACTGAATGATACACGTATGTATGTACATTAGCTTGTAGGTAGCTAATTATATTTGACACAAATGTTAAAAATAGATTGTTAGTGTAGATTAAATCGAACGAGATTTCTTTTCTTTAAACCCTACTGTTATTACCCTTCATAGTCCAACAACAGTTGTACTGGGATAAGAAAATTCATACGAAATCAAGAATTTTTACCGAAATAAAAGGGTTAATATTTTTTTCTTCCATCCATATGGAAATATGTGACCATATCGTGTTTTCACTTTCACTTGAATCAGTTTTCTGTTTTGAATTTACTATTACTTACTACAGCCGTTAATGATTTCTAGTGGAAACAACAAACTGAGTCTGTCCGAGGTAGAGAGAGTTTACATTTTGTTGTGTAGACATTAGTGGGCACGAAAAAAACCTCATTTCAAAAAGCAATTTCCAAAGTAATCAATATATTACCTTCAATCCTATGCAGACAACCGATAAATTTATTCGAATTTTGCCTAAATCAGTATTACAGAGTATTTGTTCTTGTTTTTGTTGTTGTTTCTTTTCAAAATAAAGACACTAGTGTTCATTTTCTGTTTCATGTTGGTTAGTACTTTTAATGCTGAAAGTTGTGTTTTGTTTTCTCTGTTTCTATCAGTAGAATCGATGCAATTATGACCACTGTTGTTCGTTGTCCTTTTCTCTAAGAGGAAAGGAAATAATATGTCTAACCTGCCTTGTTTTGAATAGATATTGAACACAGACACACATATACGCCTAATATTTTCCAAATTTTTCGATTTGTTTTTTTCTTCAAAAATACTCAATAGTTTTATTTTATTTGAACAAAACAAACAACAGATCATGGTCATACTAAAAAGGATTTAAGTAAACTATACGTATACAACACCATAAAACTTATTGCTTAGAAATATTGATTCCTGTTACTCTTTCGGGCATACCAGAAGACAAAGCAGAAGCGAATGATGCTATCATGAGCAGGCAATGAAGATTTTGTTATACAGACTGCTAATGAAAGTGAAGACATTTTCTTACAGTGTGAATAACTGAAATGAAATATGGCAGTAACATTTCTTGGAGAATTCTTTTGCTGAATTTGGAGTTGAAAGGTATAGTCCAATCAAGGATGAACTAAAGTTAACGATATTTGGACAACCATTCTGACACTTAACTGACTCAGCCACAAGTTCTACTACTAATCTCATTCCAGTTTCACTTCATTTATCCAGGGTGTCTCACAGTTACTATATAATAAGTGAGGGGAGAGAATTATGTAATGTGATTAGTTAATCTGATTTTACTAATATCGTGTTATTCACCTATTAGTGAGGACTAAAATCGGCCATCAAAGGAGAACACTAGTCATTTCAGCACATTCTAAATTGATGTTGACCAGTGGTGTTGTTTTTAGTCTCACCTTCCCTCTTTTCTGGACTTACTAGCAGCTAGTAATTTTAGGTGAGATTTGGCAGTGCGTCGGCCAGGAACTGAACTCTGACCACGTGTGTATCTGGCAATCATCCTATCCCTGAATCAACGGTACACTGATTGATTACTTCAGTCATCACCATTTAATTTCTCTCAGTTATTAGATAACTTAACAAAATTTATTTATAGGAAGTGATAGATAAGATGGTATTTTAAATTATTTCTCCACAACCGATTTCTAACGTTGAGAGTATCAGTAGTATTTCCAATATCCATTATAAGATGATCACCTACGAAATGCCTAAATAATGAGTTTTGCTACCACTGTTGAAAGCCACAATTTTATACACTGACTATTAGTTGTGATAACTGCTCTCAAACTTTCAGTGATCAAAACATACAGCACCTAATCTTATCCTCATTTACTCAAGTATATTCCTAACACTGTAAATGAATTAATTTATGTGCAGACTGGGTAAGTTGAAGCTGATCATATAAAAGTGAACAATATACGGTTTCTTAAAACTGTTACTCCTTTTCACCATAAACGCAAGATACTTATTTTTTATTTATTTTTATGTAAACAGAAATAGAAAGATAACTATGGGCAAATTTAATTCATACCGAAAATAAAAATATCCCTTAAATAAGACATATAAATATTGATTTGCTTAAATCTTTCCTTCCTTACAAAATATAAAAATAGAAACATATGATAAAATCAGTTTGACGAAAACAAAACAGATTTTTCATGTCAGTCAAGCTACGATTTTGAAAATACAGAAAACAAGAAGCAAAATGTTAAGTAAGATACATTATGGTGTATATGTGTTCTTTAAAAATGAAAGCTTAGATAAATGATAGAACCTGTGAAACAACAACTATCTAAGTACTCTCTCCTAGATACTTTTGAATTTACTGAATGCATAAAAGATCTGAGTGTAAATGGTAAACGTATTTGTTTCCTTTGTAAATATATGAAGGACAGGAATCTAAGCATCGGAATATCATACCTGAAAGAGTTGTCACTGAGGTGCACATTTAAATCTACAGCTTACCAGAGATGGAATTACCTTGGGCTCCCTCCGTGAGCCACTTTTGGCAGACTGAAAAGGAATTTTGTTAAAATCAACAATGGACAAATTCCTGCTGTACAAAAGGTACGTCAATGAAACTGTTATAGTTTATCATCATGATCCTGATTTAAATTGTATCCTACAGGAGATTAACAATTGCCACGCTTCAGTTAAATTCACAATGTAAGTTGAAAATGAATCAAAGATTCCGTTTCTGGACGTCGAATTGATAAGAAGAGTGGATTAACCTCTGAATAGACCTATTCACAGAAAACCACAACGAAATAGCCAACTGACAAACTTCTACAGCTGAATATCTGTCAGTCGAAAAACAGCTCTTATCGTCTGTCTTATTCAACATATCAAGAGAATTCGCCGTAGTGACTGCTTAGAAAAATAGATTCTATTCCTCAAATATATCCGAACTCAAGATGAGTACCCTGGCCATTTCGTCGGGAACATGGAACCAAAGCCGAAAAGGGAATAATGTACTTCAGTGCCAAAGAAAACACGATATTTGAATCTAAAATTCAGGGAGACTTAGTAGCAGATATCCTTAAGAGGAGAATCTCCTAAAGAAGACCTCTACTGCAGTAACTCTATGAGTAATATTCTCTAGTTGACCACTGCTTTAAAGCAATGTGAAGGACAGATTTACCCATACGACCACTTAAGTGTGCATATATCAATTCACCTGCACGTGTGGAGCTAGGTACATAGGACTTTTTGTGCGGATCCTATCCAAACATTTTAGAGAACATTACTCGGCAGGGCTGCAAAGAGGAGGCATTAGTTCAATGAGAAGCGTATTAATTGAACACCTCGTCAACACCTGTCACAGCATCTCAATTGACTCAACTTTCAGAGTAAACAAAAATCTATCAAAGGCGGTGTGTTTCTAACTTCTTCGTACTACAACTATTTCATGCCACAATCAGGAATATTGCTGATCCCATGGCAACTCCCTCAGCTTGTTTGTATATTTTCCCCTGGAATTTAAATACTGTGGAAGTCAGATATAGCTGCACTCCCAGCATTATGTCGTAAAGTGGCACTTTTGGTCTAGGTTCTAGTTCTTGGTCAAAAATGAGTATACGTGTATATAAACTGACAATGTCAAAACTAACCATTTTCTCTTCATTATCTAATGTTAAATTATGTAATCTATGTTTTAGCTCATAAAAATTTGTTAGTCTAGACTTCGAGTGGCTTTTAAGGGGATTTAGCCGAACATAAAAACCTAGCAAAGTATAGATTGGTTGACCTGAATAAGATAGGAAATCTAGAGAATAGTTCAGCTATAGCCCTACATGCAGTTGCACACAACCATACAATAGGCTGAATGGAATAGGATGACAGTTTTAAAATCTTATGTCTCAGGGTGCAGGCAGAGATTGATAACAGAAGCTTTGTTTATAGAATCAACTGCAAACACGTGTAAGAGGAATGATTCAACACCTGTCTAGTCGGACATCTGGAAAATTCTACTGCCCCAACGACAAATAGGAGAGGACAAAGAAAACTATAAAACTCAAGTTTCGAAGTCGTGTGATTACAATTGATATGATTATGAACAATAAATTTTGTTCGAAACATCAACCAGTAAATAATACTGTTTCACTGTGTGATATATCTAATAAACAAACTAATATTGTATTACTTACTACCATAGTGGTCAAGTTTTACGCATATATTGGTCTACATTTACCAGGGACCATGCATCTCTTTCGGTTCGATTGCTTAGGTCTTGGTTTTTTATCCCTTTCATCTTTTATTCTGTTTTCTTTTTCTTCTTTTTCATTCCCAGTCATAAAATATTACTATTTCAATTTGTTTCTATGGTTATCCCATTGACACCTTTATTCATTAGAAAATAATTTCTATTCATCGGTAATTTTGTTTCAAGCACCTGGTAATCTGTATTTACACCCTACAACTTCCATATCAAGTTAAAAAGTTATTATTCCAGTTAAATATGCCTACAAAAAGCAACTATTATCTCAACCTGTTTCCATGCTCATCCCGTTTACACCTGTATTCTTTAAAAAAGCCTACTTTACATGCAGTAAAACTATTTTCTAATCCCATGTGTTCCTGCCTCTTAGGCTCTTGTAATCTATATTCATACCACCAAACTTTCGTATCAAGTTGAAAATTATTATCACATTTAATCACCTTCCCCCTCTGTTTTGAAATCTGCTGTCCAAAAGAAACACTATTCGTCAAATCTGACCGTTTCTCCTCCCCTCAACTTAAAAAGCTTCGTAGAGAGAAGGAAAAACTATATAAGATGAAAGATAAAAGTGGTGTAAAAGAACTAACTTCTCAATTAAGTCTGAAATGCAGAGGCTGAATGTAATATATAACCAGAAATTCATATCCTGCAAAAGTGCTTCCAATATCTTGGACTTATTCTTTCTTCTGATCTCTCCTGGTCTTCTCATGTCTTAGCAATCTCCAGTAAAATATTCCGCCTTACATTTTACATTAAGAAGTTAAGGCACTCAGGTATAACTCAACCCCTTCTCCTACAGTTCATAAACTCTTGCATCCTACCTATTCTTCTTTATTGTTCACTCTTATTCTTTCCTGGTTTGCTTAAAAAGGACTATGTCACAATTCGTAGAATGCTGAAGACGGTAAGTAGGGTGAGTGGTGTCCCAGTGGACCAAATAGTTGACATCGTTGTCGATAGGCACTTGACTTCGTGCAATAAATTTGCTAAAGGGATTTTGTCTGACTTGGAGCATTCACTTTACCCTCAGCTTTCACCTTGCATCTCCTCAGGTAGAACAAGGAGTAACTTCAGAAAACTGTATGCTCGCACGTCTAAGTATAAAAATTCTATGATACCATACTTGGCACGTATTTTATGTGATGAAAATAGTGTCAGGCAAGAATTAACTAACCCTTTTTCATCTAGTAAATAAACAATTTCCTCCATCCATCCTTATATACCTTCAAGTTTAACTTTTATTATTTCTATTATATTTATGGTCCTGTTACTTCTTTGTTTTACTCTCATAATTGCAAGCACCAACTTATCTCTATGACTACTGTAATCTTTGTTTTTCCCCTCACCATATCATGTAAAGAGAGTATTATATTAAATATTTCTAAACATGCTAGGATTTATATACCGCATTGACAATACTGTGTGTAACAAGCCCACGGCAATTTTCACTTTTATTATTATTATTACCTTAGCTGCTATCATTATTATTATTATTTCCACTTTATATGCTGCATGTTTCTGATATTACCTCGATTGTAAATGTGGAAAATTTTCTGTGTGATTAATTTTATTTATAATTTGAGGAAATTAGATACAATATTGTGATTAATGCTGAAAATTCCATTCTGTATCACAAGTACTGTTTTTGGAATAAAGTAAATCATCAATGTTATTATTATTCCCAACTATGGGAAAATAAATAAGTAATAATTGAACCTATGTAGAATTATGTATATAAATACGATTGTACATCCTTTGAGAATGAAATCGCCAAAAGATATCAATGCTGAACGTTCTGTTCTTTTCTATCTAAAGCCCTGATGGGCATTTCCTACGATTAGACAATAATCATCCAATATAGGACGAATAATGAAAAGAAGCCAATTAATTCTCTAGATCACATAAAACCATCGGTCAATCTTACTTTATGCATGTTAAGCAATTAATAATCTAACAAACAAACGTTTTAACTGATTAAAAATGCCCATTAAAATTTTCAAAAAAACGGATACTGAACAAAGAATACTCTTTTCAATAACTTCATCATAAATTAGTGTTATGAATAACATTATTGTTTGAATGGCATAGAATCAATAATATTGATAGATTATAGCTCAATAACATCAACATAAAATAAGCTGAATGTTAGAAAAAATTAGGAAAGATAATATTGCAAATTCATGAATTTATAGTCTCTACTGAAGTCTAGGGTACTAGAAGGGGCTAGACTTGCTTCTTTTGAACACAGAGCACTGGTTGTTTGGGGCGAATTGCAATAGCCTCTGCTGTTTGGAGCATGCGGTGCTTCGATGATTTCGGCAGTTTATCTGCTGGATGCCTAATAAATTCCCGAAATCATCGAAGCACCGCATGCTCCAAACAGCAGAGGCTATTGCAATTCGCCCCAAACAACCAGTGCTCTGTGTTCAAAAGAAGCAAGTCTAGCCCCTTCTAGTACCCTGGACTTCAGTAGAGGCTATAAATTCATGAATTTGCAATATTATCTTTCCTAATTTTTTCTGACATTCAGCTTATTTTATGTTGATGTTATTGAGCTATAATCTATCAATATTATTGATTCTATGTCATTCAAACAATAATGTTATTCATAACACTAATTTATGATGAAGTTATTGAAAAGAGTATTCTTTGTTCAGTATCCACTTTTTGAAAACAAACATTTGACAATTACTCTATTCGGTAGAAAGCTTTACTTCAGAAAATAACATCAGCTAGGAGAACAAAATTAAATTTACAGGTAACCATATAGATCAACTTTTAGTTAGTTAACGGTTTTTGAATCATCTATGCTTATAATGTTCGCGTTTTAGAGTAAAGTCATTATCAACTTCATTACGTTTACATTAGCAATAGGTAAATAATGTTATAGATTTAAAGTTTACAGTAATGAATAATACCTACAAGATGGCAGAATTTCTAACTGCCTAAGCATTATCTGTGTTTGGTTGCTTCATACTTCCATAAGTGCTTTAATTCTAGTAAAATATTCATCCACCCATTTAGTTTAAAGAACTATTTAGACTGTTTTAGACATTATTGAAGATTCTGTAATCCAATTATTAGGTTAACATGTTCAAACGGAATTGTTTATATTCGACTCAAACAAAAAACAGTAGATAAAGCAATCGTTTTTGTGAAACATTTATCACCTTTTTATTATTTTCATTAACGTAATCTTCATTGAAGAAGAAATTAAAACGGTAAGAAAGTTTGAGAACAAAAGAAAGGAAAAACTGATTCACAAAAATCTGACCCTTTTGTTTCTACTTTATTTTGCTTTATTTCTCCTCTGTTTACCCACGAGCTAATGAGCTATTAACAGGCATTTACTTATTAAAAGAAACCTTTGAACGCCTATTAAGTCATACTAACCTGTGATAAATCAAAATAAAAAGCGGAATGATTGATTTTTTATTTCTTCAACAATGATAACTGTCTATTTAGATGTTTATGTAGAAAAAGGGTTTACTTTCAAACCTTCAGATGTCATTCGACGAATGAGGTACACTTGAATGGTGTTTAGTACCTCATCTACAACTTAAATGTGACTGTATAGCTATGCTATATAGAACATAAGCAAATAAGCTTACTACTTATTTTCAAAATTTTCAAAATCTATCTTGAAGCTAGTCATTTATAGAATAGTTTAAAAGTTGGCTATAACAAAAGTTATTCACCCATGCCGTTGGATATCAGCATTAATAGAGCGCCCTTTATTACAGAAATTGAAAACTCTGGATTCTGGACCAGTTGTCTAGATATACTGACCTGTACCAGAGCTTAAAGTTTCTGAACTTTATTCCTTCAGGAATCATTAAGAAGCAAATATGCTGAAGAGTTCTAATTTATGAAGATAGAATCTCTGTATAGGAAGTAGAGTAAATTTCAACAATTTTCTGAATTATGTACAATTTTAACGCGATTCGTCTTTAAAATCTCATTTTTAACAATTGTAACAGCCGTCTTTCCTAGACAGATTTAATAAATCAACATTAATAATATAACTGTAATTCACTATCAGTTAAATTTGCTTGATCAGCAGAATGCTAACAGTCATTCACAAGCCAAAAAAACAAATGCACAACGTACACTAGAACATAATTTTCCTTCTGTTGAAATGCTTTATGATAGATTATAATTCAGTAAATTCATTCAAGCAAAAGAAAAATTTTTATTTGCTTGACTGAACTTCATTCTATTGCTGTGTATTTATTGATTTTATTTCTTCCTACACTCGTTGTTGTCAATCAGAGCATTACTGTTGGCTTTGTTTTAATGATTTTTGTTCAGGAATGTAGAGTCTAATTTTCACTGTTGAATTTCTGCATGAGTGATTCATTCAGTCTTTGGTAAATATATATCTGGTAATATTAAATGTGAATACATTACGATTTTCCATCCATTACAACTACAGGTGCATTAGTGGTTCAGTGATAGAATGCATTGCCAGCCACGCAGGCGGTTTCGATTCGATTCCCTGCAGATACAATCCCAAAACTCGTTTAACCGATAGTAAGCTTAGCATGAGGATAGCAGCCTCATGACTCAAAGGAAACATCGCCGCCACTTAAAAGTTCAGAGCTCAAGCTTGGTGTCCCACGATCCGCTCGGAACGCAAAAAAAAAATTTTACAGTTCAAAATAAGTGTACGTCTCTCAGGATAATACATTTTTAACAACTTCTGACGTCTTAACTCATAACAATGAATTCATAATCAGTGGCGAAAACGTTTAACTACAATACTACGCTCGCCTAAATGCAAGGATCTTAATTTTACTGATTATTTTATCGTTGTAGCACAAGAATAAATAGTTGATAATGTCGACTATTATTAGTTTATTTTATAATCATAAGGGAAACTACAACCAAGAGCAGGTGAAAAAGAAGATCAAGTGGAGGGGGAAGGGCAAATGAAAAGTACAATAGCAGAAATGTAGATAACAAAAATTTCTATCTAGCTAAAGATAAGCAGACACTTATTTTGTTACATTAAAAAAGCCTTACAGGCGATCAAAATGAAACTAGTATTATTTATCCCAGACAAAACAACAGCAGTTATCAGCAATACATATACATATATATATGCATGTTTATTTCTAATACAGTTTTCCGAGCATAATATGTATGTCTCTACGTCTTCAGTTAGTGAATCAGCAGCCATTCTATCGATTTCCCAACCCAGTCAAAAATATTCAAATAGACGATGGTGAAAACATGATGCCTTTTGACATCAAAGCATTGCATGCCTCAGCTGGACAGAAGCCGGAGAAAGAAATTATGAAACAACTTTGCAACCACAGTGATTAACACACAAAAGACCAATGATCAAACTGAATAGAGTTCACGGAGATATATCATTTATCTGCTTAGTGTACGATTATTTTCTGAAAGAAATATGCTGTTTAAGTCTTTGTACATTAAATATAACACTACCAAAAAAGGATTTCTAATTTTCGGGGATAGTCACTGTTTAGAAGTTACACGAAATGTCCTCAAGTGCTGTTATAGAGAGATTTCAAGGTTGGTCACGTCTTATGCATGGCTAGTGAGGTTGCTTCATAACCTGAGGATCCTGCTTTCGATCCCATATGGCATTGTGTGTGAACTGATGAATAGTCTTAGACTGGAATGCAACAGCTGTCCAGTACTCCCTGGTTTTCAGCGTTTCTCTAGCTGATGTCAGTTCGCGATCAAATATGAAGCCAATCAAATCCCCTAAGATCAACACTTGAAAATTGGGCTGAGGCTCACTAGTGATTGATTACAGAGTGAAGCTTTCTGCAGCCCTAGTGATAAGTCGTGACTAGTAGGGTCCAATAGTTCCGGTGTAAGGACAAATACTCGCCGATGGCACTGATTGGAGGTGATACAGCAAATCGAGTGTTGACGGAAGTGATAGGCCATCGGTTTTCGACACAGTGGCTTCTCTGACTTATATGAAATACTCAATTAAGTATTTAATTGTAGTAAAACTATTCGTTTTTAGTTTATATTGTACATTTAGAAAGTAAATAAATTTATCAGAAATATCTTTAAGTATTCAAAGAAAAGACTTAACATATTTTTTTATATGAAAATTCCTGGTTTAGTGTGTCTTCCTCTCTATCTTCTGTTTGTTTATCAACTTACTGACATATTATACTTCGTGTTTGAATCAATAAGAACAAGTCTTTTATTTGATTGAGAAGGGAAGGAACCAAATGTTAAGTTGACATTGGTGAAAAAGCTTTGAACTAATTTTTTCTTCTGCGCGTAAGTTTTCAGATTGTTAATAGAAGCATGAAAATTGTTTCTAGATTATGATGCCATATATTGGAGTGTTAAAGACTGAAAAGAAAGCCAACACATGCGCAATGGACTATGACTTTTCTTTCAAAATCTAATCCATGATGGGTACGAGAATATGAAAACATATATGGAAATAACTATCAACTGAAGAAATTTGAAGGAAGTTACTTCTTTCACTTATGTGGGAAGAATCGTTTCAAATACATCTGCATAGGATGAAGATGTCGAAGACAGGAAAGGAAAAGCAAGATAAACTTTCACTTATCAGTGCGGAAATCTGCCTCACTCAGAACAAAGAAAGAGCTTTATACTAGCAACAAGGAGTCTGGAGATGAACCAACCAAGAACCTATCGGCCAGAAAAAATTGCTGAAGTATATAAAGATGAATCGAACACAGTGTGAGAAGACTGAAGAGTTACATTACCTACCAACCCGATCCTCAAGTAGAACTCGAATAAGAAACTGTGAGCTGGAAGTGGGTCTAAAGGTGACATAGAGTAAATCATGTGAGGAGGAGATGAAAGCTGATAGGCGGTTATGCAGTCAGCTAAAATGGTCTGAAGAGAACAGGATGAAATGGGAAGGAGCTGTTGAAACCTTATGTTCTTCTCGGCACTCAAGGGGATAATAATGTGGGGAATGAGTTTTAGCACTGTCCCCTTTAAGATAAAACAAGATTGTTGGTTTTCCTTTTCTCTAGCATTAAATGTCGTTAGATATCTAGTAAACTTAACACAAGCGACACATGTGAATAAAATAGGAATGGCAAAATTAATAATAACGTCCTCGTTAAAACTAACTTTTATCAGCACCATTATTTTAACTCGCTTCACTGTCTAGGTCATAGATTTATGTTGGGATCTGGACTGATTCTGTTGGAGATTTCATCACGAACCAGCATGATTAATGAAAACTAATATTTCTGTTTTCATTAAGATTTATTTTACAGTTTTTAGTATTACTAAGTTTCCTTTTTTGGCGGCGTTTTCAAACACAAGAACATACACAAGACGACATGGATTTCACCAGATGGAAACACCAAAAACCAAAAAGACTTCATCTCGATTTCAAGAAAGTGGAGACGGAGCCTACTGGACACAAAAGTAAGAAGAGGAGCAGGCTTTGGCTCAGACCATTATCTCGTACAAGGGACTTTCAATGTGAAGCTAAAAGCCTTGAGAATAGCTCAGGATAGGCCACAATGCAAGTTTAACACTCAATTACTGAAGGACACAACCACAAACGACACTTTCACTGAAACTGTCAGAGCAAAGCAGGAAACACTACGAGACATCACTGAAGAATCATGCGTGGAAGAACATTGGAAGTCTCTGAAGGCGATTCTCAACGAAACGTGTTCAACGGTTCTAGGAAGAAAGAAGAGACAAGACAAGGAATGGCTCTCAACGGACACTTGGAAATTAATAGAAGAGAGGAGAATGGTGAAAGAGAAAATGATTCAATGCAAGGACGGACAGGAGAAGGAGATGCTGAACTCAACTTACAAAGCACTGGACAAAGAAGTGAAGAAGAGTGCTAAGAAGGACAAAAGACGATTCTACGACTATCTGGCTACTGAAGCTGAGAAGGCAACGGGCAAAAGGGACCTGAGGACACTATATCAGATAACCAAATCTCTATCCGGGAAGAGATCAACACAAGCGAAACCTATAAAAGACAGCCAAGGGAACCCAATTGCCAAGGAAGAAAAACAGATTAAACAATGGGCGGATCACTTCAAAGGACTCTTGAACCGACCATCACCTGCAACCCGTCCAAAAATACCAACAACAACACGTGCACAACTGCAAGTTGACACCAATCCTCCAACGAAAGCTGAAGTCTTGAATGCAATCAAGCTCCTCAAAGCTGGAAAAGCAGCTGGACCAGATGGAATACCCCCTGAAGCACTAAAAGCAGACCCAGAGACTACAGCAGACATGCTGACTCCATTATTGCAAAAGGTCTGGAAAGAGGGAAAGGTGCCTACTGACTGGAGGAAAGGTTACCTCGTGAAACTACCAAAGAAGGGCGACTTAGGACTCACTCAGCAAGAACTGGCGAGGAATCATGCTCCTATCGATGCCAAGTAAAATCCTGAGTCGCATCATCCTGGAGAGATTAAAGGACGCACTGGAGACAGAACTCCGCCAGCCCGGAACAAACTGGATTCAGGAAAGGCAAATCATGTTCTGACCAAATTGCAACTCTACATATCATCATCGAACAAAGCATGGAATGGCAATCAAGCCTCTACCTCAACTTTATAGACTTTGAGAAGGCCTTTGACAGCGTTGATCGTGAAGTAATTTGGAAATTACTCGAGTACTATGGCGTACCCCAAATATTCATCAACCTTATTCAACAGCTGTACGACAACGGCACATGTCAAGTGATCCACAACGGAAAATTCAGCGAGGCGTTTGGAATAAACACAGGAGTCAGACAAGGGTGCTTATTATCACCAATGATATTCCTAACTGTGGTGGACTGGATTATGCGTCAGACAGTGGGAAACGAGAAGACAGGGATATCCTGGACAGACAGACGTGAAGAGCCTAGAAGACCTGGATTTCGGCATGGATGATTTATGTTTGATGTCACACAATGTCGAAGACTTACAAGCGAAAACCGACAAACTGGTCGAAGAAGCAGCCGGTGAAAACAGGACTCCAAGTGAACATGGACAAGACGGAGGTGATGAAAATAACCAGCTAACAACAACAGCAGCAGCAACATCCAGCGTCAATCACCATCAACGGGAGGGATTTGAAGGAGTTTACTTCATTCACTCATTGATCTAGGGAGCATTGTCTCAACCACAGGAAGTCGGAACGGACGAGGATGTCAAATCGAGCGAGAATCGGGAAGGCGAGAAACACATTCATCAACCTGAAACCAATCTGGAAATCTTCGTCACTTAGCATCAACAACAAAATCCGGTCGGATTTTCAATACAAACGTCAAGTCAATTCTTCTACACGGATTAGAAACTTGACGGGCTGGTCACAAAGAATATTTCCAACAGGTTGCAGACCATTATCAACAACTGTCCTCGCTCTATACTGAAGATCAGATGGCCGGAAAGAATCACCAACAAGAAACTATTAGAACCAACAAAACAAGAACCAATCGCCCAACAAATATGAAGGAAAAAGTGGAGATGGATTGGACACTCGTTGAGGAGGCCGCCAGATGACATCGCACGTCAGGCACTCGAGTGGAACTCGAAAGGAAAGAGGCGAGTGGGACGTCCAAGGGTGACATGGAGGAGGTCGTGTGAAGAGGAGTTGAAATAGTATGGACTGACATGGATACAGGTGAAAAGTACAGTAGAAGACAGAAGCAAATGGAGATGTGCAGTTGAAGCCCTATTTTCCACTAGGAACCCAAGGGAGCAATAATAATAAGTTTTGTTTCTGTAGAAATTAGTTTTTTTTTATCATAGTGATGTAAATAAATTGTTATACACTATAATCCTAATTTACAATCTCTCACTTCCCTTTATCACTTCCGCTTTCTAAACTTGACTTGTTGGACATTTTTAACCTGCTTCTTCCAATGTATTTTATGGTTAATTCAGTGTGGTTTATTAACTAGTCCCATATCTCTTTAAGTACTTCTCATAGCATATATAACACTGTATGTAAGGACAATCAGCTTAGGAGTTTTACACAGAATTCAATGAATGCAATAGTCTTCATTTAGTGGTATTTGTTGTTTAAATTAAATTAACATCCGGAAATAGAATCGTTCTGATTAAAGACAAACCGTAGCTGTACCCAATACCTCCAAAATGTTCACTTCATGAAGAAATTCTACTTCGACTTTTCATACGTAATCACTCAGCATGATTTGAGAAACTTCAAATGAGATTTCAAAAGTTTTAATTTATTTAAATTAATTAGTCCCTTTTATAGATTTGGTTAGCGTTATAAGAAGACGGAGATTATCTAAAAAATACGATGTGATGTATTTGCGCTATACATTTCGAACAATCTGATCACACATTTAGTTGTCAAGTCGATATATATATGAAAATGTTAAATTAAACAAAGTGACAAGAAAAGGATTTAAGAATGATTAGCACAACGTTTGGTAGTCCAATCAAATAAGGATTACCAAGGTAGGTTAAGAGTAATAACAAACAGTTTTTTGAATACACAAGGGGGCTTAAGTTTATGAATAGCTATAGCTTCAGAATATTTCAGTAAACGCCCTTGACCGTTTTTATAGATGACCTTAAAGGCTGAGTTAACATCAATCTTATGGTTCATCTCGATTAGATGTTTAGCTATAGACGAAGTTGGTAGTCTGACACCTGCATCTATTGGCTTGTCACAATTCATCTGTTTTTCTAACCATTTTGGGATATGCTCTCATGCTCTGCTTATTTGACTGGATTACCAAACGTTGTGTTAAACATTCTTAAATCCTTTTCTTGTCACTTTGTTTAATTTAACATTTTCATATATATATCGACTTAACAAGTAAATGTGTGATCAGATTGTTCGAAATGTATAGCGCAAATACATCACATCGCATTTTTCAGATAATCTCCGTCATCTTATAACGCTATCTGAATTTTAATTTATTCAAAATTTTAAAATTATGACTGTTCGTATTCAGCTGATTAATCTGTTATTAATATGAATGACTGATAAGTTAGCGTTCGAACTTCAATGCTAAACTAATGGTTTAATTTAAATTTGAAATCAGTGCATGAGAAATTCATCCAGAGCTGTCGACTATGCGGGTGAATACAGCTGGTGAGAAATTTGTACAAAGAAATGAAATCATTTTATTAATAATGTTTTTATCTAATTGTTCACACTATTATCTTTTTCTAAGATTAGTTAGGTCATGGATTGACATATACGTTGGAAGAATTTTTGAGATTAAAAACTCCACAATACTTTATTTGGGCTACATTTTATGTGATGAGAACAATGTAAGGCATGACAATATTAACTACCTCAGAAACACTAAGGAAACATCCATATTTTATTTTTTTCTCATTAATATATTGCTCTTAATATTCCTACTTGTATTTAGTTATAAATTTATATCCATATTGAACAATACTATCATTAGAAATGCCCTATTTTAATTATTAACCCTGTAATGGGAAAATTCAATGAACTGCTGTACTACACGCAGAAAATCTCCATATTTGTGCTAAAAGTACTGTCTGAAATAAAGTTATTATTACGATTAAAAGAATGGAGACAACTGGAAGACATTATCTTCTAACACAGTGATGCTCTATTCTGAAACACAGGTTCATAGTCGATTGATGACATTAATTTCATCTCACCGTTTCATTTGTGAAGTTTAATTATGTTGTGAATGTTTTCTAATTTCAGCTAGTTTGTAGTATAGTAGCGTTTATATGTCATGAGGCAGAAGTGAAATCAGCCAACCTCCCACCGACCAATGTTAATTTTTTCATTCTTTTCAACCAAATATTCTTAGTTATGTTTGTTTGTTTTTCTCTATAAGTGAAATATTCCTATAAAGATGTTTCGACGCGGATAGAAGTTGTATAGTAAAATCACCTTATTCCATTCTCTGAATCACAGTCGGTTTTGCTTCCAGTAAAAACGAAACAAACTTATCTTAAAATTATCTGTTTTTAATTAGTCAGCAAAGAAATCACATTAAGAAATAACTTTCACATAGTATCATATTGTATAGAATTTTGTTAAAAATGAATACTATCTGAATATCACTTTTACTATTGTGCCTGTTCTCAACAGTGTTGAAGTAGCCTTCGTAGCAATTTAATTAGGACTTTGATATCATGTGTATTTGGATACATTTGATGAATATACACTTAACGCATGAGCACGTTATATGTTGCTTCCACAATAGACAAAATCCCTCAGCTTAACAGGACAAACACGTGATGTTTAATGAAATATACTAAATATATTTCACCGAAGTCTATTACTGGCCTATGAGCTTCAACTATAAGAGGGCAGTTTATTTAAAAAAGGAGTAAAATCATCCAAAACATTTAGTCATAATGGATGCTATCTAGAGAGACCTTTTTAATTCTTCACCGGTCAACAGCAGAAATTGTTAGTTTGGGAAGGTACATTTATATAATAAAATTCAAGAGTTTTATATAGTTTATGTAAACTATGAAAGTGATATGAGAACCAGGAAGTAAGCAAGATTTTGTATATAAGAAATTAAGCTCCATGTATTATAAATAAATAGATTCAGTCACCCCTTGATAAACTTGAGTTAATGGAGTGACACTTCAATATTCCACTCACAGTCTAAACTCTGGTCCATAAACATTGTCAGACACCAACCGGTGTACACCTCTACAAAACGTTTTATACCTTTAAGCCTTATTCTTTTCACAATGTTCACGATCACAAAAGCAAAACATTTTGTAGCAAAACGGTTGTTAGGTATATTTACTCAGGGCCAATGTAGTTAGCAGTATGAGTTTTTTTGTGATCCGTGACCAGTAAGGTACTCCATTTTGGGTACCATGACAAACACTTACCAGTGACATCAAGTATTGGTGCTATAAATCACAAAGTTGGCAGAAGTGAGAATTCATGGACTTCTAGATTCCATCCCCGTGGCTGGACGTTTAACGAACGTCCTGGATTTCATTATTACTGGTGGGGTAAGGTATTTGTCACGCTGAAGAGTTCCAAACTATGACAGAACAGCTATTAATTACTTCTTAGTTTTCAGAGGGAGTCCAACTGAAAGCAGCTCGTGATCTAACATATTAGTCTAGTGGATGTGGATATTCAGACAGATTTCTGTTTAAAATTAATTGCCTAATTCCACTGATATTTAACAAGACCAGTATTCTTAAAACACATCACACTCAGCTGTTCTAGTGTTAATGTGATTTTCTTAGAGAAAAAAATTCACTTTTTCGAAGGAGAGTAAAACTTAAGTAAGAAGATTAAAGATCCTTTTTGTATGAATGAACACAGTAAATTCTTTTTGTCAAAGTGCAAATGTTTTCGTTAAATCACTTCCCATCACTACTATCTTTTCTGAAACCAACTGAAGTTCGAAAATATCAGAAATTATATATTTAAGAGGTAAAAAAGGAACAAAGTTGAGTTTGTAACTGAAGCAAATACACAGGTGAAACTTACTTTACTTTTTAACATTTTAAATCTTTTCATTTTTAGTTTTAAATCAGATAAACTACTCAACTTTTAATGTCACACTCTACGATAGCACCGTGACACTAAAACAGACCATGGCGAATCTTTCAAGCGGATTGATTTAAGTGGTTTATCATATGCATTTAAAAGTATATTTCACTAAATTATCCATGAACACATGAATTGTTCTGAAGAGTATCTATCGTCTGATTCCTATTATTAGAATGAGAAAACAAAAATTTACTATTTTTGTGTCTGTGTATATTTCTCAGAAAGTCAGTCATTATTTATGTATTTATAGAACTGCCAGTTTAATTTAAGTGATGAAATTGTATGCGAACGGAATTAGTCATGTCTAGATTATTCAAAAAGTAATCATCCTAACATGAAATTATTTAAAACATCAGCTCAACAATTCAGCAATTACAATTCATTTTGGATATACGTCTGCACAGATGCTTGTTACTGAGTAAGCTAGCCGGGCTTCTGCTGTCAAATCGGTCATAGTGATCATCTCAGGACTAATGTGTATATTTATATGAGCTGAATAGCTTAAGATAAAAACACAATCTGATAGATTAAATAATAAGAAATATACTTTTGTTAATTCTACCCAGCAGAAGTCTGACATAAGTTGTAGTTTAAGGAAATAGGGGTGAGTGGAATGGGATGGAATAATCAATGCAACTAACACGAAAAGAAAGTAATTTATCTTAAGTTTTTACGGAGATTCGAGAGGTTTTGGTAGTTGGCTTGACAGCAAAACACTAACTGACCAGCAGCATGCGGGGAAAAAGTGTTTTATAATACACACAAAAGCATTTAGAAGCGAGTTGACATCTGTCAAGTGAGTTAACATCAGATAGTCAGAAAGTGATCAAAATGATATTGGTACTAGTAGAACAATAGAGGATACAACTACGCAGCAAGTGAAATAAATTTTACAAGGTTAAACTGAGATTAATCACAGTTTCTTTCTGTATACGAAGATTTGATTAGAGTTGGTTAATAGTAACAGATTCAGCAGACCGAAGTCCCACGCAATAGGGTTGGACAGAGTCAAAATTCTAAAAAGTAATATAAGTAGGTGGAGAGAGAGACAGTGATTACTGAATACTGGTTCATCGAGTTTACACCCAACACATACAAGAGAAATGACTCAACGCAGTTACCAGAGATATGGAGGATATTATTACCAGTTAAATCAGAGGATAATAAATAATGTCAAAATATATTCAATTGACTTTATAACATTCTAACAAATTACTTATTCTTACCATAAACACTTCTTATTTCCTATCTGATTGTATTTTATTGATAACACTAATAGTATTTCCGAATGTACTTTATCTTACTTTGATTTTGTTCAAATATCTAATCAGTTTTTACTCATTTATTTAAATGAAGCAAGAAAGTTGTGTGAGTGCCTTGATATGATTATGAGTTATAAGTTGTGCTCGAAACGTCATCAGTTAATATTACTGTGTAACACTGTGTGATTTTCGCCAAAAAAATTAATACTCTACCACAGTGCCCAAGTTTTATTCCTATATCGAAGTAAATTTGGTCTGTTTCGCTTGTCGATAGTGGCAAAGGCAGCTGAAATGTGCGCTTTGTATCCTTACTGGGTTAGATGTCAACAAGTGCTGCAGGTGAGGGATTTGGAACATTTGGATTATGTCCTTCCAATGTACATATGACCTTGCAAAAGCATATGCAGACTACTACTGATAGATCCCGACACTTTTTGAAATCTCAGTAGCCTGCTTAAAACTTCAGCTATCAAAAATCTTCATTATTACATTGCATATAACTTCTCCTGTTCATTTTGTTTTATTCTTCTAAAATATGGCATGTAGTGACATTGTTTACTGTCGTGGGTATTTAAAATGTTTAAAATCTGGTGATTTGCAACTTTCTACTAAATTTAAGGAAAAGCACATTAGTGGAGAGCCACGTATCCAATAAATAAGGCAACTGTTCCTAAGAATTTTAATACGAATGCCTGAGATATAAACGGAACTACCTGTTATCATTAATTATTCAGTTATGTCCTTGGGTTTCAAAATATACTCCTACAAGTTTTAATTAACTTTTGATGGCATGTCATTCATTTCTAGGAGGAGATAAAGAAATATCATAGGGGATTCAGGTCAGACAGCAATATGTCACGTGATCTGCCATCAGTTAATATTTTACTTGAAGATTCTGGAAGAAAAGAGAAAATATCAAGCGATAAATTCCGCTGAGAATTACGTACATTATATAAACACTGTTCATAATAAAGCTATTATTACTAATCCTATTACAAATTGAAGACAGGTAACAACTTCCTTTCCATATTATTTGTATTGATTATAAAACTACACTGTGCATCGGTGGCATAGCGGTTAGGATGCTCGCTGACCATGCACATGGTCTGGGGTTCGATTACCGGCCGACGCACTTCTTTACCTCGCTAAGCCAGAAATAATGCTGGTAAAGAGGAAAGGTTGGGCATGAGGCTAGCAACCCCATCCTGTAAAACTAAACACTGCTACAGAAACTTCAAGCCACTAGCTTGAAGCCCTATGTTCCACTTGGAGCGTGAAGGAAAAAAACTAAATAAAACTACACTACTCTGATGGTTGTTTCCCTAAACTACAATCTTCGTGTCTGATTTCTGCTGAGTAGACTATAAAATGCACGTCCATATTTCATTAAACCTGTGGAAATTTTAGACTATGTGTAACTCAAGAGAAACTCCAAAATAAAATGTGAATATTTATACTGCAAATATTGTTCTTCCTGGTTTAACGAAGACGATAAGCGCACTCTGTATGAGGCTAAAAACTAACGGTTATCATTTTAACATTTTTTTGTCGAAATTATTTTTATTATGGTTGTTCCCTTGGGTTTGGAGTAGAACATAAGGCCTCAACAGCACATCCCCACTTCGTCCTATTTTCTGTGGTCCACTTCATCTGGCCTTACGATTGCCCATTATCTTTCATTTCTCATCAAAAAGTCAACTAAATTTCACTTGGAAATATTTGTCTTTATCGTCCTTTTTGGTAAGCTGAATGTAACCCCTAACGCCAGCCCATGGATTCAAGAAAGTAAGTAAAACAATTTGTTGACTACCATAAATAATCGTGGCTAAGTGAAAAACTGCAGATCAGCAGTTTAAGTAAATATAGAATGACACACCCTATAAAGGTGTATGAAGGCCACCATGTGCAACGAATAAAAACTCTCTTTTCCTTTTATAAATTGTAACAGAATTATAGTTTGAAAATATAATATCTTTAGTTTTGTATTAGATGGTTACAGGCAATTAGCAGGTAGCCTTGATCCAGGTTTTTGGGCTTGTCGACACTTTTCAGAAAGGCGTATTTCCAACCTTGAAGGAATTGATGTCCCTTCTGAAATTCATATCCCTCTGGTCCGTTTAGCTTTGGACCCCCACTATCAAACAATCACTAACTTCAGAATATACGCTACTGAACACTCCAGAATGAAAGAAGGGTGACCTGCTTAAACCACTAGATTGCCTAAATTTCCATCCAGTATTTTTCGTTGGCTGAATGTTCTGAACTGAAATTTTCGACTTCTGTTTATCTGTCAAACCTTGATACTAACGCTTTGAGGATGTCTTGAGAATAACACGATGTTATTTGGCCTATGTTGGTGACCGGTGGTGGAATCATAGACATACATTTCGTCCTATTCGGGACATACCAACCAGATGGACGCTCATTTTCAGGCAGTGATGGTGTTCTCAGAGTGACTAGATTCTAGAATCTAAGGTTTTAAAAGCCAAAACAACATTCAGCAGGCTGTCACTTGATTGTTATAGTCCGAAATGCTAAGTCTTTGTTATCAATAATCGTCACAATAAACGTCAGAAAGACAATTCACCTAGTTTCAGTAAATAATCTATGCATCTGTTTAGTTAGATATTGTAAAGATCTTTTGACATTTTCGATTTCTTACTTTTATCATCAACGTTTTAGGTGTATTCAGTCACAAGCGGTCAAAACACACATTTTAAGAGTGAATCAGATATGGTCTACAGGTAATTCTAGAGAATAAATAATTCAGAAATGTCACTGAAAGGAGAAAGAAATCAAAAATTTCATCATTCATAAACAACTGTTTTATATTAAATGCCACAGCTGCTTTTTTAAAAGAAGTAATAATTTAAAAACATTTATTTTTCTAACTCTAAATTAAGCTTGACGTCATTTCAAAAGAAGAAAAAATAGAACTTAAATTTCAGACAGTACTTGTAGAATTTCTTATTCGCATCAAGGTGAAACATTGTTCTGTCTAGCATGACCTTGAATAAAATCAATCGTTTTCATGATGATTTTATTTTTAAATTCTAGTGAAATATAAAGATAATGTGTTGTATTTGCTTGTAATGTTTTTTATTCAACACGTATGCTTTGTTTTTTTTAATTTTCCCCATACGTGGTTAACCAATGATAATTTAATGGTAACTGTGAAATTTCAAAATATGAAGAAAAATAGTGTTTATTTGTAATACTTAAGTAAACAGTAGACAAGTGAATATTATTGATAACGGATTGATATCAGTTAGAGAACCATTGAAAACCAGGGAGTACTAGACAGCTGCTGTTTCATCCTAGTTTGGGAATCATCGGCAGTACGCACCCACTGGGATTCGAACCCGGGACCTTACGGTTACAAGGCAAGCTCTTATACCATTCAGCCACTGGGACCCGTTTCAATGGCGCGTGAATTCTAACTTCTACTAATTCGTGATTTAGCGCGACCCAACCGTTGTCGTTGGTGGGACATCCATCCACACACGTGACATCTAATTGGACCTCACTGGTCACGACTTCTCACTAGAACTCAGGAAACTCCAGCCTGTAGCAAGTCACTAGCGAGCATCACGAATAAGTAGAAGTTAGAATTCACGAGCCATTGAATCGGGTCCCAGTGGCTGAATGGTATAAGAGTTTGCCTTGTAACCGTAAGGTCCCGGGTTCGAATCCCAGTGGGTGCGTACTGCCGATGATTCCCAAACTAGGATGAAACAGCAGCTGTCTAGTACTCCCTGGTTTTCAATGGTTCTCTAACTGATATCAATCCGTGATCGACTCGTAAAACATAACTAGTCTTTACAAACCAAACTATAGAAAATATTGATAACATTAGAGAAGATGAAATACAGTTATGCATTAACTAGTACAAACTGCATAAATGTCTGTTGCAGGCAGAAAGTTTTTTTTTCTGTGGATGCAGAAATGATTGATCATTCATACTAACATAGATTTTGATCAAGCGATTCATCACATTGTTAGAAACTTTGTCTTTGCCATTTCGAATAATTTTAAGCTGAGGAAGTAGGAGAATTTTTCTCATATTCACTCTGATAACAAATTAATCTATTACGAAAGTCATTCAGTCTCTTTTCACATCACTATAGTAACTTAGTCTCTTTGAAAATAGAATAAATTGACGAGATAGAGGTAATAACAAAACTGTGACATAACCAAACAGTATTCGAAACAGTAAAATAATAAGGAAGAGTACTGTGTCCTCTTGTGTGCCTTACGAATAATTTGAACTGTCTCATTTTAACAAACTCAGCATACTATAGTAATTTCGATGCACTCTTCATATATTTGCTCAACAAATAAAATAAAAATTAAGCAAGAAAAAGGGAACAAACTTCAGATAATATGATTTTTAAACTATAACTGGTAGTAAAACCTTTTAAATAATGCTGGGGACTTTTTAATCATTGAAGTGGATTGAATTAAATTTGATTAGATGATACAGTTGTTCAGTGAATATCTGTCTCAGGTTGTCGAGGACTACAGATAAATGTGAGTTGGTGTCTCAGTGGTAGAATACTCACCAACTACAGACATGGCCTAGGTTTGATTCCCGACCGCCAATGCACTCTTAAATCGTTGGTTAATCTGGTAAGGAGGAAAAGTTGTGTCTGTAACCAGTAATCACACTCACTGAAAAGGATAAAAACACTACCGTTACTGGTACTTCAAAAGTCAAGCCTGAGGACATATGTTCTGCTTGCAAAGCACAGGAGTGAAATAAAAAAGGAAACACATATGCGTTTTCTTCACAATCACCTGTAAAGCATTTCTGTCTTATGAAAGACCTGTACTCACTCTCAACATTTTAAGTTACCATCTTTGCTGGTTAGCTATTGAATTATCAATTATGAATTATAAAATCAGTTAGTTCTTCGTTATTGTAGATAATACAAGCAGTTTAACATGTGTTAGCAGCTTGTTCACCTTTTTCGTATTGTTACAATCTCTGAAATCATGCCAGTGATAATCTCCATGGCTCTAGAACTCCAGGCAAGCCTTTTGCTGTAATTAAGCTGTTCTCATAGTTTTAAACTGATCTTAAGCATCTCAAAACAAAGGAGTCGCTATCAGTGGCAAAATCTTACTTCATATTTGTCTTCAGACGAATATTATATAACTTCAGTATGAATAGTTCCACTTCAGATACCCTAATATTAGCTGTTAGACTGTTTCAGTTGAAGGTTATAAGGTTTTGCTTATATCGTGAATACTTTTTCTAAACTACTAAGCACAATGCTAGTCAGTCCTCTCGAAAGTGAAATTACAGACACCTTTAATGCTCTGAGGACATGACGTCAAACCTACAACCGTCGTTCTACAAGAATGACACTTTACTATTCACCCAAGCACAAAGTTCTGAGAATTTTCTCAGTGTAACGGAACAACTGTTGAGCTCTAAATTACATTGATCTAATTTATTCATAAGAAATTCATGTAATCCACAGATCCGTTTACCAGAAACAACTTAGTTTTCAAATGTTAGGTGTAATGCACTAAACTCGAAAGTTGGTGAATTTCATCCCATTTTTTCACGAAATCATGGATGTGTACTTCGAAAAAAATCCAAATTACAAAGAACAACCAATCTAATGTCATTAAATATTCAATATTGTTGACAAACTGATATTAAAACAATTAGTCCCTTTGATAAATTTGAATAAATTTGTCTTCTTAATGCCTTATTCAAACTGATATTACTTTCTAGCCGGGAATTAGTTGCTTTTTAATATACCTAACATTCGAAAGCATAAGCCAAACTCTTGCTTAATATCACGTCGAAAGTCATGCCATTTTGAAATTTCTTTCAGAATGTAGCCGTATAGGACGTTATCATTAAAAAAAAACACTTAGTCAAGTTGGCATTATTCATTTACTTCTAACTAATAACCTTTACCAGGAGAAAAGGCGCCACTTTTCCTTCCTTTTTGTCATATACTGCTGCTTGACAAATATTAAGAAAATACACTTATTTCTTCACTAAGTAAACATCCTTCGTTTTGTTGACAATGATATAAATCCAGTCAATACGGTTTAAAATAAAGTATTGTAATTATTATTCAGGACATAACTGTCACAAATGGTGATATCATTTCCTTACCTTATTTCCACTGTTACTTTGTTTATGTATATAAATGAAGTCATATAATAACGATTATTTCCCAGTGTTAGTTTGTAAGGATTTGATTGGTTTCAAGTTTGACCGTGTATTGACATCATTTGGATAACCATTGAAATCAAGTTGTTTCGTGCTACTTTAAGACTTTTCAGAAGAACGTGAACAAGACCCCACCGTCAACAAATCTGAAACTAATCAGATCTTCACAAACTAACACTTGAAAATTAATCTAATGCTTACTAGTGAATGACTACAGGACGAACTTGTCTCGAGTTCTGATGAGAGGTTATAACCAATGGGATCCATCACGTCGCGTGTGCGGACAAACACTGGCTGGCGATGGCGCCGATTGACAGAAACTAGAATTCATAGGTAACTGAACTCTGTCTTAGTGACTGAATGGTGAACGAATTCGCCTCATTACCTGAAGGTTATGATTTCGATAAGTGACAGTGGGGTTATGTGTGCGTACTGCTGAAAAGACCCAAAACAGTCATCAAATACTTCCTGGTTTTCAGTGGTTCTCCAACTGACACCAATCCATGTTCAAACTTGAAATAATAATGATAAGATATCAGTCTTTTGGTATGATAATTTTATTGGGAAATATGACATTCGATACGTGCATGCAATTATGCTAATCACAAATACCAGTTAAAGGTTTGTTTCACTTTTACCTGTCGTCTTTCACTTAGCCGAAGCCTGAATGGCGGGTAATAGTTGCGCTACTACTAACAATTGGAAAAACTATTTCTTATTGTTCTGCAAAAGGCAGAACATAAAACTAATGATTCTAATTTCAGCTAACTGTTGTAAGACATACAAACGGCTTTCATGTTTGGAGACATTTTGTAGCTAGCTGTGTTCTTCATTTCACCACTCACTGTGGTCTGATTAGCTAGTCACACTACAGTAATCTAAGAACAGGTAGTCAGATGTCAAACGGAAATAATTTTGGTTGCCTACTAGTGTGATTTTGCTATTAAAAGTAGTTGTATGCAACAGTGTACGAGTATGGGTATATAAGTAACAGGAATTCTGGCATTGTTCTAAGGGACGGATATATTTTTATAAGAAAATAGTAAAATAGTGCAGATTTTTCTGTGAAGCGTAAAGCCTGGGAGAAGTTAACGAATATTCATTTACCTTAAAATTATTTTGTTCTCAGCTTAAAACATTAATGGATACCTTGTAAGCAGTCAATTTGAATGACATTATGCATGAACACTGAGAGAGGTAGCTTGGAGACAAAGTGTCCGATATTCTTGTAAACTTAGTTTTCTTCTTCCACTTCTATCATCAACTTTTGATGATTGAAAAACTTTTTCTGGGAGTTGAATGAAAGTTAACTGTCTCAGATCACTCTACTTAAAAGTGTTAAACATGCGTCAGTGGTTCAGGGGAAGAGTGCTTGCCACCTACGCACATGGTCCGGATTCAATTTTCAGCCGCCAATGAAGTCTTAAACTTCGCTGAGCTAGTAGTAAGCATGGTAAAGATCGGTTAGGCGTATTTTCGGTGATCACACCCGGTAAAAGAAATACCACCAATACTTAAACTTCATAGCTACAGTTTGCAGCCCTATCTTCCTTTCGGAATACAAAAGAAATGAGTAAAAACCTTTTCTATGGGCGTGAAAGTAAGTGTTAATGGGAAAGACAAATCCAGTGGTTTGTTCTTAAAAATGCTACAATCCACTAAACTTGTGAGTAAACGTCCATACTGGCGTCTTAACAATTCTACAAATTTAACTATTTCTAGTTTAAATGAAATACTGTTATGATAATGTACTTTCAGTTTGAATATTAGTTTTTAGTGTCAACTGTTAGCTGCTTAATTTTCCAACACCTTAAGTTGATTCTTCAGTTACGAATATTTTACAGCCAAAAGTAATCGAAATATGTAGCGGTAAATATGTATTCGATTCCACCTCGTCATAGAAATAGTTTTAAGAACAAATTGAAGGGAACACAAAAAGGACTTAATGTAATGCATCATATTCATCTAATTTCAAAGGCCTGTGTGGAAATACTGAGTCTCCTGGAAAGTTGCTTATGTTTCTGATACGAAAATTTCAAATGATAATAGGCTCACTTCACAGTCAGTAAACTCCAGCACACAAATGCACAGGAATAGGATAGCTGAACATGTGAACAATGATTTTAATGGAAAGTAATTGGCAGAACTTTTGACGATGTTCCTTATTTATAAATCAACACTGAATATTGCGAAATGGCTAAAATAATTCAACTGTATTACTTTTATGAAGTTATCACAGTATTTTTATTTATTGAAAACTATGACTTTCAAAAAAATGTTACGCTCTGTTAATATTAGACTTTTACCAAGATAATATAGTAAAATGCCTTTATGTAGATAGTGCCCAAGTGAATGTTAACAAATATGCACACACGAGTCTGTCAACTAGGTCGATATTCATTAAGTGTTATCATTGGGTGCTACCGATTTAATTCTCTTGAGGGGCTTATTTATAGTTAAATAGTTTACTGGCTGGACTGTTGAGCTCTATATATGAACAAAGGTCACCAAACTTTACATAAGCCTCTCTTTGTTTAGTACGGAATTAAGAATTTTAACGTCTGGCAGATTAACAGAAATATGACTGAAAAGGATTTGAATGGTAGACAAGTGATAACTATCTGTAAAAACGTATACCATAACAATATGTCATGACTGAAAGAATCTTGTTCTTTATGCTGGGAAATCTTCTGCACTCATCATAAAGAACAAGATCCAAATTTTCAGCACAGATGGGAAGTCAACCAGTGCTTCTATACTGGTTGGAAACTTGAAATGCGCTTCATGAAAATGATTTCCAACAAGTTAAGGACTTTTATCAACAGCTACATTCACTTCATAGTGAAGATCAAATGGCTGGCTAGCAACAACAAACTGTGGCAACAAACCAACCAGGGGTCGACTGCTCAAGAAATATGTAGAATAAAATGGAGATGGATCGGATATACGTTGAGGAGGCAGTCGGATGAAATTGCGTGCAATGCAGAGCGTAATCCCGATGGGAAGCGACTAGGTGGTTACCGGTGCGACAGTGACATGGAGGAGATCATGTCGCAAGGAGGAGATAACAGATTATAGCCAATCGCCGTTCCAGCTGAAGATGAGAGCATCAAATAGCAGAAAGTGGAGATGTGTAGTTGAAGGGATTAATAATAATAAAAGAACTGTTCAGAAAAGTTAAAACAAATACACACGCATACAAAATATACTGGAAGCCTGGAGCTAAGAGAAATCAGTGATTAACAGGCACATTACCATAGATTAGATTGATCAACTGATAAAGAATAAGGCACATAACAAAACAAAGTCAAATCTAGAGTCGATAAAGATAACCGCTAATGATGCGAACTGACAGCCAGTCATGACTAAGGCCGTCTGGAGATGCAGTTATATATCCGATGAAGAATCGGAATAAATTCCCTTCATATTGAAGTTTCAGATGAAGATGTTATTTATGAGGGTTATGAAAGCTTCTAGATTTAATCACTTAGTTCAGAGAATAAAACCACATCAACTTCAGAAGTAACTTTCATATCTATTAAAATACTCAACAGCCCTGTGATTAGTACATATGCGCTCGACATACACACTCAAAACAAATCACAGTAGACATTCAGTTTTTTCATCGCTTACTAGTGACTACTACTTCATTCCTTCAAATACTTAGAGGTGGACAAATAGTTAGTGCAATATCTGCTTATTTGACGTAATGTCAAGTGTTTAAACCAATGAGCCACATGTCCATCAGTGTAGTATCTACAATCTCACTTATTCCTTTGAAATAACTTAAAATCTCAGAGTGCATGAATACTGCACCTCTCAAGTGTATCTCTGAACGCATTAAAGCATGACCTCAGTGCAAACCAATCACTGATCTGATTCTACAGCGTGTGCATGATTCTCTGTTCTTTTCAACAACAAAAAAGAATCGCCGTCAGTGTTACATCCTGTGAATATCACTACCTACTATTCATTAATGGCAAATAAATCTACTTTTCACTGAAACTAGTTAAACATTAATAGTCAATAAAAGAAATCCAAACAAATGAAAATCTGCGTGATTACCGGTATGCAACAAATGGATAAAGGGGTAAAGGAACCAAAATCTACTGCTTTACTTAAACATATGTCAGAAATTAATTAAACATGACTTAAAATGGAACGTGATAAGCTATACATAAATGAATCTGTGGTAAATCATTAATTATTGGAAAGATAAAAGTAAAGCAACATATTTCGATGACAATCTAATGTGGTACATTTAATGTATTCACATAAAATAGCCATAAATATTATCAAGTGTTGGTTTACAGGGATTTTGATGTTTCCAGATTTGATCACGAGTTAACATCAGTTAGGGAACCACTGGAAAACTTTGGATTACTTAACAGGTATTTCACCCAGGTTTTCCAACGGTTCTTGGAGCTGATGTCAACTTCTGATTGAACCTGTAACCAATAAAATCCCTGCAAACTAAGATTTCATAATATTTATAGGTATTTTATGTGGATATATTAAATATCGTTTGTCATTATCATTTTATAGCTGAAATACATCTATGAACAACGTGATAAACAATGAATTTGACGTAATACCAGAGAGAATTCGGGTTTTTTGAAATGATTTGACTGTCTGAGCTGAGTCAAACCGGGCATCCTAATGATGAGTTCAGCCCCAAACGAGCGAGATGGCCATTCGGTGTTTAGTCTGGCTAGCAAGCACCAGGGGCTGATATAAGTGTTTTCAGAGACCTACTTAACCATTAAATTGTGTGTATGTATACTGAAAAAATAAAAAAAGAATGATGCCAGTGATAATGCGCAGTTGAATCAAATCGAAGGAGTTCTTTTTATCTCTCATAAAATCATTTTAACTCAAGCGATCACTTACGCCCTATCCATGGCTTAATAAACAACGATAAAACCGATTTATTATCATTATAACTTAACCGTCTAATTAAAAAAGAACTTAAAAATTAATTTTAGATTAATAACTAGCTTTTAGGAATGACTTTATTCTTCAGTCAGTCAGCTCACTCTCACATTTTGTCTTGTAGTCTTTATTCTCATTCTGTTTCATCTTCTTTATGCAACAGAAGCAGAAATACTAATAACAATGGTAATATTTTCATGTGTTGACTTGTGGGGATCTGATTGGTTTCAACCTAGATCATGGAGTGTTATCATTTAGAGAAGCACTAGAAACAAAAGAGTACTGAACAACGGTTTCCTCGTTGTTTTGAGACTCTTCAGGAGTGTACCACCAGAAATTGAACTCGGACAATATGGGCTCCTTGAATACTTTGCCACTAAGATAGAATCCAGTGCATCACACATTCCAGCTTCTGTCAGTTAACAACATTAATGAACATAGTGTAAATAACTACTCGTTTGGTTTGTAATTGTTCCTGAGAATTACGATTAAATTTTACATCTTCGATGAATATTAATAATGAAAAGTCTGTGTAATTATAGCTTTGACGGATATTGTCGATTTATTATTACCTCACACGTCATTTCACTAGAGTTTAGTTTTAATAAACAAGTTTAAATTAGTTGTGTCTGTTTTTTAGTCAGATGACATCAATCATTCCAAATAGCCCAGTTGAAAAAGTACTTTAAGTTGAGTTGTTTAGTAGGAGAATAAAGACAAACGTTACCACCTGTGTCATGGATTGAAAATCCCTCGCCTCTTTCAAAAAAGGTGGACTTAACACATTGAAAAATATTACACACTACATTGTTCTGTATTCATATAATAAAGTCTGCCGTGATCGTACGTTAGCTGCAGATAATCAATACATTTTACTCTAGTCTTTTTATAGTCTGTGGTGATTTGTATTATTTCAGGGTTTATTCTGTAAGTGAATGTGCAGAATGTTTGAGGAACTCTCAAAAAAAAAACATTTACTTTTTACAAAAGTAAAGTATTTCTTAGTTAATCAAACATTTTCATTTTAGAAAAAGTACTTAAGATTGGTGTTTTCAATGTTGTATAAGGAACAAAGTGTATATTATATGTTTTCAATATAAAAAACCTGTCGAGGTAATTTTAAGCCTGCTCGTAAATAGCATTCAGAATAACCAGAGAGTATTGGACAATCCTAGACAGTTCATGATCAAAATTGAAATCAATCAGTCCCCTGCAAACAAACATTTGAGAATCAATCTGCTACTTACTGGTGACTGACTACATGATGAAGTTATCTGAAATTCTGAACAGAAGTCATGACCAGTGACGTCCGCCTATGACACCGGCTAGTGGCCACGCCATAAGTCATGAATTGACAGAAGTTAGAATTAATTAGCGGGTCACTGGATTTCATCACAGTGGTTTATTGGTAAACGAGCTCGTATTGTAATCTGAGGGACCTAGATCCTATCTATAGTGTTGTGAATGTGCGATGTTGAAGAGTCCCAATCAGGGACGAAACCGCTATCCAGCAATCGCTGATTCTCGAAGGTTCTCTAATTGAAGTCATTTCGTGATCAAAATTGAAATCAATCAAATGCCTGCTAATGAACAGTTGCAAGTCAATCGGAAAGATTTGTCCTAATCAAAATTTAGTGATGAAACTTATGCCTGGAAAACAATTTTACACCCGTAGCTAATTTCGAGAAACAAGGAATAAACTTTGACAGGGTGACAGATTTAGGCACGGAGGACAGTGACTCACAGTGATTAAATTAATAAAACGACGAACTCTGTATATAGGCCAGTGTAAAAGCATTTGTTAAAAAGTAACTAATAGGTGAAATTGCCTGATCATGCACAAGCAGGAGGAGGTGCCTCCGTATATACCAAGCTGGAGCGTTTTCCGAAAATGAACGGCGACTTTAGTCATAGGAATGTACATAGACTACGAAATTAAATAAATTTCAGTAGTCTGCATTTACTTATTTTGCTTAAAAATAAAATCAGTGGGAATTACTATTGAAAAAACTATTTATCATGACCAGTGTTCAGTCTTACGGGATAATTGTATGAGAGACGACTTACCAGATTCACTGAATAAAATCATTTTTAGCAGTTCATAAACACAGCCACTGTGCTTAACAGTTATACAAACATGATTCAGAAGTTTGCGAATGTGGCCAGTTATCATCATTCAGTCTCTGACTACGTTTACTTAAATAAATACTTCCAAAACAGTGGCTTAGTTATAGCGCCTTTGGTATGAATTATCTCTGACCTTTAAAAAGGTTGAATTTTGGTTATTTTATTTAATCTATTTAGTTTAAATTGTGGATATAACAGGCTATCGATCAAAGAAAATCACATCAACAGTGATGTGACTGTTTAGTTCATTGGCAGTTCATTCATTTAGCTTAACATATCATTACACATTCATTACACATAATTACCGTACGCCTAATTCTAAATGAGTGATGATTATTTGACTCGCAGTAAAAATAATTCACTGGTTATGTATTCTAACCCAACCAACTCAACAGGCTGAGAGTTTTTATTTCTGATCTAGTGGTTTCTGATGAACAGTAATGTTCAAGTAATTAATAGGACAACACTCACATCAATACAAATACGATAATTTTCACTATTTTTGATTGGCTTCATTTGCGTTGACTTTTATACGGTAAGTGATCTGGTTATTTGATAGTGTTATAAGGTCTCATTTACATGCAGTCCAGTTCTTTATCAATTGACAGTGCGTCGTAAAAGCATCTGTTGTTTTTCCTAGCAGTCTTCTCCACTCTGCAGATTATTCTCAGCTTCCCCTTTCGTTGTTCATCTCTGTAATTGTTCGTTCTCTATTTCGACGTCCTTCAACTTTATCTTGAAGGTTCTCGGCACCAGGTGGCGATCTGAGCCCACATCTATTCCTCTTTTCACTTTTTTATGCAGTGGGCTGAATGCGTCTCTGCTTTCTTGAGAATAAAATGAAAGGTGTGTAATTTTCAGTTTGCTGATCTGGTGAAACTCACGTTGTCTTGTTAATAGACCAAACACCAAATCACTGAAAGCGTAGAAATACACAAATAGTTCTCTTTTCTCGTTCGTTTCTCTGAGTTCGTTTTGATTCGTGGTGAATTTTCCTCCTGTGTTGTCTGCTTTCAGTTTGTCATTCATATCATCGGTTAGGATTTTGATATCACCACTTAGGTCATTGTCCACTACTGTTTGAAATTATCTGCAAAAATCCTCCTTGCAAGGATATTAATATTTTTCTGTGCATAAACTTCATAATTTCTTTAGACTGTAAGCACCTGATGAGAATCCGGTGGAATAAACGGTAGTACCAACTTGTTTTTTCCAAAAACTATTGCTTTCGCTTTATTCAGATTCACGAAGGGGAATAAGTGCATAAAGTCCTCCTTCTTCTTTACTGGGTCTGTGTTATTCGTAGGTGCGTAGCACTGAATATGTGTAACTTTCCCGAATTTCGAGTTGCATATTATTTTCATTATACAGGAGGAGGCACGTTGGTATTACAGAGGTAGAATTCTCATGGGGTTACTAATCCAACGCATAACCTTACTTGTCTTCAAAGGCTTAAGAATGAATAGTGAACTAGACATGTTTCATGTAGTTTTATAATACTGTGGAACCTGAATCTTAGGAAGTTTCTTCAGACGTCATATATATATATATATATATATATATATAAATGATGGGAAATATCTGTGACTACTGTGAAGATTTTTGATCGGTATTGTGTTGTCTGATCCTAGAAAAATATTTCGTCTTTTCACTATCCGAAAAGTAAATATTCTGAAGTCTTAGGCGGTAGACCTGATACTTCTGTTATGTATGTCTTACGAAGTTGAGAATGTGTTCTACAGTGGGAATTAAAAAATAAGACGATTTAGATATCCACGACTTTTTGAACGTCAGCATTTACATACTCGGTATCAGTAAGAAAATTAGCTTATTCTAAATTATTTCAATTATTTACAAGCATTAGAACTGAATATTACTTAGAAGTTCCATTGAAAATTCAGAAATTGAATTATAGACCATTTGTATTATAGTTCAAAAACAATTTGTCAAGGAATTGTGAATCAGCATATTGTGTAATCTATTATTCTCAAGGTACAATCCTTGAAGTTGGATTTCCTCTCCGGGAAGATAACACTATTACAAGTTAGGTCTAGAAAGTATTATCGTTATGGCAAAAGATATCCAATAATTATAGGACATCAGTATATTTAGACTACCTTCTGAATGTATCAAAGAATATAGATGTAAGTCATATTACTCTATCTGCTTTAAAAAATGCAGAGTTTTTCAATTAGACCGTTGTATGCATTTGATGAACAAACACAATAAATGTGACTTACCCATTGTCTTCATAGCGTCATTTAACTCCACAATGTTTTAATTTTGTGCAAATTAGTTGATCATTTGATGATCTGATAGTGGCAACAATTCATGTGATGAGTATAGTCGCTCTGAAAAATGATTGAAGGAATAAGATGTTCCTTTTTTTCTTACCACCGTGCTTCATAAATGTTGTTGTCAAAATTCTTTTTCGTCCCTGATAGGTGAATACTACATCTATAGGGTGAGAAAATTTGGGCTTCGTGTTTTATGATTGGTAGATCTCAAGGTTATGCCTAAACATAACCTTGTTAGTTTGATTCGACCAGTTGAAATACTGAGGACAGAATTTCTTCATAACATCAAATTTTGGTTTTCAACCAACGGTTAAAGATAGTATCTTTCCAACTAGTGAGTTGAAACAATATTTTTTCAAAACAATAAAGCGAATATATTCATCATTCACACAGTAAAGAAACATACAAAGTAATTAGATTAATCGACATTCTGAAGTTTTGATTATAATAACAAACTGTCCTGTTTCCAGTTTGCGAACAAAAATCAAGTGAATAAATAATAAGTAGGCGAACAAAATTTAATGTTGTAGATAACGGAAGATGAGTCGACTATTTATGTTCTTTGGGTTCATGAATCGATTTGATTTATTGATTGATTATTTGGGTACATTTTTCACTTAACTTATAGTGATTTAAGCTTGGAAAATATGTATATTTGATGAATCTTGGTAGTAAAAGGGAAACTCTGATAACTAATAATAGTGGCAAATGATTGCTAGTAGTGCATCAGGGGTTCACTGGTAGAATGTTCGTCAACCATGCATGCGGTCCGGGGCCGATTCCCAGCAGACGCACTTCTAAAACCCGTGCAGCTGATAGTAAGCTCAGTGAACAGGGAAGTTTTGGAGAGAGATCAGCAACCATTCTCCGTAAAAATGACGACACAACTGCTACTGAGACTTCCCAGCTCGAACTTGATGCCTTATGTTCCATTCGGAACGCATAAGAACGAAAACAAGGCCTGCCTCAACTGGTGTAACTATATACTTGTTTGAATTCAAACTAAAAGTAACAACACTAACTTTCAGGATTCTAGGTTCTTCTCACTTGTTTGACTGGCTATGCATTACCAGAAAAGTTGTTCTTTGCAAAAAATGCAAATGAGTTTATGATACTGAAGCACTGTCAATTGGTTTTGAAAACAAAATCAAGTTTTTGCATTCATTAAAAGTGATATTATTATTTTGAAGGATGACCAGATATGAATCAAACTTGAAATAATATATACATATTTTGAGCAGCATTGAAGTTTTAATACTAGACCGAGACATATTTTCACAATGACTGCTAACTCCTCTTCTAGGGTGAATAGAAACAAAGCTGCATAACAATTCATTTTATATACACTTTCGAATAACCTGCTAGCTTATTCAGTTGAACTTTGTTTGATTACATTAGTGAATGACAAGTGACAGATCGCTGCTGATTAGCACCGCTATGAATGTATTCAAATGTATAGAGCAAAAATATTGATGTCTATAGATGACGCATCATATTATTAGTCTAAATGCTATTAGATGACATTGGAATGAAATTTAATAACTAATTGATGCCATTCTTATTGCACAAGTAGCCGCAGATAATTCGTCAGTTATCTTTAAATGATAATTTGTCAGTATAGTTCTGATCATTAAATTCCTAAACGATGAAATGCTGATTTCTTATTAATTCAAGGGTGAAAGCTGTACGACAATTTGCCATCAATCAAGAAATTATTTTAACTCCAAACCCACATGTCCGTACAATGTTACGCATCTACTGCACGTATATATATATATATATATATATATATATATATATATAGTTCCTTTGGTTTCTATGGTCCTTGAAACTACATTTCGATCAAATCCACAGTTGCTTATTTTCATTCAAGAAGAACATAGAACTTCAGGCTTGATTTTTGAAGTTTCAGTAGAGGAGATGTGTTTATACAAGGTGAAGTTACTAGTCTCACAGTAAACCTTACTGGATTTCACGGCTAGTCATCATCCACCAAACGAAATATACTATTATCTAATGTTTTGGTTTAAGTTAAATTAAGTTTTTACAATTGTTAAGCTTCTCAGAATAAAAACTACTGCAACTTATTCATCGACAAGGAAGGAGAAAAGATTCACCCACTAGACAGCAGTTTAAAAACTCAACCACTGCTTCAATCTTGGTTAGAGTATCACTTGATTTGAAGGCGCCTAACAGCGACATATTATACCGAGCACATTGAGTCAAGCAGACAGCCTTCATTTCTTAGTTGGAGTAATGCACGAAAAATAATAATTAATCATTAAATTTTTGACAAAATGTGTCTTCGAAACAAGAAGTATTGATTAGCGTCTATGCAATACATTTTTACTCATGAAGTCAAATAACAGAACGATCGGGTGAGAATTCGTTTAACAGAAATAAAGAATTCTACTCTTATCTTCACTCAGTTTAACTGTTTTATCAACAACAAAAACTATGGCTTTCTAAAATGATAATTAATATTTGCAAATTATATGGATGTTTCCGATTTGACTGCGTTCTCTGAGCCGACGCGTGTGAGTGGGAGCTCAGTTGCGAGGCCTTCATTGTTCACCCAGACAATATCTTCACTTCCTGCTTCACTGAAAAGTGGCTTTTTGAATTCTCCGTTAACGACATAACTGCTGCCACTCTATCTGGAAAGACAACAAAAGCTTGCCAATTAAACCATCCTGCTTAGAGAACAATGCTGTTTTTTAAAGACTAGTAAAGTATGCCCCAAAAATTGAAGTAATGTTGTACAGTGAAATAAACTGTGGTGTGTAAACTCAACTTTGCTTGTAGGTGGCTACCTGGATTGGATTTTTATTACTGGGTGCAACAAAAACTGATGGATCCAAATTTATCTGGTCAACCAGACCACAGAAGCATTATCCATATCAAAGGCGTATATCTTCACTTTATTGTTCATAAACTCATTCATGTATACAGAGAAAAAACTAAAAGAATTATTCTTCAGAGCTAACCTGTTTTTGATCAATTTTTACTGACTTATTATTAATCTTTAGGTGAATGTAATTCGACATATAAATTTTCAAACTGGCTGAATAACTATTAATCCCTTCCAGTGGCAAATACTGTAAATTTGTAGACTTAGGAAATAAACGATCGTTTATTTGTCTTCTGTATCTTGAACTACACCCACGAAATGAATTCTCTTTTTCTTGGTCATATACGTAATACTTCAGCACTCATATGTGCTCAGCCTTACCTCAGCCTTAATATCCAAAGATAAATGGAGAATTCACTCCAAAATAGAATTTTCAGTACAGAAAATGCTAGAACAAGTCTTCTAGTTGCTCCAGGTGACAGATATGCCTTCCTAACTAAACAGGTGCTGTTAACATGAGACCATCTTGCGTACATTAATGCGCCACACAATATTCTGCCTATTGAAATACATTAAATTTACACTATGTCATATTATTTCAATCATCCAGTTACACTGTTGTATCAAAATCTCTGTTCACCCTAGTTCTTTAATTGTTTTCAACCTACTGGAAAGAAATGAAAGGATTATTTATTTGAAAGGATTGCAATATCTTTTGGTTAGAACAAATACTGCATCACATCATGTATATTATCTGTCATTATTTTCCTGGAAGATTCTATACAACAGGTGAATATATATTGTGCAATAAAACACGCTGAGAATTCCGCATAATTTATAAGAGAATTATTCAAAGCAAAACCATTATTTTATTATTATTTATTACTATCAATTTTAAATTTGTGACAATATTTTTCTGGTTAAAAAAGTGTTGAGCTTTTATTAAGAAATAATGAAGTCTTCATGAAAATTTGCTGCGGCTTTTAAGTTCAGCAAAAAAGGTGTCGTGTGAAGATAAACAAAGTGATTTAAAATTCACGATTGCAAAACGGGAAATTCCAGGTGAATTCCACTTGCTTGCATGATCATCAAAAGAATGTAAGTTTCCTGTTTTTGTGCTTAGAATACATTGAAAAGCAAAGGTTACATAATTATGAGGAAATGTACAAATTATATGATAAAACAACAATTAAATTCATCTAGCAATCAAATAAAATACTATGTTTATTTTCTGTACTCCTATAATAATAGACAAACCTTTACAAAGTGGATCTTAAAACAATCAGAGACGTATGCATCAGTTAGGAGTTTCACCAATCTCAAGTAAACTGTTTCTCATACAGAGATCCAAACACATTCTGAGGTCATACGGCAAAATGATAAACAATGGACATTGAAAGTTTTTGAGTTCTGACCCACTTGCTCATTACTAAACCAGGTGATCATGGAAAGCGTTTTTATCACATGGTATCATATTTGCATTGCAGAAAAGTGAAAGATTCGGAGAATAAGATATTCTAGTGCTTCCTGGTTAGAAATGACAAAACAGCCTAGAAAACTGTCAAGTTCTTGAAAATTTATTCTCTGAAGAACTTGCCTTATCACTTACTGTAAATTCATCAGTAATTTCTTAGAATTTTAAATGACTTGAAAATGAGTCACTCAAAGAATTCCTTGTCAATGTAAGAGATGAGAACCACTTTACGTTTTTTCAGGGCGATTCATTTCATTTCTAAATTCAAGCATCAACTCCTCTATCTTAATCTTTAGCTAAAAATTTCACCACTGAGTTTTGAGTGAAACATGAAGGCTAGGTTTCCCATCGTTTCCATTTTGGATTCACTGAAAGTTTCATCATATTTTTCATGATTCTGATTTTATGTATCGATTCATAAGCACAGCAACCGACACACCACAAACTCTTCTAATTTTGCAAGGCACCTGTCTTTCTATATGGATTTTTCAAAAATATGGTAATCATATTATGGCTAGACTACAGTTTTATGTCATAACAGAAAAGGTTTTGCAATAACTGAACAGTCAGATTAATAATGTTAATGATTTACCATAATAACTCAACTATTTAAAAACAAGGGCTTTGTAACTTTCTACGTATCATTTCTTTTCTTAGTCTCTCTCCCTCAGTCAAAAACATATCACATATAATACTCAATGTAGCCATCGCTTGTGATTGGTTACAAGAAGGTTTAGAAGCGAAATGGTTATCTCTTTAAACACATCCCTTAAGAAAGTTAGCTTGCCTTACGTTTTGAGATTATTGCATTTTTGATGAAATATATAATTTACTTAAGTCAGCTATAAATTTATTATTGATTGATTAGACCAAAATGTTCGACTATTTTGACATGCCGCTTCGGCGTTTGAAATGATGGGCACTGGGTCAGGGTCCCGGTGGGAACACCAACACTCACTGGGGACTGCAGGTACATTCGGCTGACGACTCCGAAATAGAAAGAAATACGCATCCTGTATTCCACTGCATGTTATCATCAGCCAGATTACTTGTAGTGTATAATTATTTGTATGACAGATTCTAAGCTACTGAAAATACATAAGTAATTAATAATGTATAAGTATCCACATAAGAATCATATACCATTGAAGAAGACCGATGATATCAACACCATACCTTTATGTTAAAGTTTGTCATGAGAAAAGTGATTTACCTGAGCAGAACAATCTGTGAAAAAAAAGAATTTATGAATATACATCAGCCTTAAGCCTGATACAAAAGCTATGTTAAAATTATGTAAATTTCATCGTCTAAATTTTAATCATCCCACTAATGCAACTGTTGGACATTGTTTTAAAACTATTAATTATTTATAAACCTTTCTTCAGATCAATTTTATTAATAAAAGTATTAGAATCACAAGACTGTAATTGTGTACACATCTTACTTTTCAAATTTAGCACTGATTCATGCAGAAACTGCTCACATGTCTTGTGATTTTAATACTTTTAATAATAAAATTGATCTGAAGAAAGGTCTATAAATAATTAATAGTTTTAGTACAATGTCCAACAATTGCATTAGTGGAATGATTAAAAATTAGTTCTGTAGCATTACTCCGTATTGTTTGCAACAATAAACTGTGATGAAATGTAGAGTTCATACTTTCCAAAATAGTAAAAACTATAATGCCCCTTTCCTTTAGAAAAAACTCATTTTATTCCAGTATTCAGTCAAAGTACTGAAAAATGTCTAAACAAAGACTTATTACCAAACTAGACAGTTTCTGACTCCCAGTGTCAGTTGAGCATGTTTACGCCAGTGGCTTGACTAGTGTCAGTGGTTAGAGCCTCTCAGTAAGTCAACTCAAAGAAAATCATGATACGACAGATTTATTCCATTTTTAACATTAAAAATAGAAAAGTCTTGTTTGTTTTAACATATTACCCACAGTCTCTCCACTACATTTTACCTATTTGGTTAAGCAAATTTTTACGCAAAGCTGAGTCTTCACTGATAAGTTTAAAAATGCATTGAACTTTACTAACCTTCAAATGAACAATTAGCAATCTATTTTTTAAAGGTCAAAAATTTTGATCCTTTTTAAAATTTTGCCTAATAACAAGACTACAAAGTAATAAACTTATGTCTTGTCAATAAGTGAGTAGGCACTGGATTTAAATAATCCTAAAATTCATTGATTTAAATCTTTCCAGATCTCCTTTTTATTCAAATGTTTACAATTTCAAGGGTAATTTTCTTGTCAACTGTTCACCATATTACTGGACTACACAAATATTACGACTTATCACTTCCATTAGTAGGAAATCAATTCAAATTTGAATCACAGTCAACTTGTAAGATGTGTAAAAGTGAAATAAAATGAATAAACTGTTTTGGGCAATCAATTTTCTACAATTACATTTCTCGTACATCAATCAAATCTTCTGGTAATGCTCTAGTTTTCTGATGTATAACAGGAAAAGTTGACAGTCAAAAAGGAATGATTTAAATAGTAAGGTAAATCAATGGCGAAATCAAGAAACTCGAGTAAGGGTGTGATAACACTGTCAATATTAGAACTCTCTCAATATTTTATATCGGTGTACTAAATATGAGCAATAATCTTTGTTTCTTTACGTTGAAGTCGGTAAAGACAGAATAGACAAATAACTGCTGTAGTGCTTTACTCGTGTCCATTATAGAATAATTATTCCCAACGGTTAATGAAAATATTGATGTAATGTACTGAATTTCATAGACTCAATTTTCATTTTGCTTTCTCTAATTAACTTGGTCAGTATACTTCAACAGATACTATGGAATTAACATTCGTATCGGTTGGCGTTTGATGATCAATGTATGAACACCATATTATGCATCACATTAATTTATATGCTATTCCTATGTGAATTTCTTCATGAAATAACATCAGCTATAGAGTCAAAGAGTCGTAGTTCGGGATATCAGCAATGAGTAGTCATAATCCCTTCAGGGTATGAACCCAAGAACTTCAAGTCTCAAGTTGACCACCACACATAAAATTTCGTTCACTTGCTTCAACTATTCACACCAAACAGAAGAAACTAATTTGAGAGACTAATGACTATTTTTTGAATCTAAAGCTTTCAAAAGAATTGCTCATAGCATTAAGCGAACCACACAATATGACATGACATTGTGCCATATCTGATTAATACTCTAAAGCAAATATTTTGCATCAGTTGCTATATTTGAAAGGTGAACATGAATATAGTCTTTCGAAGATAAATTTTGATTTAAATCCTTCACTTAATAATCTCCATAAAGAGTTAACTTGGAATCAATAAAAGTTTCAGAAGTTTGTTTTGTAAGGATTAGATTTGCTTATACGAGTTTGACCACAGGGAGTATTGGACAGCTGTTTCATCCTAGTTTGGGAATCACCGGAAGTACGCACCCACCACCAGGGTACGAAACCACGACCGTCCGGTTACAAGGCAAGCTCGTATACCATTCAGGCACTTACTGGTGGTTATGGTAAATCACGAATTGTTAGAGGTTAGCACTCATGGTTCACTGAATCAGATCCCAGTATTTGAATGGTATACGAGCTTGTCTTGTAACTTGGAGGTCCTGGGTTCAAGCCCCAGTGAGTTCGTAATGCCGATGATTATCAAACTAGGATGAAACAGCTGTCCAACATTCCCTGGTTTTCAGCGGTTCTCTAATTGATATCAATCCGTTGTCAAACTCGTGTAAATTAAATGAACCCCTTCCTTGTTTTCATAAAAATTCTCACATGTAGAGCAGTTGAATACATAAATATAGCTAACGCATTACAAAGTAGTTGGCACATTAATATAGTGTGAAGTATAAACGGTATACATCATTGAAGTTAGGCAAAATAAGTAGTAACAAGGAGAAAAATACTGCCGGACAAATATAAACTGAAAGTTAGCGGAAAGAAGGGGATACCGCCACTGACCAAAAGGATACCTTTCTAGTCTTGTCAGTTGTACCATCCACCCTTTTCAGAATAAGAATGAGTTTTAGGCTTTTAATTTCTGGTAAATAGTAAAAATGCAGAGCCTGGTAGTTATTCTATCTCTTTTTTACTTTGCTCGGAGATGATCAGAAACAAAAAGGCAAAATGAATGTCTTCATCTACCTTAGAATCATAGGCTGGGTTTCACTGCATTGCAGTGTTGTACGGCTGTCAGCAGTACTCAAACTCTGCACCAGCCACTCTGGCTGTTAAATTAGAATAAACTGACTTGTGAGGATAAGTGATCGAGCCTTAAAAACCCACAGTTAACCTTACTACAAATGTATCTATCTGATGAGTGTTGGTTGACAGGTTGCTACTTTCTATATGCAACTGATTTTAAAAACAGAGCTTCATTATTAATTTTTAGAGACATTAAAACTTTGGTAACTGTAAAATTACAACTTATCAGAAACACGTTTAATAAGATTATTATGTTATTTTTCATTCTGTTCAATGTAATAAAATGTATTCAGCTAAGCGACATTGCAAGTATTTTTCACCTCTAATCCACTGTGTAGAAGTATAGACAGTTACAACAGAGGTTTGTTACAGTTCAGTTTACAATTTCACGTGCTTAACTTTCAAGCTTTCAGTTTTAATGACAACTTCATCTGCCCACATTAGGCTAGTGTGTGGGTAAGCTAACTGTCTATCCACTCTAAGTGCTTTAAAACATTAGTATTGTGGCATATACCCTTTTTTTGTGGTTGTATTCTCTGAGCTGGGTGATTTAATTGCGAGGCTTTCATTGCCCTTATAGATAACATCTTCATCGCAAACTTCAGTATGAAGTGAATTTATTCGAATCCCTCATTAGTGACATAACTGCATCTCCTGACAACCTTTGTCATGATTGGTTGTTAATTTGCATAAGCAGTTCACTTTTCTATTGATTCAGAGTTTGACTCCGTTTTGTTACGTGTCTTATTCTTTATTAGTTGATCAATCTAATCTATGGTAATGTGTCTGTTGATCGCTGATTTTTTATTTTTTATTTTATTTTTTGATTACAGCTTGATTCCACACTGTATTTTTGGTACAAGTATGGAATTTTCAGCATGGATATCGGTAGTCCAAGTTTTACAGGCTAACCATAAATATCAGGTGTGCGTCGGCATGGGATCGAACCTCGGACCATGTACATGGTCGGCGAGAGTCCTAACCACTGTGCCACCGTCTCAGCACCAAGCTTCTAGGATTGACCTGTTATATTCGCTGTTTCCACTGTTTAAACTTTTTAATTTTCTCATTCGAATTAGTATTCATAGTTGTCTATATGCATCATTGTCTAAGAAAACATGTATCTTTAAAAGAAACAGTTCACATTCTCAGATTCGGAGTCGAAGTAGGCACTTTCTTTGACCAATATAGTGCAGTTCATGCAACTTATTTCGTAGATTGTGTTGATCTCGTCTTACTTTCTGCTGAGTTTTTGGTCTGCAAAATACTTAATGAAGTGACTGTGCTGGTTTGCGTGTAAGGTTTCAGTATTCTAATCGTTATTTCGGAAACAATCTTTATATGTCGTAGGATGAATTTTTTCTGGTTTCTTAGGATGACTTTTGCTTGTAGTTTGATTCGAGTTGAGACATTTCTCGGGGAAACTGTAGTAATATCCACAGTTAATAAATATTTCTTTTCTACTCACCGCAGTACTGGAATGTGATAGTGTGGTTTAACTCTTCCAAATAATGTTTGAACACATTTTGTTTTGTAACTGCTGGATTAATTCTGTTGCTGTGTGGTATTTATTCTATATTAGTTGATTCCTGTATACCTGAAGGATCATTGTCCTTCTGCAAACAATATTTACAGGTAAATCACTCACCTCAGAGGACACATCGATACCGTCCATTTGAGTTACAAACCTCCCCTAATATACATATATATACCTTCGTTGGTATTTCTTACTGCTGATCTGTGCACAGGAGCGAAGAGACAACGAATATCATTATTGTAAGCCTGGACTAAATTTGTAATTCAGACTGATTTCAACTTCTGCTACTAAAAAGATCTGAAGTTCGACTGCGATTCAACGGCAGGAACAAAAATATAATCAGCTCAGTATTCATTAATGTCTGAACCATTAAAAAACCAGAGAATACATGAAATTTCGATCAGCGAATTATTTGGTCAGTATAATCACCCGATAAGGGGAAGTAATTACGTGCATCTGTTTTTCAATATTTACACAAAATACAAATTCTGCCTTTTAAAAAGGGGTACAAAACTAATTTATTGATTTTATCTTTAATCTAGTTCAGAATGACCATTAAAAACAGAATAATACACAAAAGTGCGGTTTTATCTTCTTCCATCTGCTTTCATTTTTATTTAAACACTGATAATATTCACGTGGTTTAAAAATAAAACAAGGCGGTGGCCATTGTTGAAACTGGTTAGAATTGTGAACAATTTTTAACTGAATGTCTTATAGCCAGCACAACTAAGGTGCAAGAAATACACAATGCTTACAAAGAATCTGTGTGGGGATTAAATGTCCAGTTTTTGTTCGTCTTTACGCACTATATACATCCATTTTATGTTACCTAATAATGCTGATGGAAAGAAGCAAGGTTAGAATCTATTGCATATGCTCTGAAGAAACATTCTACAAAGAACTAGAAACCCTTGGAAACAAACTAATATAAAATGGACATCCAACCTCCTACGTCATCAAACACCTCAAGAGAAAGATAGATGCTTCACGAAATTTGTATGTGCCGAAAAAACAAATAATTTGAAATTCAAGGGAGATGCAGTAAGTGAAATTCATCTGCTGAGAACAATTCAAAGAAGGTTCTTTGCTGCATTTCTACGCCTCATCTTCTTCACACATACTCTTCTTCACCAAAATATCATATCAAAATCCCACTACTGGAAACTTCATTATGCATTTACCGAATCACTTGCTGCTGTGGGGTTAAGAACACTGTCTAAACGAGCTCACGAACACTTACTAGCATGGTTGTCAAAAGAAGAATGCGAAACAGTCACCAGCTCAATTCTGGAGCACATTATTACTTCTGGTCACGCACTATCAGGAGAGGTTTCTTTCACAATCATATAAAAAGTACGATCAGGCCGTTGAAAAAGGCTTTGTTTACATCGTCTTCATTCAATCCATAAGGAGAAAAGTGAACTTTGCCTTCAAAAATTTTTTAACCGGCATCTTTTACTACTTTGGTCTTAGTGTCAATTTCATTCTCCCGAATTGTTGTATAGTGAACTAAATGTAACCCATTTCCAATCCTTTGTTCTGTTGTTTCTTTTCATTTATTTCCAAATGGTTATTCATTTGTCAACCTTCCAGATTACATAAAACTATTCACTATCTTTTCATGCATTGTTATTTTATACACACTGATTTATTTTATTTATTAACCGACGATGACCTCTAACCTTCGCCATCACAGTACATATAAATTCCTTAATAAATGAACAGTCTTTGAAATGAATTTAAGAATACAGACCTCTTTTCTTACTTATTTATTGATAAATTGTAAACTATTGCATAGGTGTATCATTTTGGTCGGAAAATGAAATTACTTTCTCAGGACAAGAAAAATCTACTTTGAAAACGTAATTCAAATATAATAAGCCTACTGAATAAACCTTCTTGGTTTCAGGATTTCTTCATGAGCTGACATCGTTTAAAAGACCATTGGAAAACCTGGGAGTATGTGGTGATTGATTGTATTGCTTAAATACTTACTGTTGTTTGTTAATATATTTCTTATATGAATTCTTTGTTAATTTAATACGATTACAAAATAAATCAAATGAACTGTAGTCAATTTATTTTGTAATCGAATTAAATTAACAAAGAAACTGTGTAATTGGCACAATCATCGTGTTTCCACTCTCCGTTGTCTGCAACAGAATGCGTATCCTAAATTCGTAGCTGTCCAGTCACCTGACAACTTCAGTAGGTCGAATAAAGCAGCTCAATTTTCGGAAAGAAGACAAAGTAATAAGTTTGACAGGATGCTTCAACTAAACTCTAATCTTAAACACCATAACTTTGAAAATACCTCTAATCATAAAATTCTAGATACTAACAGTTTGAACAGACATGAAAGTGTGATGTTAGATGACGCATAGGAAATCCTGATTAATAAATAAGAATGGATATGTATCACTAACTGATAGTAATACTTGGTCAAAGTTTCCCGACTGTCTATATCTACTTATGGAGACGTTAAGACATTGTTTTACAACTGTTTATTCGCACACACACACACATACACACTGTTTAAAGTGTTTAACCAAGGTAGATCAATATTTGTAAGTCTGAGGTCAAATTTTGATCACAACTCGTACAATTTTGTTTATTATACTTGTTAATATTTGTTTTATGAATCATGATTGGACAAAGATTTTAAAAACAAAAGATGTTCCTTTTATATATAAACCTCTGTTATGTTAATTTCCATTAATTTCCCTGAAGAAGTTCGGACCAGATTGCCGAACAAAACGTTGGAATTACTCATTTCAATATCGCTGAGATTTTACAAATATAATTTTTTACAAATGTCTACTTCTCACTCGGCGCCCAAATATTATAGATCTATTCTGTCAAATCTTGACTACAGTTCATTTGATTTTAACAAATCACTTCCACATAACAACGTTCGAAACACGAGAGAGGGCTCAGTTCAACAAACTTGTTCGTGCTCCCAACCATAAGATTAAAGACTTTATTCTTCAGCTTCAGATACAAGCTTCAAAGTGCAACTTTGGAGATCAGCTGCATACTCAACTACGTGATCGTCCAATTGCTGGAATCAATATTCCTAAGTTAGAGAAGGAGTTGGTTCAGATTCCTTACTGTACCCTTCAAACTGCTAAAGATTTATGTATTACATATGAAGATATCAACAGTGAATACTCTGCTCCCACTACGTCAGTGCCTGATGTCATGCTGTCCAAAGTGAATAATACAAGTGTTCATAGAAAGAAATCCAAACTGTTGTCCAAATGTAATAGAATGCAGCGAGAGATCAAAAACATTAAACCGTGTTTTTCCTGTGGATTATTAGATCTACGAAGCACTTGCCGTTTCTGGAGTGCTCAGTGTGATAAATGTGGCAAAGTTGGACGCATCAAGTCTGTTTGCAGAAGTTCAAACACTTATGCTATTCAGAATTCTCATGATTCTCCCAATTTGTCTGGTAAAATGAAGTCAATTCTCTTTCGACTTTTCACAATACTCAATCTCATCTAATGAAAACCTTCACTACAAGTTCTGCAAGTCAAGCGTCAACTTTATCACGTGTTTTTAAAAATGAGGTGAGGCCGAGTTTCGATGTGACCTGTCTAAAACACGGAAAAATTTGTTAGAGGTTGAAGAGAGCTTGAAAAGTAGCATTGAATTGGTTGGTCGTTTACAAGTGACGAATAAAAATTTGATAGTTAAACTTTCAGCTGCTGAGAATTCCCTTTTAATGATGGAGAAAGAATTCTGCAGACTGGTAACTCAAGTCGTTGAGCTGGAATCTGAGAATAAACGAAGTAGTGAAAGGATCCGTGAACTTGAATGTTTTGTTGAGTCAGCGAAAGGTGTGCAGAAGGATTTAGAACATCCGTGTGGAGTGTTCCGGAAACAAGTGAGTGAAATGGAAGCTGGCTGGTTGTCTATTCATCAACAGCTGACTGAGACGAGAGGGCAACTGATTAAAACAAAGGAATTGCTGCTTATGCATAGATTGCGTCTGTTGAATGCAGTGCATACAAGTACACATGAAAGTCCTGCTAAACTATTCAAATCTCGAATTCTCAGAAAACATCTGATGTCCACGACTTCTGATGTACATTATTGCAGAGGGAATTACTATAGACCTTCTGTCGGAATCATACTACAAAAAATGGGAAGTCGAATGGTGAAGATATTAGACATCGAAGATTATTCAGTTCAAAATAGACACCTGGATCAAGTGCAAATAAATGAAATAATTCATAAATAAGTCCAGATGATACTGATGGAAATAATAACACAGAATCAGTTAGAAGATTGCAGCGACTTGCAAGCAAACCGAGACATCGTTATAAATATGCAAGGAGACATTCGACGTGTGGCGGATGTGGTAATTGACAATTTCTATCTCTGTATTGCTTAAATACTTACTGTTGTTTGTTAATATATTTCTTATATGAATTGAATAATAATTCCACCAAATACAAATTCCTAAATTCATTGTGAAATACAAATACTATTATTACAAATAATTACAGCAGAGTATTGGACATATGTCTCTTCATTCTAGTTTGGGACTCCTCAGCAGGACGTACTCACTGGAGTTTGAACCCGAGTGCTTCTGGTTACAAGGAGAGCTCCTAGACCATTAAGCCATTGCGACTCGATCCAATGGTTCATGAATTCCAGCTTCTGCCAATTCACGGTATGGATCGGGTCCCAGTGGCTCAATCGTCTACAAACTCTCCTTATAACGGAAGGCCCTGGATTCGAGTTCCCGTGGGTGCGTACTGGGAAGAGTCCCAAACTAGGAATAAACAGCCGTCCGATACTCCTAGGTTTTCCAATGCTCTTCCTGACGATGTCAGTTCCCGGTAAAATCCTGAAACTAATCAATTCCCTGCATACCAACACTTGAATACCTTCTTAGCTTGTTTAACTATGTTCTTTCATTCTACAGATAAATACTATAATAAACATTACTCCTGACTCCTAAATAACATAGTTTACTTAAGCCTATGCAGAAGAATATTCCTAAATAGAACAGAAATCTGTCTAAAAACGAATGAACTATGCTCCCGGTTTACAACGAGACTGGTTCATATGCTTAATCCAGTGTCGTTTCGATCAGCTAGTGTGTCTAACACATTCTTCGAGGCAACATTGTGAATAATATCTGTTAGGTAATTTACTTATAGCTTTGAGATCACAACCAAAAGGTGAAGTATAAATATCCTGATAGATTATAACCAGCACTTATATATGTATTCACAAGAAAGAAATGGTAATAGTGTCTGGAGCGTGGTACTTTCAGACATACGCTATTAAGCCGAATAATATAAAATTCTGTTTATCCTGAGTCTAGAAATTGTGATTAAAAGTTACTTTTTAGATAAAACTTGATTTACTGTATCGATAAAATAGATATATTGTGATTACAACAAAACTCCATTGACCCCATTGAGTACCTTTGTAATAGAAAAGTAGTTTTAAGTTTTGAAACAATAAAACTTCAGCTGTAGTTTAATCGTGATTGATTACTGAGTGTTAATTGTGATTATAACTTAATAGGCTATGTATACTACTGTCAGGGTGACGATCTTAAGTTTGAATAGTGTGCCATCTAACTTGATTTAACAATCCACTTAGTGTTATAGTAATTAATAGAAATTAATTTTCCACTTGAAAAGCAGGGAATGAAAACATTCAAATACTATGAATCCTCTTTATCTTCCTTCAAACTACAATGCAAACATCCTGCATACACCGTATTGACTTCACAGAACAAAATTCCTGACCTAATGGCAGTATGTCATGCAGCGTTCTAAATACGAGTTATGAAATACTGAAATACATCTACTTTAGGGCAGATTTGTTTCTGCTGAAGGAAGGTCAATCGATTCGCAGTACTAAGAAACTGACTTTCGAAAGTTTAACGGAATAGTCTCTCACATGATTATGATCACCACTATTTATTAATTAAATACAGACTGCCTACGTTAAGGGCACCAAGAAATGCGCCACACGAAATCTCATAGTTCGTGCTAGGGCTGGAATAATGCCCGGGCCCCTGGACCGAAGCGGGTGTTCGTCATGAGGGAGCTTTAGATTTGAAGTCTGATCCTCAAGCCAATGGAGCTGCGTCCTCATGGTTGACGGTAACCTTAGAAAGTTGAGATGTCATACAAACAAGCTCATAAAAACCATAGGTTTTGGAATCAGGGTTTTCCAGCTCCTCTAGGCAAACCTTTACATCTACTAATCAGGTTGCAGAGGCCAGGTGCTCACATTTGTCCTTTCACTTTTGTGAGCAACACTGCCACCACAGTCACTGATCACCGGATCAAACAAAAAGGAAAAATATAAAAAGCGGTCAAATTCCAATTCGGATGACAAACTTGGAAACGAATTCTTATCAAACTAAATTTTGGGTGCATCGTCTCAAAATGACAAGCAGTGTTGCAATATTTTACTCTATATTGCATTTTGAACACTTTTTAACGCCCACTAGTTATTTCAGCAGTATATGTGTTGGATTATTCCACATAAAAAGGGTGTTGATAAAATACTCACTAATAAGATATATATGGTATAATGCCTCCGCAACCAACTCTCATTGCTGGGTAAATGTGTGTGTTTGTGGAAGCAAATACATAAGTCGTACGGAAAGGCCACTGTCTACTCTCATGATGGAGCATTTGCCAAAATGGTTGAAAACAGCTGAGTTCAAAGTGCCAAAATCCTCAATAACAAGACATCTTGTGGATTACGGACATGATATCGATGCGGTCAAGTCATTCACCATTGTCAGCAGACAAAGAAACATGAAGATGCTCGCAATTGCAGAGGCTTGTGCAATTCGAATTAATAAACCACATCTCTGTATGCAAAAGGAGATGGTCGTGACTCTGAATCTACCATGGTAATACGTTTTACTTATTATTATTATTCTACCTCTTATTATTATTATCATTATTATTCTTGATTCATTTAAAACTATGCTTTATCAGTAGGATTATCTTAACTCACTTCGACACTATTATTATTATTGTTATTATAACTATTACTATTGATATTACTGTTTGCAATTCTCGTTATATTCCCTAATGACTAACTGTTTATCTAAGTAATGTAATTGAAGCGTAATGCAATTTATCTTAATTTTGATCTCATACTCTCTCTCCTCTTATCTATTTGAACATGACCTGGGAAACATTCGCACGTGTCTTTCCGCATGGCTAATTCAGTGTAGTTTGTTTACTTATCAGTCTTATTTCTCCTAATGCAGTTTCAAAAGTATATATATTCGTGTATGTAGAGTATTCAGCTGACGAGTTCTACCGAAATTTGATGAATTCATTAAACCCTGCTTTATTAACCTTTACTGCTTGTTTTTATCTTCACATCTCATTTACAAGACTCCGCCAGTCACTGCTTTTCAAGGAAATTCTTGGGCTTACCGAATGTTGGTTTACTACAAAGTAAATCTCTTCATTTAATTATTCCTTCACTGTTGATCTTCACGCAAAATACAGTTAAGCTATGACTTAATTTTAGATACGTGTCTAGCTTAAATAAATTACGTCCCTCACTCACTTAGTTAGATAGGTGGTCTTCCGAATATGAAGGTAACACGCTCCACAAACAAACATTCTGATCTGGTATTGTGTACATATCTCGCAGAGAATTGAATATTTTAGGTTAGAATGCAGATTATTTATTTTCAATATTACTCTTATGTTTCAGTAAATAATGAAGCCAGAGTTTATCGAAATAGTCCGAACATATTGATTCCAGTCACTTAGGAAACGCTAATAAAATTTAAACTATCAAAGTAAAAACCCGTACTTAGGTAGCTTTTGTTTCTCTGATCATTACTACTGGTTAATTTTAATGGCACTTGTGAGTATTCATTTCAGCCAGTAATAAACAATTTAAAAACTAACCTTACTGAAACCAAAGTACGTAAACGAATCAGACTTATGGACTGTAAATGTTTGAAGTATAACAGAAACTAAATATTGCTAAATGAATTCTAATTACGCATAAGAAAGTAGGTTGGACAATGAATTCGTAAATATCATGTGTAGCAGCTAAACTCAAAGACTTTTATACATTCTATGACCCGGAGTAGTAATGAAAATAATTAAAATAATGTAAAGAATAAGGAACTCAAAGCCTCGATAGTGTTACCGTATAAAGTAGAAACACTACAAAAACTCAGCGTAACATTCTAAATAAGGCTGGAATCAGGATGGCATTAAAACCAACTAACTCTCAGAGATAAACTTCCTCGCCCTGCAGACCCGATACCATGGCTGTGACGACAACTACACAAGTCAAAATAGTAAATCTAGGTCAATCAGAAATTGGACCAGAGTCAGAATGATTGACCCCGCTAAGTTAAATAACGTAAAAAACGCAGCTGTTTCAAGACATCCACTTGCATGTAAACGCACAATAGGGTGGCAGTATTAGAAAGCAATATATTTTGTCGGAGGCAGAGGTTAGTCACAGAATCTTTGTTCATCGGAACAACACCAAACACGTCCCAATCGAAACTATGCAACGCATACTATATATATATATATATATATATATATATATATATCCGTTAAGCATGCATAAAAAAATACTGTTTTTGTGAGTAGTCATCGTTTGGACATCAATATAACAATTAGTTTTAGTCTGGTCTATCAAACAGTCAGTCATTGCATTATAGGAATACAACAATTCAAAGATGATAACAATCACCGATTTTGATGAAAGTATAACTAATTTGGATACTTCATACAGCTTGTTTAGAGTAAGTAAAATTAAAGTGAACACCTGTTTCCACTAATTTCCTCCTCATGCTCTACATAGCTATAAATCAATTCATGTTAGCATGAAATAACCAGATATATATATATATATATATATATATATATATATATATATATATATATATATATCAGAAACTATATCATTCTAGACAGAATTACGTATGGTTGAACTGTATGAACAAATAGAAGGCAAGTAATTCTGAATGACATTTACATCCAGACAATGTATACAGACAACAGAAACAAGATAAAATAAGTAAACATTTAACGTTTGTGAATGTAATAGTAGCAGAAGCAGTAGTAGACGATTATCACATTACGAAGTTAATGTGGTCTCAAAGAAAAAGAATCTTGTGAGTACGCTGACAAATTAGAAAAATTTTACAGAAAATTAGGGAAACAGTCAGAAGTGATGAAATTAATAAGTAAGTCTGAGACTTACTGATAGTCTGAAATACAAATTCACCAAAAAAATAAGGTGAGAGAGAGAGAGAAAGGTGAGGAATAAAATACAGCTTTGTAGTGTTATGGAGAATGAGCTGATTTGACTGTACTCCAAGTTATAAGAATAACTACACAGATATGATTCCTCTGAATGCAAACACCAGATTTTCTGGTATTGACCTCCACGGCTTCGATCAGCTAGTGATCTATCTTGTGATTACAGTATACCTTACAATTCAAGTACTGATTAATTAATAGCTAAAATCACTTAAAGTAACCTAGTCAGTCATATGATATAACGTCACAATGCGCTGCACTTCGGTAGTGGATATAATAATTCATTCTGGTGCAAACTGTCATCAGCCTTCATATATACATGCACAACTAAATGTAGTAACCGTGGTTACAGTTGCTAAATCAGTAGATGGTTCACAAATTTACAAGGCTAACACACATAGCACTTAGACTTACACTTGTAAACAATAAGAGAAAGACATACAACAGAATTGATTCTGTTTATTGTCTATGCATATATATATATATATATATATATATATATATATATATATATATATATATATATATATATATATATATATATATCAGTTGATTTTATGAATAAACACAACTGCACAATTCATTCAGCATGTATATTCACCAATATACAACACCCAAAATAGATAAAATTGTGAGTTTAATAAAGAAAAGAGAAGTTTATTGATATCATGTCACAACTACAATCACCGTGATTAATTTCTTCGCCACCAGTCTAATTGTAATGGGTTTAGTTTTCTGGGTCGTTATTATCTATCAGCAAAACGGTTTAGTTATGCATATATATATATATATATATATATATATATATATATATATATATATATATATATATATATATAGGTAGAGACAAACAATGGAAGCGATGGAATGGAAGGAAGAGAAGGTGAATTGAGTAGAAAAGTATAAAGAATTGACTTTTCCCTGCAGTTATTGGTGTTTTTCTATTTCTTTGGTTTCCGAGGGTGTTAAGCCTGAACTTTGAATTTTTAGTGACTATGGTAAACTTTTTACTGAGTGGGGTCTCAAGTCCCACATTCAACTATTCCCTTTTACCGGACTTACTACCCATTAAGAGAGGTTCAGAAGCGCGTTTCGCTGGAGTCGAACTCTGGTGAATGTTGTGTCACTGAACCACTGACTCTCCTGCTTATGTAGTGGTAGGATTTGTGTGTTAAGTTACGACACAATACCCTTTTGTTTCGTTTAACGATTGTATCATATAATCAAACGGTGCTTCTTTGTCACAGTAATTAGGAAATAGTTTAATTATCAATAATTAGGCAGGACGATGGACAGTAAAGTCCACCGTTGCTAGGGTTGCCAACACACGGTAATTAAATATCGGAAGATCAGTCAAACACCATTTTGTGGATACTAGCAGAAAATAAACTGACAACGTTGCATTGCACATTAGCACGAAAACAAGTTCTTTTGGCTTTTGTAACTGGTACTTTTTCCACTCCTTTTCAAATAAAGCAACTATAATCATCGTATCTTTAGATACTGATATGCGATTAGATTGATTAATGTGTGTTTACCACCAAGATTCGACTTACTTTTACTCCATACCCTCACTAGTTGTTGCACTTAAATTTCTTCTGTAGCTCTGCATGACGGCTAGAGATAGGCAGGCTTGTTGAATGTCGTAGGTAATGAAGATCTGAAAGAAGTGATGGTAGATTTTGACTATGTCTACTTCTTCGATTATAAGAGTGTTATATTCCTATCATATATGTTTAGTGTTTGAAGTTCCACCAGGAGGAAATTAACATTTTAGTTTCCAAAGCATTAATACAAGATTTTAAAATTTCTATATCTTATAAGGCCTGTAAACGGCAGGCAGAGGCAAAGTATCTGAACTGAAGTAAAAATAAGCGAACCTAACTGGAAAGTATTTCAAGTGTAGAAATCATCACATTGGAATGTTCATGATAGCCCTTCATATTTTGCGAATATATTACTAAGACTTAGAATAGTGATGACAAAATGTCTACTAAAACACACATGAACTCTCTATGCACAATGTTCAAATTCAACTATTTCCATTTTCTAAACAAAACTACATTCTTCCTAAGAATATAGCAAAGGCAACGATAACATGTGTATTATAGATACACTCTAAAGATTATTAGAGAACAGTGCAAAACCCTTTTCAAAGCATGAATGACTGGATGATGATGATGAAAGGAAATTTTACATGTGCCGCTTCAAATTGTGTTAGCTATTAAAAGCGTTGACCAACCTGTCTGCAGCTTAAAGACTTGTCCTGATAGGCTGTCCTTAAAATAGTTATAATAACTGACTGATCTACGGTAGCTTAGTTTTAATGAATATAGGAATCAGCAAACTATCCTTTGAGGTGTCTACATATAACTTAACATATGACAATCAATAAGTATTTATTGAATTATAACTAAGATACCTTAAAATTATGAATTGGTAAACAAGATTTATCTTGCTCTTCTTTTGCGGTTCAAGTTAATCCATTCACACTGACAGATTGATCCTGACAGTTTAACAATATAAACAAAAATCAGAGAATACTTTGTCTTGTTTTCTTATTTGTTAAACAAAATTTTTCATCAGCACTCTGAACATTGCGTAATAAAATAAGATACAAGATATTAACACTATCAGTAAATAAAATGCATTAAAATATATGGTCTGTGATTTGATTTTATGGATTCATCCGCTAATAGATAAGCATAAGTTATAGACAATGCTGTAAACAAAGTTATCAAATAAATATATACCTGGAACAATCATAAAATCCAACTGCATGAATGTTATAAGCAACATTAAAGAATTAATAAAAGTATGAAAAACAGAAAATGTTTATAGGTAAGTTTGTTGATTGAAGGCAATCAATAGCAAACTGTAAGACTAGGGTTTCATGCTAAATGGTGTCCATTCACTAGGCATATTTATACGCTCAAAGAACTTATTCAGTTTGAGCAAACGGTTGTTTTCAATAACTTGTTCAGATTTTTATTATTATTTTTATTATCATTCCTTTGTGTTCCGAGTGAAAAAAGGATTCAGCTACACATCTCCACTTTGTCCTGTTTTCTGCAGTCCTCTTCAGCTGGGTTCACGACTGACCAAACTCTCTCATCTCCTCCTCACGCGATCTCCTCCATGTCACCCTCACACTGACGACCCACTTGTCGCTTCCCATTTGGATTCCACTCGAGGTCCTGGCATGCAATATCTTTTTTTTATTAAAGCTTGATTCCACACAGTATTTTCGACACAAGTATGGAGTTTTCAGCATGTGACATCGGTAACCCAAATTTTGCAGGCCGACCATAGATATCAGGTGTGCGTCGGCCGGGGATCGAACTTCGAACCATGTGCACGGTCGGCCACTGTTCTAACCACTGTGTCACCAACGCGACCTCCTTAATGTATGCCTGATCCATCTCCACTTTCCCCTACATATTTGTTGAGCGACTGGCTCTTGGTTGGTTTATTCCCATAGTTTCTTGTTGCTTATTCTTTCTGGCCGGCCATTCGATCTTCAGTATGGAGCGAAGGCAGCTTTTGATGAAAATCTGCAGCAGGCTGTTGGAAATCCTTTTCGTCACACACATTGCAATTTTCTGACTCGTACAGAAGTACTGACCAACTTGGCATTGGTATTGAAAATCCGAATCTTGTTTCTTATGCTGAGTGCGGAAGATTTCCAAACTAGTTCTAGTTTGATGAAGGTGTATCGTGCCTTTCCGATTTTGACTTTGATATCTTCATCCGTTCCGCCTGTAACTGAAACGATGATTCCCAGATAATTGAAGGAGACAACCTCTGTTAAATCTCTCCCGTTGATAGTGATTGTTGCTGGTTTTTGTTGCTGCTGATTGGTTATCTTTATCACTTCCGTCTTCTCTGTGTTCACTTGCAGTCCTGTTTTCGCTGCCTCTTCAGCCAGTTTGTTGGTTTTTTCCTACAAGTCTTCGAGTTTGTGTGACATCAGACATATGCTGTCTGCGAAATCCAGATCTTCTACAGTCCTCTCATCGGTGATGCAGCGATCTCCTGTCTCCTCGCTACCCACAGTCTGATGCATAATCCAATCCGTCACAATTAAGAATACCATCGGTGATAATAGGAAGGCTGCCTTGTCTAACTCATGTATGCGCTTCAAACGCCTCGTCGAGTTTTCCGTTGTGAATCCCCTGACAAGTGCCACTGTCATACAGCTTTCGAGTTAGGTTGATAAATACTTGGCCACTGAACGCCATAATGTTGAAGTAGTTTCCAAATTACTTCCCGGCCAACGCTGTCAAAGGCTTTTTTTAAGTCGATGAAGTTGAGGTGGAGGTTTGACCGCCATTCCATACTTTGTTCTGTGATGACGATGTGTAGAGTTGCAATTTGATCAGCACATGATTTGCTTTTCCTGAGTCCAGATGGCTACGGTGGGTGGTGGAATTCTGTAACCAATGCATCCTTTACTCTCTCCAGAATTATGCGACTTAGTATTTTATTTGGCGTGGACAACAGTATTACTCCACGCCAGTTCGCCCTTCTTCCAATCAATCGGCAGATTTCCTTCTTTCCAAACTTTTTGCAGTAATTGAGTGAGAACATCTGCCATAATCTCTTGATCCTTCTTCACTGCTTCGGGAGGTCCTGCTGTCCTCCCAGCCGGATTTCAGTAGTTTGATCGCATTCAGGCTTTCTTCTTTCGTTGGGGGAATGGTGTCCACTGACACGCAGTTCCGTGCATGCTATTGGTGGTATATCTTGGCGAGGTGCCGGTGGTGGTCGATTCAACCGTCCTTTAAAGTGGTCAGCCCATTGTTTGATTTGTTTCTCCTCCTTGGTAATCAGGTTCTCTTGAACATCTTTTATTGGTTTCAACTTCTGGTTTGATCTCTTTCCGAATAGAGACTTGGTTACCCATGCGTCGTTGGCGCGGCGATTATAACGCACGCCGACCATGCACATGGTTCAAAGTTCGATCCCCGGCCGACGCAAAACCGATATCGATGGTCGGCCTGAAAAAATTGGGTTACCGATACCACATGCTGAAAATTCCATAATTGTGTCGAAAATACTGTGTGGAGTCAAGCTATAATGAAATAAAATTAAAATTAATGAACAGTGTCATGATGTGTCCTTCGCCTGCGGCTTCTTTTGCTTCAGTTGCCACCAGCCAGTGTGTCGTAGAATTGTTGTTTGTCTCTTCTAGGTCTCTTCTTCACTTCTTTATTCACTGTAGTGAACACCAAACTCAGCTTCTGCTTTTGTTGTACATCCTTGCATTGAGTCATCTTCTTTTTCACCATCCTCCTCTCCTCCCTTCTATTAGCTTCCAGGTATTCGCTGACAGCCATTCCTTGTCTTATCTCTTCCTTCTTCCTAGAACAGTTGTACACGTTTCCTTAAATACCGCTTTCAGAGAGTTCCAATGTTCTTCCACACAGGTTTCCTCAGTGATGCCACTTAGTGTCTCCGACTTTGCTCTTACCTGATCTGTAGCGAAGACATCCCTTGTACTTTCGTCCTTCAGTTTCTGAATGTTGAACTTGAATTGTAGTCTGTCTCCATTTGTTTTCATGGATTTCAGCTTCATCTTGAAGGTTCCTTGAACTAGATGATGTTCTGAGCCCAAATCTGCCTCCCTTCCTGATTTTATATCCAGCAGGCTGCGTCTCCACTTCCTTGAGGACCATTGAGATGAAATCTATTTGGTTTATGGTATGTCCATAAGGCAAAATCCATGTTGCTTTGTGTGTATCCTTGTGTTTGTACACGCTCCCTCCGATCACCAAATCGTTGAAAGAGCAGAAGTCTGAGAATGATTCTCCGTTCTTATTCATTTGTCCGAGAGCCTCTCGACACATGATGACTTCTCTTCCTGTATTATCTACTCCCAGTTTGGCATTCTTATCACCCATAAGGATCTTGATGTCACCACTCAGGATGTTGTGCATTAGTGTTTGTAGTTGTCTGTAAAAATCCTCCTTCTTCTCTTGTTCCACGTTGTTTATAGCTGCGTAGCATTGGATTATTGTTACCTCCCTTCCTTTGGAGTCAGATCTTGCTTCAAGTTTTATAGTGTTATAAACCGATGATATTCGGAATACAGTAGTCAGTAAAGGCAAATAAAAATTATATCAGTAAATGTATTGGAGTACGAGTGTAGAATGGATTTGACTGTTATTTGAATGCATATCAAATGTGCAGTCATTAAGAAAAATGAAATGAAATTTGGATGGAAAGTTAGGTGTGTGCATTTATAACTATAAAATATAAGCTTCAAGGGGTGAAGTTATATTCAAGGACGTGAGAAGTTATAAGCGCTATAAAAATATAAGCAGTTAAATGGAGTACGCTAAATATAAGTTAGAAGAGTAAGAATTAACAAATATAATGATATTTGTTAGGAAGTTGAGCCTCAACTTGACAAGTGTGAAGACGATGAGAAAAAAAAAATAAAATATACAAAAAGAACATGTAAGAGTGATAATAGTGGAATTATTACCAAAGATAGAAGCGGATGATTAGGAAAGAGGTTGTACAGATCCATTCTACAAACGGAGTTCGGGGTTGTACTAACGAATTGCTGGAGACTATACCATACAGAAATGCCGAAACCTAACACCTACTGTACCGTTCGGCCTCACGTAAAGTGGGTTGTAATCAAATAATGAGGACCAAATAAACTTGGAGTAAATCCAATGGGTGACAAACAATAATGATGATCATAGTAGATCTATAACTCTGAAGAAGTTGCTGAAAACAAATGTTCTCTCGAAATGTTTTTCCTGTTATTAAGTTACTATGAGGATATGTCCGTCCATGGTAAAGCTATTAGCATTAAATAGCGAAACGTCAATAAAAACAATATCGTTTTGTTTTTCTAACACTGGGAAATACAAAAACCTTTATTATAATGAATTACTATGAGAATATTTAAATTTATTTAATGTTAATTTTGTTTCAATGTCGCAATAATAATTTAAATAATCTTCGTTGGGCTTTGTCCATGTAATTACTCTCCTTCGTGCAGTATGAACTAAATCACACTTGCACTTACGAAAAAGACACAAGTTGGAACTGCACAATCAAATTTAGTCTGTACTTTGTAATCAGCATTGATTGTAATTGTGTGACGGAGTGAAGATTTCTACTCAAAACTTACGATGCATCATGTATACAATATTTTTTATATTTTTAAACGTACCAGGGTAGATATACACTGCATTTTTATATATTTCTTCACGAAGAACAATTAAATGTGTTAGATAACAGAAATGCAGTAACTGTATAAATATGATTATTTTTAGGTAAGCTGTACTCTAATTCACAATGAATAAATAAACCTCAATAACAAAAAAACACTACTAATAATACCAACATAGTGTGTGCGTTTTTCCCATTTCTTTTGCGTTTCTAAGAGAAGAAAAGACTTCAAGTTAGATCTTTGAAGCTCCAGTAGTGGTGGTATTTTTTCCATGAGGTAGGGTCCCTAGCCTCAAGCTTAGCTTTTCCTCTTTTAGTCGGGACGGCTATCGGCTAGTTTGGGCTAACGAGTGTTTCGACCGGAAGTCGAATCCCACCCACGTGCACGGTTGGCGTACATTCTATCGGTGAATCAGGGACACACTAGTACCTAAGTACGACACTTACATAGAATACTGGAGGGTGTTAGGCAGAAAGTACATGGCAGGTGGTTATGCCTTAATAATATATTATGAAAATCAAGAAACGTTTTCAACCTTATCTTGTTACTTTTACCGCTTACATTTGGTTTTAAACTTTTACTGTTACTTGTATCATTGTCACTATTCTTTTCTTTTTCACCTTTCGTGTAGATTTCTTCCACTTATGTTAGTGTTAGCGAAATACGATAACTTCAAATGATCTGTTATTGTATCACCTCTATCATGATTTTCTTTTTGTCTTTTTTACATCACCAACAGAGAAAAATTTCGTTTATACGAATGAAATATGTAAGATATGAGAAATATTCTTTCATATACACAAACATAAATAAAATATCCTGTAGTAGAAGGCTCACAATGCAAGCTTTACTTCGTCTTTCATACATAACGATATAGTCAGAAGACAGCTAAGATGAGATTAATATAATATTGTTACATTCTAGGTCTTAGAACTGAAGCTGTTTTTCGCCTGAAGTCCATAATTATGCATGTGGAACACTTAATTGTTCAGTGCGGGTAAAACCTGACTTTCGGAACATTTACCTAGGCAACTACAACTTGCCTAATACTAATACTTCTTCTTCTTCTTCTACTACTACTACTGTGTATCATCTACTTACGTGGATGAATGAAATTAAAATGATGTGACTTCTTCTTGAACACTTGTGTGGTTACATTTGTTTTGTTTTGTTACACTGCTCCCTTCTTCTGTGTTGTTTCTTATTCACTGCATATTCAAGGGATGGGAAGCATTGATGGACTTTATTGACCCAGCTGGAGGTAAGTTTACCTGCATTGTCAATAATGTACAGTCAACTTTCTTTTAACATTCACTTGTAAATACTGAAGTTTTTTCAGTGCCTGAATCGTTTCGGTGAATAGCGATGAGGGATGGTGCTCCAGGGTCTCGCATTATTAGTTGTATTATAGAATTCTCTGGCTTAATTCACAAGAGAACTGAACCAAGAACTCTAAAATTGTCTATTTTCACACCTAAATGAGTAATCATAAACCTTTCGCCACTCTCTACATAAATAGATAACGATCTCAAGGGTTTATTTGATAGACAGTGTAGTGTAACTTCATTTTTTCTCCTGCTAACGATAAATCTGCTTCATGTAGAACAATAATTTCTCATTATTCAGTGACAAAATTAGTAAATTCTGCAGGAAATATTTTATATGAAAGATGCCTTTTTTTAAACGATTGCGTCATATGTTTTGCTAATAGACCTAGTGGATAAAAGCGAGACTGAAGTAAAGCTTTCCACACTACAATTTCAAATCAACAGCCACTGATTTCTGCTGTTTATTTAATGCTCAGTGAACAAGCCGTCACTTATTAAAGTCATTCATCAGGGTATAACACAGACGAAAGATAAATCATCGCTGCAGTAGAAGCAAGAGTGTATAGATTATAACTGGAAATATATTGTCACACATTTTGCAAGAAAAATGAACATGATGCAGAAAGTGTAAATATAAGGCAGTCAATAATTACATCTCACATGTATTTGACATTCCAAAACATTCATTTCTGTCTGCTTTCAGGAGCATATCCACTCACTTCTGCTTATTAGAATTTTTTACTTTCTCATACGTTTTCATGTATGACTCATTTGGTGACTGATTGTGTCCATCACGCGTTGATTTAATGCATACAATGGATTTGATCATTATTTATTTTATCTCTTATCGAAGTTTTTAAGACTGTTTTTGGGTTCTCAGCACTAATCTAAAGTCAGTCAGTATTTCCGTATGTTTCTGTAGAGTTACTGTCGGGGTGTATCATAAAACTACTGTATATATTTTTAGGCTTGTATTCATAAATACCTCCTAATGTATGCAAATTATATTTATTCATATAGTCACAAATAAATCAAGATGAAGCACAATAATTATTACTTCTGTTAAACAAATTAATTTACAAAGATGACCACAGTTTTCTGTCTTTCTCTTTATGTCTGCTTTCATTTTTAGATCAATGAAACACCATTTATGCGTTAATGAGTCTTTAACAAATGTAATTTGAAATATGAGAAGTCAATAAAATTAATCTTATATAAATAAGAATGATAACTTTTTTCACCAGATATTTTATTGGTGAACAGTTCACAACGCGTAGATCATTCATGAAGCAGCATTTGCTATACCAGCTATAGCCATAAACATAAACACAACATCTACATAAAGTTGCATAGCACCAAATATATACTCTTCAGGCTCAAGTTCAAATTGTCTTCCACCCATTATTTGTTGCGTATCGTAAGCTAAATACTATACAGAGCATTGGACATTGAAAGGAAACATTCAGTGAAAAGGTAAACTATCAGATATGAGTACTTGTGAGATAAAAATATTATGCAAATTAACGAAAACAATGCAAATCTCTTTCTAATTGACTTTGAAAAAACCTTCAAAATATTCAGTAATGATTGCGTTACCAACTTCAGTCCAGAAAACAAGAAATATCTATAACTAAATCATTACATGATAAACCTCGAATAATAACTAACTAACTAATTTATTTCCTGATGAACATGATCCAGAATTTTCTTCAGTCACATAATCACTGAAAGTTAAGTGGTATTTGAATCTTTTTACAGTAGTTAAAGCCATTCACTTTATTTACGGTAGAACACAGATATGGATATGAGTGTCATAAAGTAATCATTGGTCTGGTGTTCAGCTACAGATTTGTTCTAGTCTTCATTAATCACTTATCTAAAATTATTACCATCAAATGGAAGGTAGGTGCAACTGTCCCGTTATCTGCCTTCACTTTAAAATCAGCTGTAAAATTTTAACGAGAGCATATGTGTTTACCTGAAACTTCATATGGATTCGATTACCTCGCAAAAACTGGTTAGCTTTTAAATTTTTTCAAATTTAAAATACTTATTTCCGTAATATATGAGATGTATTTTTTTATTAGTATATTTTACTTTTTACTTTCAGACCTGACAAGTCTGACGATGTCAGTCTAATTGTTCATGTTTTCTTGTTCTTAATGCTAAACAGACACTATCCACCAAGCTTGCAGTATGATCACCATCACATCACACTCTGAAAAGATGTCAGGCGTTTACAAACAAATGCTAGAGAGCCCTGCTGGGAATGTTCAGAATGAATGTTGAAGTAATACTGGTTTCATTCTACGAAACGGCATTAATTTTTCCCAAATAAAAGGATGCTGAAAAGTGGTGGTAAAGACAAAACTAATAGCCTTAACGTCGTCAAGATACCCCATAGCATAATGTATCCTAGATCTGTTGTGATCTTATCACTTCACAATCCCGTCTTCTATATGACATATGTAACTTATTTGAAAACTCGTTATAATAAATCTTACATGGTGATTAGAAAGTAGTTCAATCATAGCTGATGAAGAGTTGCGTATGTATGGATGTATAATTAGTCAAGTGTTACAAGCTACAACAAATTATTTGTTCAGTGTTTCTTGGTTTCCAGTGCTCTATTGACTGATCTCCGTATATTTTCAAAACAACATTGATGTCAGCTTATTTCCTACAAAATTTCCTAAATTAGTTTTTACGCTGAACAGAAGTCGAAAGTTAGAAGTGACACATTGAAGCCGTTGCCTACCAAATTTATTAAATGCTACGTGTAGAATCTATCTTTAACCCCCTTTCTCAAACACATGACTGTTTGGTTCCAGTGTTTATAAATACATTTGTGGTGAAAAAGAAGGTCTTTTCTTACATATCAGTCACAACGACTCTGATTTCCAGCACTCGTAGTCATGACCTCCTTATCCTCTCATTGTAACTGTGGTTGATTTTTGTTATTATTCCATTTTAAATAACGTTTGTTTAATGTGAAAATGTCAAGTGATTTAATAATAATTAGTCAAGCCTAAGTAACCTACATATTTTATTCACACTTTATTTTTGTGAATCAATAAATTTGCATTGATTAGTCTCGCTTTAAATCATGTCGACGTGATCTGTTGATTTGATAAATGATTTCGCTTGACGCAAACAGAATAAAAGCCTGCATTCTATTTTCAAAGATTCTATTTCAAAGTGACTCTGGTAGATCTCCACAATATCCATCAACAGAAATAATTGTTGATTTAGTTTTTATGATAATAAGAATAAGGGTGTATTCTTAGTAGTGAATATCATTCAAAAGACAAATATCATGATGTAAGTCGAAGTTATTTGGGATCGTTATGTTGAGAAGAAATATTTCAGGAGAGATAAGACTGCTTACTGTGTTACATAATGTATAGGAGGATGAAACTTTCAGAATGATTATTAGATGCTGCTTCTGTGCATATGATTGAAACATTCAGCGCAGAAAACTAAATATTTTTAATCACTTGGAATACTACAGGAAAATAGCAAAAATGTTTATTCATTGCTTCAGGTCTCAATACACACAAAGTATCTCTCCCTACACTTAGTGTATTTCATTCCATTTTTGAAAAGACATCTCTCCAACCGATCTTCGACATATTATGTGTATTTTGCCTACGTATTTATTACTAGTTTGAAGTACACGGAAAAGTATATGATGTTGTTTTCAGAATAAGGATTTGCAGTTGAACTATATGATGTGAATGTCATAATTAAATGCAGTTTATTCAGTAGGTGATAAAGACGTTCTTTCATTAGACTGCTACTCAGAAACAAATTACTGATGTTTAATGCTGAAAGTATCTGTATAAAATGGCTACATCAGTATGCATAAGCATGTGATATGTACCCAATAAAAACGCTATGGAATAATTCATTCTTTGTGAATGACAAAGTCTCACTTGGAAAAGAAGTAACACACATGTGTGACAAACCCTTTTTACACAATTATCTGTTTTCAGATTGTCAACAGCTGTATTCTCTCCATACTGAAGATCAAGTGGCTGGTCAGAAAGAATCAACAGCAAGAAACTCTGGCAGCAAACCAACCAAGAGCCTATTACTCAATAAATATGCAGGAGAAAATGGAGATGGATCGGGCGTACGTTGAGGAGGCAGTCAAAAGACATCACGCGTAATTCAGGCTATCGCTCGAGAGTAATCCCGTTAGGAAGCAAAGAGTGGGTTGTCAGTGCGAAAGCGACATGGAGGAGATCGTGTGGGAAGGAGGAGATGAGAAATTATGGGCAGTCGTTGACAGAGCTGAAGAGGGTGGCAGAGAATAGCAGAAAGTGGAGATGTGTTGTTGAAGCCCTATGTTCCACTTGGAATCAGAGGGAATGATAATAAGACTGAAAGAATAGTATTCGCTTATTTGTCGCAGTTGATGACAAATGAGAAGATTAAAACTGTCTTAGTTTCAGCAGATATTTTCACCTTGCACTCAGAATCAAGAATGGCTGGTCAAATATTTCTGATTTATTAGTGACAGGTAACAAAGAAATGTAATTTTTTGGTGAATCTGTTTATTTTCATTTTCAGAATGAATAGGCTGAAGGCTTGTCAAATAAGAAGTTTTGCGGGATAAGATGAATTGCTTTTATTTTATATTTTTCTCGTCAGCCACATAGCCAGTGAATGTGAACTTTAACGATATTTTAACTGAATGACCAGTATTTTATAAGAGTAAAATAACATGACGAAAATAGAGACGTGGTACAAACTATGCAAGAAGTGTAAATAATCAATTACAACTAAAACAGAGACGTTATATTTCGTACAGGGAAGAAGGTTCTGGAATTCAAAGGTAATTCACGTGTAGGTGGAGACAACTATTTAGACACGCAAAATAGCTATCCAACCGCAATGAAACAGGTCAAGGACACAAAGACACAGAGAAATAGTAAGAAAACAGATGACTGCAGTTATCAAGTTAAGTCATAAGAATAAGATGAAATTTCGACAAGGTGAAAGATTTAGTAATTGCTAACGTGGCAATAAGTTAGTAACAGTCTCTTTTTGTATGCATCATAGGGATTCCGCTCTTCTAATTCGAAGTAGCCGTGAAGTACTTTGCCTCTTCACCACCTTAAAAGATTCTATCAATGTGATAGTTTGTACTGTATCAGCCAGCTGCCTAGCTATGGAGCTGCTAAATGATTCTTAATTCTAGGGCGTAGACTCTTGGGCATATGTCCAACAATCATTGTAGACAACTGTCTTTCTAATCTTTCTACGTACTTGCTACCAAATGTACATGTGAAGTCATAAATACAGTTCGAGTCAACAAGAGCTGGAACTTGGTCAGGTTTGGACTATGTAGCCGAACAGATTGTTTGATATACTAGTTTGGTGGCTGGATAGGACGTTGATATTCGCTTGGCGAATCTCCCTTCAACGTCACTACCTTTAAATTTTAATGTAAGGAACACTGGTTTTTTCTGTCTCCCATACGTCATATTTATTGTACTTTTTTAAGAACCGTTCAGGATATTTATTGTTCCTTAAGCATCCATTGATAAGATAGATTTCATTTTCTACTGTTTATTTGCAGCAAAGCCTTTCTGCTGTCTCTCATCTGGTGTTCTAACCTCTCTTGTAGCTCAAAGAATAGAAGTCGTTAAAATTTAGGTCTTAGCTGCTCCAGTTTGTTTTTTGGTGAAGGCTCCTTTCTATTGTTCGGTCTTTTCTTCTGTTCTCTTCATGCATAAGTCAAGTAAGTGTAGTTGGTTATTTACTTCCTGTTACACTGAGAACTTGTTGTTTGAATGGGAGCTCTCGAACTTCTGTATCAGTATTTCTGTATGATGAGTATCATCACAAACATATCATCTACATGCCTCGAGTAAAGCATACTTGTTCTTGTTGCGTTGTTGAGATTCTACAAGGGAACTAATTGTATGGAGTTCCGAAGAGGTTGAAATGTGTGTCATGAATTCCCCTACTGGCCACCACAAACCAAGTAATTATATCTCAATATACCCCTGTGATTTCTAGTGAAAACAAGTGATTCATCAGAACGATTTCTGTCTAGGGTATCCTGGTAGATCTTTCAAAAGTATTAAAACCTATTTAAAAGTTGACATGTAATGCCACGCAAGCACACATGCAACAGAATTGTTGGTAACTTAGATCAAACTTACCTTTATCGACAGCTGACATCAATCGCTATGCTGCGTGAAGTTAGATTAATTAATCGGGGCTAAAATATAAGACCATTAAGCTGATTCTTATTATGATGAAGAAGACTAATTAACCTCTAAACTATAGCAATTATTAAGGCTAGCTTAATTTTTAGGGGAAGAAGTTATTCATCACTATGGGTGAGCTGAAGTTCGACACAACATGTTTACAAAACTAATACATTTCAACATAAACATCTGATGATTTTAAAAAGCAACTCACCAGTCCGAACAGTAGTGTAACTAAACCGCCATACACCCCTTGCAAAACCTAAAATGAAAAGTGAGTTCATATTAAAGAAATGCTAATAATAAAGGTATTTGCAGACAATCACTATAGTAAATCAAAATCAGTCAATAAACCAAGTGAAAACTGAAGAGCACAGGACAAATTTTCAGTCTTATTTTGAAAGTACTTGCCATAATATCTGAACATCCTATACTATACGATTCACATTCGAAGTTCAACGAATACTACTGATGAGTCTTAAAATAGAACCAACCCACCGTTTAGGTAATTAGATGACATGGGTCTATCGGGTTATTTGTCAAACAGCTGATGTACATCTACACCGAAAATTACATTCTGTATTATTATTGTTTATAATAAAGCGATTAATGTTATTAGTAATTGCTGTCTTTCACTTAATAGAAATCATTAAGAATTTTCATCAATATAGCATGCATGAACATGCTTATTTTTAAGGCGTTTCAAGCAAAACTCATATTCTTTAATGTCAACTTTAGTTTTTATTAAGAGAAAAAGGTTATCTATCTGTGAACAGCATATGCTTGTCCAAGCAAAACATTTTGTTGAACACAGTTATATGAATGTGATTAGACATGAGTATTTTGTAAACATAATTTTTATTCATTTTTTACGAATTGATCACGGATTGCTGTCAGTTAGAGAAACATTGAAAACCACCACGGAGTACTGGACAGCTGTTTCATTCAAGTTTGGGAATCATCGGAAGTACGCACCCACCACCAGAGTTCAAACCCAGGACCATCTGCTCACAAGGCAACCTCGTATACCCTTCAAACACAGTGACCCGATTCAATGGCTCATGAATTCTAAGTTCGTAATTTAGCGCGACCCAAACCAATGTCGTCTGCGGGACATCCATCGTCAGGCGTGACTTGATGGACCTCAGTGGTCACGACTTAGAACTCCAGGAAATTCCATCCAGTAGACGAGCATCAGATTAATTTTTTATAGTTGGTTTGTAAGGATTAGTTTTGTTTTTAAGAGTTGATCACTGATTGATATCAGTTAGAGAACCATTAAAAACCAGGGAGTACTGGAGTACTCTTATTCATTTGTCAGTTAATCTATTGGAGACCGATTTATCGCACAGCACCAATCAGTTGTTAGCAGATAGTTGAAACAGATTACTTGTATATGCTTTTGCCAGCTTATTTCTTGTTTCAATACTAACTGCCTGCTTCGTAAGTGACAAGTAGCTTTGTTCTTTCATGGACCATCATTCAAGTAAATTTTCTGTGTATGCTAATTCTGTTATCTTATTTTAGTCTAACATTTTGTTCCCAACCTTCGCCATGTGACCTGCAATGCTAAAGGCTTAGTTAGTCGGCGTTTATGTCATTCACAATATCGTGCGCACAGAGAAAGATCCAACTAGTATTACAAAACACAGCTAAAAGCTAACACAGACTACTGAAATGTTGATATCAGCTCAAATCTCTCCCATTTAATCTTTTTAAATAACACGGAAAACTTTAATAAATCAATGGTCATTTAACATAGTGTCCAACGTATTCAGGTGTGGGTTATAGACAATTTCAAATATTAAGAGTGGCAACTCTTCTGAACTTTCCTGTTACCTAAACCATTTATTATTATTACTATTAATTTTCAAAGGAGATGATATATTTTTGAACTAAGATGACTCTATAATGAGATGTGATTTGTTGAATAATTTTAGTAAGCACAACTTATGAGAAAGGTGTGAACCGTAGGCTTGTATAATAAAGCCCTGAAGGATCAGAACTCTTATATCAGATAAATATTAGGTTACTCTCGGCTTACATTCACACTCGTCCATAAGCGAGATCAACAAAGTTAAGTGGAAAACGCCTAAATTTAATTTAATATTTTTAAAAGCAAAATATTAATACTGAGCAATACAACCATGTTCAACAGCTCACTCAGTACCTAATTTAAGCATATAATTTTTAAAAAAAACTTGCATAATATTCTATTCCTAAATAAATATTGAAGTGATTACCTTATTTGGTCCAGCGGCAAAATATACAATCATGCACACAATTCCAGTTAGCATGACGACACATCCAAATACAAATAACATACCAGAGCACATAGTAAAATCAATACGTGTTTGCATTGCGAATAATGTTATGCAGATGCATAGAGCAAATGTAAGCGCTACAGCGATTAAAGCTGCTTCAGCTCCATAGAATGCACCAATTGCACCAGCCATATATGATAATGCAAATGTCTACGAATTATTAAAATAGAATGAAAAGGGGAAAATATAAATGCAGATTGACAGATACTTGATATGGATCAACTGAACAAAAGGTGATATGAAGAAGAGATCGTGTAAAGAAGAAGGAGAGTGAGTAAAAGCTTTTGGTCATTTGAAACTGATCGAACAGAACTAAATGCAATGAAGATGCCTATGTCTTACTCTGAATGCAACAAACGAACAAATGATAACACAGAACAGAATAGAATTCTCCTTAAAACTATCAGGAGATGGTATAATAGAATTAACTTTTACACAATTGTTTCAGAAATCAATCAAGGTGTAAATAAAGTTACTTAAACTTCATCAGACTCGTGTTGAGTGGATCATTCAGTTTCACTCTTATCTTAGTGAGATGAGACATAATCACAAACTAAGAATGGTGAGAAATATTTGTTGCTTAACATGGACAGTTATATATTCAAAAGATCATTCATTGGTAGTGAAAGCGACATAAAAAGGCTTATTAAGTAAAAAAAAAAACAATTCAGTCCATGAACAATTTTTATGCTCCTTTGTATTTCAGTTGAATTAATGTGGGGCTAAGCAGTTTGAAACATGCCACCCATTCCAATCGTTTCAAGCATTAGTAAGAACTTCATGTCGTAGAATCAAGTTTTTTGCATACAGTTTACATATAGATCGATAATATAAAAACAAAACAACCAAATAAACAAAGGAGATTATTAAAGTTGAACAAAAATTCTTCCATCACTTTTTAAAAATTAAAATGCCATTTTAGTAAGCAAACTAACAAATAACTCGATGGTAACAATCTATCAACGTAGATAAAGCTATTGGCATCGTCCGGAATCAAAATATTGAAAATAATTTTGTGAATTCTATCGTTTCTTCTGGTGGAAATAGACTTTTCAGCAGAACTGAAGAAAATTTACTAATTAAAGGAATTCGACTGTCGACTTCATTTGGGTTTTTCTGCAACACCACGAAACTTATATTTTTGGAATTCTGACGTTTACATATCTTACTGAGAATGCTATTTAGACTAACTTTAGTTTCTGCAGTTGTGGTTGATCCGTCTAAATGTCCAGTCAGTAGATTTAAGATCCAAACTCACTTCCAATTACGTAGTTCTGAAGACTCAGATACCTGCACTGAATCTCACATAACAGATAAGTCTCATTACCTGATTTCTGTTGAGTTTATTCATTCTTTGCATCCCTGGCAGTATAGAAAGCTTCAAGGTTTGAAGTCTCAGTGGCAGTGGTGTTGTGTTTTTTGACTAGTTTGTTAACCTCAGGGTCAACCTTCCCTCTTTTCTGGGTTTACTTCTGGCTGGTAAATTAGGCAAGGTTTAGGAGTGCGTCGGTCAGGAATCGAAACTAGATATTTTGCGTTGCTGAAGGCATTCTATTCTTGAACCACCGATAAACATTGTCTACTGAGTGGCGTTTATTTATTTATTACTCAATATTTTATGGTCTCACTTTGACAAACGAAGTCTTCATGTGTCATGATGATGACTAAATTTAGACGACGTCTCAATCACTAGGGGATTCGTTTTCTCCTGCACCACATTTATGCATGGTGTCAAGTCAGGAATCTGTATCCCAGGTTCTCAATATCTAGGAATGTTTCAATCTAGAAAAGCATTTTATATTACCTAGCGTGACATTTCTCATTTGATCAAATTGAGCGATGAGTTGTTTAATTAAGAAATGTCTTGTAAAAAAAATTACCAAGTGATACAACGAATGGACACCAGGTTGAGAACCATAGAAAACCAGAGAGAATTGGACAGCTTTTTCATCTTAGGAGGGTACACTAGATCAGTTGTGAAGTCAAATATTTGCCAATGACGCTGGCTGGTGGTGACTATATAAACCGCGAAATGAGAGAAGTTAGAATTCAGGGGCCGTTTGACCCCACCTTAAACGAGGACAAAACAATCATGTAGCACACCCTGTTTTTCAGCAGTTTTCTCTAACTGATGTCCATCAGTGATCTGACCTAAAACCATTCATATCTCTGTAAACCAAAACTCTTCGATGTCTCAGGGATATTAGGAGTCGAATAACCATCAGCTATTGATTCATTCACTGTATCAAGTTCCTACAGGATTTGATATCTCATTTCCCCTGATCAACATCTCACAGCAAACCAAACTGCTTATATAGTTTATAAAACCATGAGCTCACGTTTCACATTTCTCAAGTTGAAAGAGAAAAAAGAAAAGAAATGAAACAACAATACACCTAAGTGTATTAATTGACATAACTTACAAAAACAGTTAGGCATATATAATTTCCGGGGAATTTTCTGCGTACACTCACAATACAACCAAGCACCAGATACGTGACGAAGAATATTGCACTGCATAGAAAAGAAATGCAGAAGAAGAAATAAATGTTTATGCAAAAAGCAGCGGAAATACTATCTATCTACAGGTCACTGGAATTTTGTAGTAGAGAGTGATATTAGCTGCACTGTCTGATATTACTGTTTAATAGAAAATACTGCTATTTTCTAGTCACTAAAGATCTGCCAGTGGAATTGCATGGGAAGGAGTTTATAATGGGATCAATATGTTATATTCCAAAGGTTGACGCTCCACTTATTCCATCAATTAGTAGTTTATATCATTTTAAATCACACTGTGGTATGATTAGTCTAATGCTTTCCACTCTGGATTGCGTGTTTTCAAAGTGTGACGAAGCCGAGTGACTTCTAGCTTTCAGGGATTCTACTACAGGTGATATCACGGTCCCAATAAAAGGTGTTGTCTAATATAACTGTCATTTTTAAAATTTCCGCATACTAATCTTCAGGTAAATATTTCACAAATACAAACACCTACTTATAAACTTACTAGGCTAAATAGTAGAACCAAGCATTTCTACGGACCCATTTCCTTACAGGTTGGCTGTAGAAGATCGATTACTGAGAATACAATATGCATACTTACACAAGCACGAAAATGCAGACAATAGCAAACGTGAACGACAGTTGGATGCTAAGTGTAACGTATACCTAGATTTGAAGCATAAAAGAGAATTTTCACAAATTTAAACGGGTAGAGTTGAAACATGGATGTGCTAATTTACTTGATATCCAAATGCAATGATATACACCTTAGAAATGGAGCTCATACTAACGTTCAAAGCTAAGTTTAAAATAAAACTATCAAAAATATTCAAATATTTCTGTATACATCAAACGAATAGACCCATCAAATTTCGCATATTAGAAAATGAAATTAATAATAACTTATATCAGATTTCATGGGTGTTTGTGCAGTGGAAGTATCATTATTAGTGAGAAATGATTAGATTCCCAGCCTTTTTGGAACATTACAGCTACACTTATTCTACATTTAACTTGTTTGTTGTTTTTCTACTATTTTATCTTGTTTCAATGTGATATAACTGTGAAAAATACAGAGATGGATATGGGGATACAAGACTTTTGTGATTCTGCCTTCACGAATATCAGGATGACTGATGTACAAGGTACAGTTTCAATTCTCTCGAAGAAAATCTGCAACAACTCCAATGTTTGTTTAGTCCTAATAAGTCATTAATCTGATCGGTGATATCGACCAACAGATATTATCTGGCTGAATATTCATTACTAAAAATTTGTTGAGTCAACACTGGTTTGTTTGGTTTCTATAGGGATATCATAAATGCTCGAAAAATTGACTGTTTATTTGGCGAACACAAGTGTTATCTGTCCAGTCTTTAATGTCACTGCCTACCAAAATTTTACCAACCACTTTTGTGAAGTGGTTATCAAGCTACCAGACTTCGCATCACAATGCACACTCAGAAAATATTAAATGCCTCAGGGAAGGCATTGTCTCCAAGGTTGTATGTAGGCCTTACTGATGAGTGCCAGTAAGCAGGAGAATTAGGCCCAGGGCTTCCTGCCTTCGAAATGTAAATTAAGCTGACAATCAAAGCACTAGTACTCTATAACTTCAACAGGCATAAATATCTTTGACTGAATCAGTAAAGAACACTGATATCTAACGAATAGTGAATATTATGCCTTTCCTCGTTTAAAAATAATGTCTGTAGACCAATACCAGCAATCAGGAGTGCAGCTTGCATGGATTTGGCTACGATAAACACAAGTAACAAATCAAAGTCCCTAACTTAATCATTTTTGTCTCCATCGGTATCAGCTACTGCAGTACAACATTAACAACCACTCAGCAGGTAACTCATTCAATCCCATATAATCTCTTTGTTAGACACCAATACATAATTTCATCCAACTTACCTGTTTCTACTTATTTCCTCCAATTTCAACTGAATTACACACAGAAGTCCTCGAACATAAATACTTTGACCTGAACAGCTTTCTAGATATTCCTATCTGTTTCACGGTATTCGACGAATATTTATTACGCCATTTATACATATAGACTTATCATTTAAAACAGCATGAATATGAAACTGATAACTTATCTGAAGTAGGCCAGATGGCGCGAATTCGTAAACAACCAACCACAATCGCCAAATAACATTATTAGTACATCTTTCTTATGGAGTTGTAGGTATTCTTTTTAGCCGTATGAATGGAGAGTATTAAGGAAAAGTAGGTGAGATGCCGATAATATTCACTAAATGTCATAGAATTATTTATTTTCAAATGATATTAATGTTTTCGATATTTTAAAGAGTGTAGGAATGAAAACAATAAAATTAATTCACCTTACGAATAAATGCACGACGGATATTTTTATCGCTAAATTTAGATGAAATAAACTGATCTTCCATGTATCTCTCCCCTCCTCCTCCTGTCCCACCGCCGATATCATCGGGGTTGTTGTGATGAGGATTGGTGTTATAGTTAGCATATGGATACTGTACCCCTCCAGCTTCAAAAAGAAAAAAAAGTTAGACGAAAAAACATTACACTGTTCCATCTCTGATAAATAATCTTTTCTCATTTTATTTGTCCTATTTGTTTTAGAAAATTATATCGCTATTTCTAATATTACAGTAAAAAAAAAGATTTTTTTATTTACTACACTGTCTTTTTTGCCTCTTTCGATTTGTAGCATAAGATTTTCAATTACTTCCCCATAGTAAATCGATCAACAGGTGTAATCACATTATAACAGTTAATTTACACAAATATACTACTATTAACGGAATAATCTACACTATACCGTTACTTTTTGTAAATTTCATTTAAAATGGCGTTGAAAAATTGGATTTAAAGGTTTAAGTTATTTGAAGCAAAAACTAGGTGATTAATTCATTCGGAGAAGACGAGTAATCAGTCTATAAACACATTTCAACACTTAACTGTCAACGAATAAGTATGCGGTCGTGTGTATCCTGATTTTTAATGGTTCTCTAAATGATGTCAATCGGAGATGGAACTTACCTGGAACACAGTCGAATAGCTATAGTTCGAACACTTAGAAATTATAAAAAAGTTCGTTATTGTTCCAAAGTCCAGTGTCCTGATGACTCCCTAGATCATTAATTCTAAGAGGACTGTAATCACTTCAACAATTAGTGAGAAATAATTTTTGAATCAGTGTTTTAATTTAAAAATCAGATTTTTATAGTTATCTCTCGATTTTTTCTTTTGCATTTTTAGAATGAGATGAACACCCAACTTATCAGAAATGTGGTGTTTTGTGTTTATTAGTTTGTTTTCCTTGGGACAACAACTAAGTTACAATATTTTACCACCGGAGAATAAAAAGCTGGTTGGGTTGAAACGATCGTGGAACCTTTATTCATTCCCTAAAAAGTAGGCTTCTAATTTTCCACTTTTCACTATTTTAACAATACAAAACACAAAGTGCTGCACAGATACACAGGGAATCTATTGACAGACACTGTATGATATGCTTTTCGAAAATCGACTATTATCGTCATTTGCTTCATTTGCATTCCATTCTACTTAAATTCACAGATATTTGAAGATGAAGCCAATCGAACACATACTGTTTAAATTTAAATTACTGCTTTTGACTCCACACTTTAAATAAGAATCTGGACCTGTACTCTACCGGCTGAGCCAGGAGACCAATTTGCGAAGCACATGATTATTTCATTGAAATCCTCACGGTTACGCCAAGTCATTATGTTTCACGAAGTTTCAATACTATTTGCTTCTGATGCAGAATATCTACTGGCAGGAAAGTTAATACGATTCTAAATTATCCAATAAAGGTCATTAGATAGTTTATATATTGAAACCTAAGGTTATAATGCTTAGTTGCTTGAACTTATATTATCCATATGTAGTTTTAAAGGTATTACTTGTACAGTTTTATCAAATACAGTGCTGAACAGCATCGCTATCAACTCTTTATCGATGTCATTCATAAGTTCTCTGCAGCATCAAAAATAAAAACACTAATCTAAAAACTTTACCTCCAGATATATGAGAATATCTGCGTCTTTGGAAATTTCACAAACTAATAAACTCTCGTGATCAATTCAAACTATTTATCCTATATCAGTGGCCTATTCCGTGTTAGGTGAAAACATCATGAAATGATAAACAACATTGCAGTATGAAATGTACACGTCTTCTATCCTTCGGGCCTCTCTTCAGCTACAGACAGCCTAAAATATACACAGGACTAATAAAATTAGAAAATACACTTTTTATTCTAATTAGAAGTAAATTTGAGAAGCTTCTCCAGTTGGCTTAGCAATAGAAACGCTGGCTGGCCGCCGACATACAGGAAAAAATTATTTGATACTGAAGGCGATTTGAAATCAACTAATTGAGTTCTAATCAGTTAGTCAAATATAATAATTAAAATAATACGGAAAAAGTTTGCTGTTCACTAAATTTTCTGTCTTTCTCCACAGAACAGGTAAAAGAGGAAATGATATAAACTAGATAAGCTCTTTTAAGTTTTTTAACAGAAGGAAGCCGTAGTCGGTCGTAAGATTTTGAAGTAGTGCAGAAGATCCGAAGCTCAGCTGGATGTTCTTGGTGTTGCTACGTTCTCTGGTCAACATCTGTTGTGTTAACTTCAATGAGAAGTGAGCATTGTGAATCCTTTGTGGATCAAATATTTATCTGGAACGGTGATCTTCACCTTGATTGGTTGTTCTAGGAGATTTCCGTGTGATTGCATCCATTTGTGTTGATATTGACCCTCTTGGTGACCTGATATGTGACATTTTATTTGCATGAACTATTTTTTTATAGACTGATAAATTTGTCCCGGTGAACGATGGCGGGGACACTGACACCAAAGCTGTGAAACGTCTACTGGCCTACAAAAGAATCAGGGTCAAGTCTTCAGATCTTTTTAACTAGTATTTATTATGCTGAGAGGAATTTTTCATTGACTGTAAACCCTTTTTAGTTTTTTCGGTGCAACTATATACTTCTTCCTAGCAACGACAAAGTGATGAGGTAAACCACTGGTTTACAAAAATTACAAATTTTCTGTGCTGGTTTTAAAACATAAACTGTCAGTAATAACAATAGTCATCAAAGTGTGAACCAGTTCATAAAAGTTATATCTGATCAAATATTTTTTTCATTAGATTTACTTTTACAGTCATTAGGAAATGAATTAAGATCTGCAACCCGAACTCCAACTGTTCTATTATCAATAAAGTAGTCCTAAGCGAATATTAACTGGATTCATGTACAAATTGATTACAGAAATATAAAATATCACTTACATAATCAATTATGAAATTCAAGTTCAGAATGGACTTGCCGTGCATATCTATGGAATTCTTTTGACTAATAAGTCACTCTGATGTTATGGTATCGTTATAAGTACGAAGAGAGTGAGAGAGAACTGTCTTTTTCGGATTTTCACCGTTAGTTATTACGTACACTGAAACATATTTACGTTTTGGATTTAATAGAAATCAGTTTGGTAACATACGACTTGACTTGATTGGGGGGTTGTAGCAACCCCTTACTAACTCATCGCTGGGGAAATTTCAGCACGGATACAAAAGTTCGTTTAACATCTCCAAATGTGTATTATCTATTTTCACTACTCACATCTAATTACCAAACAACTGATATGTGTCTTGTGGAGCAGTGAGCCATGTGCACGGGAAAATTATACCATAATTAGGTTGAAGAAGAGGTAGAAGTGATAGGACCAAAACATCAGTGGATAATGTCTTTAATTGGTAGTTCGAGATACCTAGAAAGTTGTAGATTGCTTGACTGAAGGTATTCATGATGCCAAAAGTTAATGATCAAAGAATCTCATCCGCATAACTCAAAGTTGTCCAATGTAGCTCAGATGTATTCACTTCTCATCATTCCACCAATTTTCAACACCATCTGTTTTCACTTAGTTATTCTGTGTGTCACACAGATAGTATCAATTTTTTAAAAATTCCTTTACATTCCCCGTGGAACATAGGGCTTCAAGCTACAGCTTCCAAGTCACGGTAGCAGTCGTGTTTATTTTTACAGGATGGGGTTTCTAGCCTCATGCCCAACCTTTCCTGTCTAGCACTCCTACTGCTGGCTTAGCGAGGTAAATTAGTGCGTCGGTCAGGGATCAAACCGCGAACCACTAGTGTAGTCAGCCAGCATTCTACCGCTGTGCCACCGACGCACATATAAAAACTGTTCTTCAGTTAATATACTGTACAATTCTTTGCTGTTTGAGCCTACTTCATTATAAATTCTCTTATAGATAGCGGTTTCTGCAGAAAGTTGTATCACTAGGGTTCTCTTTTTCTGCTTCACTTAATGTCTTTTGAATTAAAAAAACTTCAGCTGATGCATTTCTGTATAAAGTTCTGAGTTGATAATAAAGGCATTCAGTCAAATAATATTTATTCAGAATTTGAAACTGAAATTAAAACTTCACTTGTTGTGCAACTTGAACTAATAGTCTGAGTAAATCGAAAAGCGGCTGTTTCAAATCCTTCTGTAAAGGAAATTTTCACTTCACACTACAACAACCAAGTGCCTAACTACAAAAATCAGTGGTTAAAGATATTTTTCACACAACTAAGAATTAGTTTTAGATCCCTCATACAGACTTATCATGTCTTTAATTATGATACCTGAAGCATTTTCAACACGCATTTGACTATTAAATTCCGTTGAAAATCAAGATTTTTCAAGAATTAGATCACAGATCCAGACTGCTATTTGTTATCACAGTTACAAATTATGTACATCTTTTATGTATTCATGGAGATTTGTTAATTTATTGGATGATAAAGCGCATAGACATAGATTGGTTCTTCGTGGTGCTTCCCTCTATATTCTTCATTTCATATCAATCAAAACACACTTGACTTTGATTTTTATGCAACATTCTTGGCCTTATGGGTTTGCAGCTCATGACAATAAGTACATAATACATAATTCGTTCATGAATTTTATCACACTAAACAATCGAACGAAAATATATCTCAGTTGGTGTGTTAATCTGATCAGAAAGGTTTTAGCTAAATCCTTTAGAATTTGAAAGGGGAAACGAAGTTAAAACTGTCAGGGAATGTTATTTAATACAGTAAAAGATTCGCTTAGAAAAAGAATGCTATTTCAAGAAATCTGTGCATTACTTGAGAAGAAAAACACCCAAACCGTGTTGAATAAAGCAAAATAAACACTATATAGATGAATTATGGTGGAAATAATTTTAAGGACTGAAATGGAATTTAGACTGTACTATAAAGATGAATGGAACTGTCATATTTGTACTCGTTGTTATGTATGCAGTCTGTTTACACAAATACATAGATTTTATATGAATATTTTGGAAAAAATTATGTTCAGTTTTCACCATGAACAGTTGTGAAACATACAGTGAACAAACGCGTACAATATTATTTCACCATGATAGTTTAAAAGACTAGAAAAATATGTCCAAGTAGGAGAGTGGATAAAGAATTATAAAATCTGATAAACACTTAGTCAACGCCTTTTTATACTGTAGTGGACAGAAACTATGATAATTTAGATACTGTCCCGTCCAGGTGGACTTTCTGTAGACAGATCGTTTTACTGACCCATCTTCTGGGCGGGTTATGAGTACATCTAAAAATGGCAAGTAATCATTATTCTCTTTAACTTATGTTCGCGATATACTGTCTTGTACTCTGTTGATCTGGTTCAGGATTTCTATGGCGTCAGTCAGTTTATCACAAATGACAATTATGTCATCTACATATCTCTTATAAAAATTAACTTTTCCAATCTCTTCCTCCACTAGGTTCTCAACATGCGATATATATATATATATATATATATATATATCAGCTAACAATGGACCTAGGGGGCTTTCCATAACGACATAATCGATCTGGCGATAATGTTCACCTTTGAAAGTAAACATAAGATTGTTAGTACAAAGAAGTAGTAACTTTTAAATAAGATATGGATACTGGTAATAGGAAATCGGTGTCAGAGATGTAATCACAAAAAATGTCAACCGTCGGTAAAAGAGGTACATTTGTAAATAAAGAATCAACCTCTAGAGAGAACATGGTTTTGTCTTTTATATCAACGTTATCACAACAATCAAGCGCATTCACCGTATATATACTGACAATACAATTGAAGAAGAAAGGTAACACCTCACTGAAATATTGTTAGATAACAATTACCCACTGAGATTTATTAGGCATTGCGGAAGTGTCAACCGTAGAGCTTTACCAATCCTATCAGCTCACAAGAAGGATGTCTACATATTCTTGCCGTTCATAGATGATCAACAAAGTCTGGTCACTACACAAAGACTCGAGGCCGCAATTAATAGAACTTATTATGCAGCTTAACTTATCTTGATAGAGAAAACGAGAACTATGCTGTCCTGTAGATCCTCACATTATCCGAATCATGGTGTCACATCCCACTGTGTCTATCAACTTACATGTATATGTGGAGACACATACATAGGGAGGACCCATCGGTCTCTGCAGGTTAGGACTTAGCCATAAAAAGACTTAAACCTGTCCTTTGTGTCCAAAAGTTATTTGTTATTACCTTAAACCTGCCTTGGTAATCCAATTTAGGACCAAGAACCAATTTACTTCATAATATTTTCAACCCCTTCCCTGCTTTGATTTCTCTCTTTATCTTTCTTACCCACACCTTTGCGTCTCCCTACCCATTATCTGTGACATTGACCTGTACAAAATCTGACCTGTATTGTAACTATTCATGCCTTCTTGCCTTCTATAAAACTGTGTATGACAATATGTGTAATCAGAATGTCCGAAATGGGTTGCGCCAATACATTGCACGTTTCAGATAAACAAGTTCTTTTGACAATTGTTTTAACTTTACAGTCAGGCTTAGAGGATGGAGTATTTCTTAAACTGATATAGTTGTCTCCGCCAGATTAATCTATTCTTATGGAACTAGTCGTCTTGGAATTATTATTGACAACTTTATCACATCTAATGATGTTACTGAAAAAAGAAAGGATCAGGGAACAATTTGGGTGTTATTTACTCTTGCATTATAGATACTGACAGTAATTCACATTTTTGATTGTGAATTTTCAGTAATTTATGAAACATCAGAACGTCTAACGCAGGGAATACAATTTGACAGCTTACAAACTATTGAATTCATTGCAATCACTGCCGTAAAATATGGACTGTGCATAAGTACTTCAGAAAACAGCACTGTGAGTAGTGTTTTTTCCCACAGTCCAGGCGTTATGACTATAAAATGCCCGACACCTAATTGTTTTGTTTCCGTTTTTTCCCAATATTCACGAATTATTATTTTTCAGTATCCACTGTACCAAGACTGTGTCGCGTTCACATGATTGTCTCTACATGGCCAAATAGGATAACACATTTTCATAACTTTGTCTTATGGTTCTCTGCACCTACTAATTAACCAAAATCTACTAAATAATATTTCTCTACAACCTTATAAAATTCCAGGACTAACCAAATGATAAGTGACTGAGGTTGTGGTGGTTTGACTGCCTAAGTGTTAAATCACAAATCAGCATTCTCTACAGAAATCTCATAAACCAGATACAGAAGTAAAAACATATCACACTATATTTTATAAGTAGTCAGACAACAGAATGGTTTCTTTCTTACTGGTACTTGAATTTGAAGACATCTGCAACATTAGGGAAACTCCCAGTCTATTTACAACCAAAAACTAAGTCAACCGTTACCAAGTTCCTAGTGGAACTACCTTGAATAACTTCTGGTGCAAACAGAAAGTAATCTCAGATGGCCAGTAAATAACTATAATCTACATACCAAGTTAAGCAGTCATCCCAACAAGACTATTTGCGACTATGTAGTGATGTTTTTCCCACTGTTCTCATAAATTCCACTTTAAACAAGGTTCACAAGTTGGAGTACGCAGCTAATTAGCCCAGTGTCAAATAAAAAGCAGTCATACATTTGGTTCCCTTGATAAATTTTGATAGAGAAAGAAAGACCAGATTTGCAGTATAAATGATATCATTCTATTTCACAGGTTCTTATCAGCTGCAAACTACCTGAAATTACAATTTTATACTGCAAATCTGGTCTTTCTTTCTCTATCAAAAAAGCAGTCACTCAGTGTATTGAGAACAGCCATCCAATCAGCACACGCGATAAGTATTCATGTTGTTTGGTGATACAGATAATGAATACCTGTAAAATACCCAACTTTAAGCCTTGCCAAGCAATTCACTCAAATACGCTGAAAGCCATTAAAAGAAATAAAAATATTCGAGGTATAATATATCATTTTACTCATCCTAAGAGGAGTTCCAAAAATTATCCTCATTTACTTAACCGACAAACAGGTAATAACAAGAAAATATTTCAAATGACAAACGTTAAAAAATAGATGACATGCTAAATGTTTCAGAATGAAAACAAGCATCCACATGCGCACCAACTACGGAGACTTAAATAAAAAGAACCTATATATATATATATATATATATATATATATATATATATATATATATATATATATATAATTAGTATCCTGGATATAAAAGCGAGCGCCTCTATAGCGAATCTGACTGGTAGTTCATAGATTCCCACAAGGAATGCCTAACTCATATTTCAGATCCGAGAAACGTGTAACTGATAGACACAGTCAATTACTCTTAAACTACTGGTAAGCCTGAAAACACTTCGTTTCATTAAAAGGGAATAAAACTAGTTACGGTAGTGTAAACCTAACGTCCTGACATAAATTGTTATGTATATACTTTCCTGTACTTATGTAATAATCACAACATTAATATTAATAGAGGACAGTATCTGTTTAGTATACTCATCTTACCTTGCCACTGATGTCCATCATTCATTGGATAAGGTAGATGAGGTACGCCTACAGGGTATGGTACCGGAGGGTCATTTGGATATGGTGCTTGGGATCCATCTAGATACGGTACAGCCTGAGGAGACGAAGCCTGCGACCTTTTGTCGGCCATTTAAGGAAATTAATGGATTTTTTTCTTTACAGCTATTGAATATAAAGGTAATGCATTTTTTTACTGGAGAAAATGACATTTTAACTTCTCACAATAACAATGTTTTAGCCTTGAGATTTCGAGACCATCTCTAAACCAATTAAATTGGAGTTACAGTCGTGTGCTTTCAAAGAGGATTGGTTTAAACAACAACAATAAATAGAACAAATCAATGGATTACTATGAGGACCATCGATTTGAAGAAAAAAAATTAAACTCATACAAACATTTAGAAGGTAGAAAACAGATTTTAAACTTAATCACGTGAGCTATACCTGTTTTTCTTTTTGTAAATATCAATTATGTGCATACCCTGATTAAAGGGTGTCTTAATTTAATGTATTTCATAAAGTTGATTTGTTTTGCACAAGCTTTTGTTCTTACTATAATCAGTGTCAAAACAACACTCAGAAATGTGGAACTATGATTAAAATATGCAATTATAGCACAGTAATTTATTGGTAATAAAGTTAACAGTAAAAATAAAGATAATACTTACAGTCAGCTAGTGTCACCGGAAAATATAATTATTCTAGATTGCGGGTGAAGACCGTCGGGAGGGCAGGGGAAGGGATTAAACAGACTTTTTCTGAAGACATAAATTGGGTGAAAACTCATTACGGAAACTGTCTCAGCTATGCTTAGAAATCGAAGACGTACAAATCTTGAGAACTGAGGAGGCATCTTGTATAGAATTGTAAAAGTTGGATATTTATCAACCTTATGTTCCGTATTCACTAGTTGTGCCAACATAGAACTCTGTACTTCATGATTCTTTTTCTTAACAGCATTGGACAATGCTCAAGAAAGCGACGGTGGGCTTTCAGTGTGGTTCTACCTATGTAACTGCCTCCAAAGGAGCATTTAAATTTGTAAACACACATTGAAATCGCCAGACTCAGTAGCTTATCCTTCACATGCATTGGAATTATGCAACAAGTGGTGAATTATGAACACAATGTTGCCGTAAAGAATATTTTAGCCATTATTTGTCAGAGTTTTGATACTAGGAATTGAGTAACTGCATCTCTTTTGGACAACAAAGTCATATGTATACGTTTCCTGTGTATTATTTGTGGGCATTTTTCTCCTTCTGTTCTTATTATGGAAACTAAAATTTTTTCTGGAAATCCGTTCTCATAAAGTGAGTTTCCAATTTTTCTTATTTCGTCGCCTTAAGGGGCACTTATACAGATATTTGTAGCATGAAATATCAGAGTACTGATGAGACTTCGTTTACATGCAGAAGGTAAAAACCATTTGAAGTGGTTGTATTGGTCAACCTATGACTTCTCCACGAAAATACTTCGTTTAGAACTGTCATCTGGTCTTCTTGTTAACAGGACATTTAAAATGATAAAGTAATGTCTTTCTCTCCTTCATATGGAACTAAGTTTGTGGATGAGCCATAAAGAGCGTTTTGAGGAGGAACTCAGTGTTGATTTTATTCTTATACAAGATTAAGGTACCGCCCATAAATCTACAGTAGAATGAGATTTAGTTGACTGCATTTTTTAAGTAGACGATTCTTTAATTTCGCCACAAAACATTATTAGAATGCTTGGATATATTCTAGTCTGGTAATCAGTATATTTCTTATCATTCATTCATTCATTCAACTGTTACATGATACCTAAGTTAATTCATCTGCAGTGAAACATTCTATTGCATGGGAATTTGGTTTATCATCGATTATCAAACTTTTTATGTTAAAAGACGTGGTAAATCATTTTCCTTCATCGTCATTCCATTCCTCTATAGTTCCCTACTGTTAGTAGGATGCATATTACAAGTTTGATGACGGGTCAATGTCAATTAGGGAACCACCGAAATCCATGGAGTAGTGAATAACTGTTTCGTCCCTGTTTGGGACTCTTCATCAATACATACCCGTCAGGGATCAAACTCAGGAACTTCAGATAATAATGTAAGCTAATCGACCATCAAGTGGGACGGAATCCAATGGCCTATCAGTTCTATCCACTGCTGATTCGCGACATATAAAGCAAGTACCAGTCATTCTCGTACATGATATCTGTCCTCACACCCAACTTGTTGGACTCCACTAGAATATCAGTTAACAGTTCAGTCTGTTGCAAATTCATCCCTTTGCATATCTCCAAATACTTTTATCACGTCTGTTCTAATGGACACTAAATTATAAGGTTTTCCAAAATAAATAATTTTCCTATGTGATTCCCCGCTGATAACATCACAAATTAAACATTGAAAAATAGACTGAATAAACTGTACAGAGAAATGCTCAGGATTAAAACAGAAGTAACCTGGTTGATGAGTATTATCAGCTGTGTTCGGGTTTGTTAATACGTGGGTACAAGCATACCGAAATGCAACACGCTACCCTAGTGAGTAGTAAAAACACCAATTCTCACACTGAGATAGCTTCTATTTCACTGAAGCGAGAAAACATCAGAAGGAAAAGGCTGGCTCATGATGAGAGCTTTGTAAAACAAAAATACATCATTAGTACATGTATACACTTCCAATACGCAATATTATGCCAGCTAAGTGGTTAAATAAACTAATTCGGCTGGTTGTTTAGGGATAAAGATTTTGTATGAAGTCAAAGAATATCCAATAAAATTATCTCATATCCACATAACAACATAAATCTAAAATTAAAATCTTCTGCCTATGCAACCAATAAATTAGAATGTTGATCCTAGTTATAGACGCTTTCTGTCACATTCTATATTTTTTGTTCTAATCTTACTGATCACATGATCTTCATAATTTTATCCAAAAAAAACAACTATGGACACCCTTAGCCATCATCCAAATTGCATAGGTTCACCTTAAAATAATACTTTCTGATAAAATTAAACAGATAGTAGACTTTCAGTCATGAAATAAGGTAGTTCATCATCACGTAAATCCCAAAGTGAATAATGATAATAATGACAGCTTTATTTCGGACAAAATATATGCACAATGTATAGTATTCTATGAATATTGAATGTTACTTCATTTTCAACCAGGATCTTCAGGAAAGATAATAAGTGATAGTTTATCGTTTCACACAATGCTATTCAGTTTGATGCATAAACCAACTCCTTATGATACTTTTCCTTTGTCACCGAGATATACACAGAAGAAGGGTGATAGCCAATTAAAAATACGGGTGAGTACACTTTGTTACTCAACGATATAGGTGAAACGATGAGGAATGAGGAGATTTTTATTTTGGGTGGAAATTCAGGTAGATCAGGGATGCAAATAGGTTACCTCTAGTTAGGTTAACAGCTAGTATGTTATGATATTTAGGTCTGGATTTCCTCGTTTGGTGATGGTATGCAATGAAATCCAGAGCTTGAGTTTTCTTCGACTCAGAATTCATTAGCTGAATCCTATTGAGTGTTCTCCCTAGCACTGGAACCTAGTACACTATTTTTTTATTTTTGATTTACAGCTTGATTCCACACAGTATTTTTGGTACAAGTATGGAATTTTCAGCGTGGATATCGGTAGCCCAAATTTTGCAGGCCGACCATAGATATCAGATGTGCGTCGGCAGGTGTTCGAACCTCGGACCATGTGCATGGTCGGTGAGAGTCCTAACCACTGTGCCACCGACGCACACACACAGCTGCGTACTCAGAAGCGTTATCCCCTAGGATACAGAGCGACCAAATACACCTTCTACGTAAAGGAGATTATATGACATAATTTGTTTGTAATTGTGAATCCCCGCTGACATTTCAAGATTAAATTATTCGGTTTTATTTGCCCGGAAAGACCTCTTGAATAGGAAAAGATTAAAATTCTCAATTATACTGCATCCCAACAACTTGCAAATAACTTCAAGGTAGAAATAATGGCAATATCAAGGCATCTGCTCATCAATAAGATGAACAATTAGGTGTAGAAACTCCCCGGAAGAATCAATGATACAAATGGAAAGTGTAGCATTGAGGCTCCGTAGATTTGTAGATTCATCCAAACACACTCTGTCTTAATCAACAGCGAAACAGGAATTGAGATTATTTTAAATAATTTTACAGTGCATAATTCTGTATGACTTTGGGCTAAAATTATTTCAGGAAATTTGCAACATCACTAGTCTGGATATTTACATTAATTGATGTCAAAAATCTGTAAACATGATGTCTTTGAAACGATGATGGTCACGCATTAAAAATAAACCTATTCTTCTCAGTCTTTTTGGCAAAAAGCTCATACAAGGATGCTATTTAAGCATAACACTATATCGGTAAACAGTGAAAAATCAAGATACAATAAATATAAGTATAGCAGTTTGGTTTCTGTTGTCTCTCTAACCGATATTGGTTCACAAAGAAGTCAATAAATTCCTTCTTAACTATGCAGTTGAGTTACAACGAAATGCAAAAGTTGACTGATTTTTGTTCAACTACGTTAACAACTTATCATCAGGTCACATAATCCATTGATTCATTTACATTTAATCAGATTAAGTAGTAATTGTGAATTGCCCTTTTTAAAAAACTGATTTCAGAAATGTATTCCTATGCTCTTTTATTCCTTCTAATACCAGGTAGAACAAAGGAATTCAAGCTTGAACTTTGAAGTTCTAGTAGCAGTGGTGGGTTTGTCCGCCACACGCATAAACTGCCATCTTTACTCGGCCTACTACCGGCTAAGTGAGGCTAAGGAGTAGATAGGCCGTGGATTAAACTGCAGACCACGTACATGGTTGGCGAGTGTCCTACCACTGGACTGACGCCAAATATTTCTATACTTGGTTACCGCTTATTTGTCAACTCCGTGTGATATTTAAGGAAAGATTTTCAACCACAACTAATTAACCTAAAATGGGAATCACGCAATAAATCCCTAGTGAGGTCAAGGGTGCGTACTGATGAACAGCCGTAAACTATGTTTCAACAGCTATCCAGTACTCCCTCGTTTTTAGTCTTTCTCTAACTGATGTCAATCTATGATCTAACTTGAAACCAATCAAATCCATGTAAAGTAACATTTGGAAATTTGCTACTAATTTAAGTGTACCTGTCTGCTATCGGAAGTTAGACATAACAGATCAGTAGGCAAAAGTCAATTTAACGTATTTTCTAGTGTTTAAATAAATCATTGACCCTTTTTGTTTGCCAAGTTTGGGAGCATTCTATTCCGTTAAACAGTTGTATAAGATTCAGATATTAACATGCTCCATAGACAAAAAAACCATCAAATCTCAGCAAGTCAATACTCGAGAATTAATCTGATGCTCACTAGCGACTAGTCTTATACGGGAAGTACCTGAGGTTCTAGTGATAAGTCGTAACCAGAAGAGTCCACTAAGTCAGACAAGAGGATGGTTACTGGCCCGTGACATTTTTTGACGGTTGCGCTAAATATATATCACGAATTAGCGAAAGTTAGGATTCATGGACCATTGAGGTGGGTCCCAGTGGCTTAATGATCTGAGAGCTCACCTTGTAACCGGAAAATCCTGGGTTCAAAGCCCAGTGGATGTGTACTGATGAAAAGTCCCAAACCAGGACGAAACAGCTATCCAGTACTCCCAGGTTTTCCAGTGGCTCTCTAACTGATATCAGCTTGCGATCGATCCTGTCAAAATACAGTAGACAACTAACGGTAAATATTCAGAAGAAATATGGCTCTGATCTATCTGCCCTCACCTGACTGTATTAGTTAATTTAACCCGACACGTGTTTGACAGGACAAAATTCTACAAATTATCTTTATCTAAATGAATCTAGATAAATGAACTCCCGAAAATACTTTAATTAAGGTTTCAGATGAGTTTTTGAATGTGAGTAAATGAAAAATTCACGTTGAACTGAGAGCAGATTTTAGTCGATGAAACTATCTGTTATAACTGATTAAAGATGCCCATCAAAAGTTACAAAACATTAATTAGTGCACAAGGAATAATCTTTTCGACCTTTTTTTCATTAAGTTCTACATTTATATGTCTATAATAATTAAATAATCACTGTTATAAACAGCATTAATATCTTATATAACACTGAGTCAGTAACGTCAATAGATCAAAGTTTTAACGCATTTTTGTGTGATAATATAGATTAATATGACATAAACTTATTTAATGTCAGATAAATTAAGTGAAATAATTAAAAATTTATTAATTCATAGGTTGCACAGCATTCTCAGGTACGAATAGTGGCTGTACCTGTTTCTTTTTTACGCAGAGCTCAGGTTGCTTTAAGCAAATTGCAACGTTCTCTGATGTTAAGAGTATTCGGTATTTAGAGACTTTTGGCAATTTATTCAGTATTCGATAGACCCTTCAATGCTAACTTTGTGGCCTGTTCGCACGAGGCGATCTAACAAAGAACCACTGATAGCTTTAACTACACCTTTATTTAGCCCCACTGGTAGTTGTTGCCGAGTGTAAAGAACTAAGTTCATAGAGCAACGACCAATAAAACTGTCTCCACAGGAGCAGTTGAACTGATTGACACAAGAAGAGGTGGCTAGCCCAGATACTTCTTCCTTCAGTTTCGAAATAATAACCGGTCGTATGGAAAATATAAGCAGCAACTTGCTGGAGTTAATAGTCCATCGAATCGATATTCTGAACTTTTTAGTTATTTCGATAGAGAAAGAAAGACCAGATTTGCAGTATAAAATGACATCATTCTATTTCACAGGTTCTCATCAGCTGCAAACTACCTGAAAATACAATGGTTATAAATAATAACATTTCATACTTCATTGTTTGAAAGGTAATAGAGAAAACATTATAAGGTGTACGCATCATCAATTTATATACTGTCAAACTACGAAAAAAGAAAAAAGGGGTTGAGAGAAGACAGAAAAAATCTAGCAAACAGTGTCAACATGGCAACTCAAGGTTCATCAATTTGGAAACTTGCTTAGTGAGTTGAGCTCACTAGTGTGTATAACTGATCAGTGTAATAAAAGTGATATGGTTACCAAAGGAGTGAGAGATTGACCACACTCTCTTTCTGTATGCATAAGTTTGGTCTGTGATGTTTGATTGCAATTGCTTCAGCAAATCGTAGTAGATTCGCTGTCCTTTGTATGTTTAATATTTTGAAGGATTTAGAAATCTCGACAAAGTGACCCGTATCTACAAGGTGCCTGGTAATCGCACTTTGTAAATATCTGCTTCCTTTTAGGCATAAGTTTCTTGGAATATGCTCTGAAAACCGGATAGAAGCCTTTCTTTCTGTCCTTCCAATGTAGTTGCTGCAGCAGGTACACGTAAATTTATAAATGCAGTTGGAGGTAACATCAGCAGGGTACTTACGGATAAGGGCTTCTATCCGGTTTTCAGAGCATATTCCAAGAAACTTATGCCTAAAAGGAAGCAGATATTTACAAAGTGCGATTACCAGGCACCTTGTAGATACGGGTCACTTTGTCGAGATTTCTAAATCCTTCAAAATATTAAACATACAAAGGACAGCGAATCTACTACGATTTGCTGAAGCAATTGCAATCAAACATCACAGACCAAACTTATGCATACAGAAAGAGAGTGTGGTCAATCTCTCACTCCTTTGGTAACCATATCACTTTTATTACACTGATCAGTTATACACACTAGTGAGCTCAACTCACTAAGCAAGTTTCCAAATTGATGAACCTTGAGTTGCCATGTTGACACTGTTTGCTAGATTTTTTCTGTCTTCTCTCAACCCCTTTTTTCTTTTTTCGTAGTTTGACAGTATATAAATTGATGATGCGTACACCTTATAATGTTTTCTCTATTACCTTTCAAACAATGAAGTATGAAATGTTATTATTTATAACCATTGTATTTTCAGGTAGTTTGCAGCTGATGAGAACCTGTGAAATAGAATGATGTCATTTTATACTGCAAATCTGGTCTTTCTTTCTCTATCGAAATTTATCAAGGGAACCAAATGTATGAAATTTTTAGTTATTATTTCGCTTAGTAATCACTTTGTAACTGCAGCCGCATATATCAAGGCTTTTCGTTAGTCGATACAAAATAATTCATTTCTATTTTTTGGCTCTGTGTACCATCATGAGGTTTTCAGAGTAGCTACTTTTTTTAACGTGTCGTGTAAAACCTTAGTTTCATCTTCAAAACAAACAGCCTTAACATTGTAGCTGAAGGTCCTTACCAAAAATATTTTGTGCTGGAGAGGAGTACAGCTATTGAAATGTATCTTTTATCCAATCTACTTACTTTTATTATGGAAATTTATTTTTGTACTACCATCTGGTCCTCTTGAATTTCTCTTTAATTGACTAATGTTTTGCAAGTAAAGGATGATTATGATGACGATAAAGGGCTAGAGGGTGGGGAGATAAAGACAGTAGGAGGAAAAGAGATAGCCATACCACCCAAGAGTCGAATAAAGCAACTGACAAACTGATGGCACTGACATACACTACTGGCCACATTTCAGCTACTCTTAAAATTCCTATGAATTTATTCAGCTATCATATAAATGTGTGAAAGTTAATTTTACTGCTGTTACAGTCTTATCAGTTCTACAGACAGGGATATTTTTGTTTAAAGACGAAACACTTTGAATTAGCAGAAATTTCGATGTTGATTTTATGTGATAATCAAAGCTCTTTGGTCTTAATGCCTTCCTATCTATTCTTTTACAATAAATTCAGTCATGATTAAGTGGATTTTCTCCTATTATTGCAACCTAATTTAGGCTGACAAAAATCACTAACTTGGGTACTGTGGATGAAGTTAAACGGAAACACTTACTTGTTTCTCATTCATATAACTACTGAATACAATTTCACTGACTGTGAAATTGATTTCCGGTTATCAGGCAGGTGACCAGATTACAATCAGTTGAAAATTTGAAAACATTCAAGCTTGGTCTTGAAAATCATTTATCGCTTTAATATTTCATTAATTGTGAACTGCTATATATATATATATATATACTGATCTATATATTGTTGTGTTGCTCCACATGACCAAACTAGCGTACACGTATTTCCTAGTACTTCTTCGCGTTTATTACTGTGTCCTAACGTTGTGATTACTCGACATCCACAACGTAAATCAAAAGGCATTTGAGAAGGAGTACGGACGTGTATTCTCGCAGTAGTCAAAATTCAAAAGTTGAGCGAGTATAATGTATCAATTATTAACACGCAATTTTTAGAATGATAAACAAATCAAAGTCCAATTACATAGTGAAAGTATACTACAATGATGAATAATAAAATGGGTCATTACAATAGCCCCTCGGTAGAATGCAGGTAAACTTCATTTACCTGCATTTAGAATGTTATTGTATATTACAAGGACACAGAAAATACGAGTTTTCTGGTATGAAAACCAAATTGAGGATTTTAAGTTTCCTGAAGTTTGCTAATATAACTGTACATTTTCGAAAATGCTGACAACTTTGAAACGAACCAAAATGTTTAGAAAGTTGTGCACAGTGTAACAATAAAACCAGAAAAATTATTAGAATAATAATGAGGTTGTTACTGTAAAGAGTTACAGAATAGATTTACATCTTAACATTCAGTTAATAGCACTGTAATAAGGAAGTGAGGAAATGACCTAGAAATAAATTGTCTGTACAAATCTCTCTGGCCGATGTACTCACCTGCTTGACCTTGTGATTCTTTCTCTTTTGTTAGCCAGAATATCATCAGATTTCGAATCTTGAGAACAAGAGTCATTTGGTGTCGTAACTTTAGGTGATGTTGATGACTTGGGTAAGCATTCAGTCACCTCCATTTCCATGAAAGCTGGTTCTACACGATCGATGCTTACATTCTCGTGTTTTCCTTCGCGTTCTACAGTGATGATTTTGCTACTCTGCTTATTACTTTAAATGGTCCGTCATAAGGTGGTTGAAGTGGTTTCTACACACCGTCGTGTCGTATGAAAACATGAGTGCGATCCTCTAGTTTTTGAGGCATATATGCTTGGTTGAGCTGATGTCACGGGGGATAATAATAATAATTTGCTTTATTCCAAAACAGTACTTGTAATACAGAATGGAATTCTCAGCATTTTACTACAGTACTGCATCCAGTTAATACATTAACAATAAATAAATTTCTCCATAGATTAAGGGTAATCTCAGTTAGTTATGACAACAACATGTTGGCATGTCGGTAGCAAAGCCAAAAATTGAACAGTGTTTGAAGGTATTAGAAAAGTAGGTGGTAGCATATTTACTGGCGAAAGCGGTAACAAAAGGTCGAGATATACAGAGTGTGAAAGAAAGAAGAAGAATGTTTTAAATAGAGTTTGTAAGGAAGAAAGAAACAAAGTAGCACATAACAGAGAAAAAAGAGAGAGAAAAGGAGAAGAAAGAAAGAAAACGTTGTACCTATAAATGATGAGTTGGAAAGACGAGATCCAGTTCTTCTACTGACTATTTAATAAGTTATAGGTATCACGCCTAATGCTTTCTTTATCGCACAGAACACGAGCTAGGTAGTGTATGGTTGAGTTTTTGTATTTGCTAGTGCGAGCATATAGTTTCCTATATAGACTTCTGGTCCTGCCTGACGAGATACAACGGGATAGTTGCGAAAGAAGAGGGTGGTGTGAGTTAGATAAAATGGATTGAGCCCATTTTTCACATGAATCCATGTGCCTGTCCACCAGAATATTAACAAGCTGGTTAAGTGGCACGTAGCTTACCCTGCTGACAACCTTTAACATCCTGCGTAATAAGGTATAGTCTTTCTTCAGTAGCCCTGGAAAAACTAAGGGGGAACAACAGAAAATAATAGGCAGGATGCAAGAGTTAACGAATCGTAGGAGCAAGGGTTGAACTTACCAGAATGTCTTAACTTCTTGATGTAGAAGGTAAGACGGAGCTCGTATAGCCAAATTTTGTTGTCTGAGAAGTGGAGTGGTTAGCTAAGAAGTAGTGTTCTAGGCTAGTGAACCAGAAATATGGAACATTAGGTTTAAAAGGTTGTAAACATATGGTAACTGCACCCACGGACCTTGTACTCGAAGTGTTGTTATCAGTATCAAATGACATTACAAAAGTGTAAAAAATAATATGTATAGATGATAGTAAAAATACGAAAAGTGAGAACAAGCACAACAGAATATCAGTGTGTCCAAAAATGTCCCAAAATGGTCTGCTTACCGGAGATGTTTTCAACAAAAATGTCAGTAAATATATATCCAAATGTGATGCACGGCAAAGTTAAACTTTAAGCACCACCAACTGCCACTCAGTAAATGATCTCGGACGCACCAATCACGTGAAAGGGGCATTTTTGTGTACGAAACACATGTATCTATGAAAAATGCATAAAAGCTGTATAAAAGTGTTACAGGGGATACCTTTCCCTCACATTTGATAAAAAAACCCTTAGTTTCAGGCTCGAGTAAATCCTTACAGTGTTAACACTGCAAAAGCTGTTGTTTTTGCTTTATTCAAAAAACTGGTGGTTTCCTGCAGTTTATTAATTATTTTTTATTTATTTTTTTTTTATTTTTGATTTACAGCTTGATTCCACACTGTATTTTCGGTACAAGTATGGAATTTTCAGCATGGATATCGGTAGCCCAAATTTTGCAGGCCGACCATAGATATCAGGTGTGCGACGGCGTGGGCTCGAACCCCGGACCATATGCATGGTCGGCGAGAGTCCTAACCACTGTGCCACCGACGCACACGATTGAGTATCGAAAAGGGTTGTTTAGTACTGGCTTTGTGATCTGTTTGGACCATTGATGGTAATATCTAACTGTCAGTGGTTTTTGTTACACCTGTATTAAGCTACACTTGTAGATACTCCCAAGTGAGAAAAATTAAGTTCCATGAGCAACAACCAATGTAACTCGCGCCACAGAAGCAGTTGAACTGGTAGATACAGGAAGAGGTGTCTAAACCAAGCATTTTATCTTTCACAGTCGCTATTACAACCGAATGTGTATAAGGGGTGAGCTGCAATTTACTGCCATTAAAAGTTCTCTGAACTGGTTTCCTTAACTTGGTGATGATCATGTCACTTGACACGCCACACCTCTAAATTGCAGTAATATGTGGTTTGACTCTCTTGTTAGCGGATGCAAAACATTTCTTTTAGACTTTCTTAGTCATGTGTTTTCTTATGAACTTATTCGGATAGCTATTTCCAATTAAGTCATTATTTACAGCCTATAGTTCGTCCTCGGTCACATCTTTCGAACATACGGCTCTCAATATTATACCAGAAGGTAATATATTATGAACTTTTCTTTCCCACCTGACCCTGACTTGTAAACCAGACAACTGACTTTAACGTATATTTAAGGTCAAGTTATTGTACGTTTATTAGTATTTGTTAACCAGTGAAAATATTATCTTTATACTGTTTATTGGAATTTCTAGCTACATTGGTTTTTGCCTTTTGCATGATGCATAAATCCTTACTTTCTAAGTCAGCCGTATCTTCTTGATGTAGAAGTAGTAGCCGACTGACCAGTCGTATACTGTTACTGCTTTGAAGTAGCTGTAAACAGGGAAGCCATGAGATCTAGTGCCATCGTCACTGCTATAACGTTCACCTTACAACCAAATGTCTGTACTAAATTTCTTTTGTACACGAGAGGAAAGAAGCTATGGAAATGTATCTATCACCCCATCTATGATACTAATATAAATTTCTTACTACACTATCATATGATCTTCATGTGAGGACATCCAAGTTTGCGATTTTCCTTTGGGATTCTTCTCACCACACATGAATTCGATGAGCGATTATAGTAGGCTTATCTATGCCGCTTTCACAAAGTAAGAAAATATCATCCATACATGGATAACAAAATGAGAAATCTCAGAAAAACTTTTTATCTAATTCACTACAGAAGGTATCTGCCAACAATGAAGTCTTTCTCTCTTATTTGTTGGCATACGTAGCCAACGTTTTCATTCAACCGTACCTCTTAAACTTTTACATGAATAGATAATAAAATACTGCATTGTATCGTATCTTATTTGAAATACTGCACAAAATTAAAGATATTGACATCAAGAATGAAACTATGATATCCTTAGATGTAACCAATGTACCGCTAATTGATATAAAACAAACGGTAGTTTCTTTTCTGTCTTCCCTTTGAATAATTAATATCTAGTTGTCATGCTGTTTTACCACTTCAGCTGCTTATTAATTATGTTTTATATATATATATATATATATATATATATATATGCTGATGGATAATCTTTGTATTAATTCCTTTTCGCTTACTGAATGCGTTTACTTTACTAAATACTTGGAATTTTAGTATGCAATCATCATTACAATCAATTGGTTGTTGATATCTAACCCACAGTAGTTGACGGAGTTCATTTAACTCAAGTATTTAAAAACCGTGTAGTTTATTGAACTGGTACTTAAACTGTTTTGAGTCGGGTCAGTGGGTTTACTAATTCAAGAGGATAAAATAAATCTCGTCGTTGTTTGTAGTGTATGTTGTAACAAAACCAAATTCAGAATATGACTACAGAAAGTTTTAAATTATTATTACGCATTTTAAATCACTAGAAAAGTTATTTCTTGACAGTTGAACTCATTTTACTCAGATAAACAAAAAACTTTATAGAAGCTAAAAATAACGCTACCATAGTGACATCTCATTCACAGTCAACTTTATCTTGATGTTAAGTGAATGGGATAGATACTGTGAAAATCCTCACAAAGATAGTCTCTTGTTACTGTCGCGTTCTGCAAAACATCTTGTTTTGGTCTAGCTGCTAAGCTTTTATTGTCCTTCTAGACATCTTCAGTGGTCACATTAAAATTAAGTGAGCTTTTGGAATCCTCCAATGGCGTAACAAACACGTTTCCTGTTGTAATCATGTGTAGCTGCTTTTCTCAGAGGTTCCTCTTACTCTGATGCTCATGTGTATTGATAGTGATCAATTCAAAGTTAGTGCTGGAGTGATTGTCTTGAAAATGAGTGAAAACTTTTCAATTCAGCCGTCCCATTCAGAAAATTCAATAAATCTAAAAGCACCCGTGAATCAAAAATCTTCCTGATCAGTTCAAGATAGATTGTAACAACAGAAGGCAAGACATGGAAGTCAAGGCATATTTTGATTGATCAAACAGCTTTTTATATCCATACAGTTTATATTATTTAACCAATCACTTAGCTTGTGCTTTTGGTTTACACTAAACGATTTGAAATAGAATACTCAAATATATATATATATATATATATATATATATAATTGTGGGAATATGTGAGAAGAATATTCCATTGGAACACATTGTCTGTATCACACCACCACAAGATAACTGTTGAAATCCATGGAGTAACGGAGAGCTGTTTAGGATTCATCGGTAGATTACATGGATATCTCAAAGTTTGCGAATTAGTTAGTAATTTGCAATTTCGCACAGTTTAAGTGGTGAAATTTCATCGTTGTTTCTTTTGGAAACTAAGTTGGTCCAATCACAACATACATATTTCTAGGTGAGTACCATCAAGGCACAAAGCAAGTATTTTTCCATCCATCAAGTTTAGATACATGACTGTACAGCCCTTGCCATGTGGTGTTATCAACAAGCAACTGTTCTGCATATTTGACTTATTCTTAAAAGAAATCCCAGAAAGTCTTATACCGAATTATTCACTAGTAGAGCGAGAGATGAGGATCTAACTGAAAAGCAAATATTTCTTCGCTCAATCTTTCTGTATTCACTAGTGAACGCTAGGTTGGAATTCATGTGTCTCCGAAGAGCTCCAGACGCCAGGAAAACTTGAATACATTACGTTTTGGTAACCAGAGGCTCGTTTTCTGACGAAATCTAGTGTGACATTATCCTTATCACAGTTTATTAGTAAGAACTGCTGAAAATTAATCGGATCCAAATTTAGGTGTAACTAAAGGAAGCTTTACAAAATCATGAAACCGTCAGTTTACTATATAGAAAAAAAATTACTTTCTACTCAGCTCTGTCACTCGAAGTAAACGTTTTCAAATGTAAATTTTATATCCTAAGTAACGCAGTCATAACAAGCCCAGTGAATAACGTCAGGATTGAGGCAACACTTAGCTAAAATGTTATGAATTATGGTGAAGTAATTATCCAATTACCCTAACCTACCACAGTTTTAAAGGTGAAGTTGTTTCGGATAGGACTGACCTCCAAATTAATCAATGACCCTCATACTTAACCAGACAGTATTGTATACACCAAAATCTAAATATTGGAGTAACCATTATGTAAAGTTTAGGAAAAATGTGTGAATGATATAGAGGTATATTATAAAACCATTTTGTTCAAAGGTAATAGAAATAGCAACTTTAGAATTTGTGGATATCATATATATATATATATATATATATATATATATATAACTTCAAGTTTGCGATTTTCCTTTGGGATTCTTCTCACCACACATGAATTCGATGAGCGATTATAGTAGGCTTATCTATGCCGCTTTCACAAAGTAAGAAAATATCATCCATACATGGATAACAAAATGAGAAATCTCAGAAAAACATGTTGGAACATAGGGTTTCAGCAGTACATTTCTATGTTCTGTGCACCTATTTTTATCCGAAGCTACGTTTTTTTCGTAAGCTTTCACTTCCTCTTCACAGGATCTCCATCTCAACCTCAGACCTATATATATATATATATATATATATGAAGAGGAAATGAAAGCTTACGAAAAAACGTAGCTTCGGATAAAAATAGGTGCACAGAACATAGAAATGTACTGCTGAAACCCTATGTTCCACTAGGAAGCCAAGAAAATAATAATTATGATGATATAATGTACAGTAATAGTTCACAATTTACACGGAAAGGTACAGCTGAATTTGATTGGTGTGTCTTAGTTATGTGGTAAAGTCGCTATCATTCATTCAGGTCATTGAGTTTCTTTCTCCTCAGTAAGAAAGAAACCAATTTTTATGATAAGTGGCCATTCTTTAAACAACTTAAAATTTAAAAAATTACAATTACAATCATAATTATTTTCTCTTGCATCTTTCTCTTCTTTGCAAAAATAACAGCTAATAGAGTATTACTTTTACAAAAATATTGACATACACCTTTAATTTGATACCTTCATATTTATTTTTACGATTTACATGAGAGACAAATACCATGTCTATGAGTTATCAGAATTCTCGCCTTGTTACCAATTCGGCGTTCCACTGGTGAAATGACCGATTTTCTTTGAAACTGTTACATTTATTCCTCCTTTCAAACAGGGCTATAGATTTAAGCAGTCGTATAAATAAATTTGTTCCTGTTTTTCAAACTAGTCATATTCACTAGCGTGACTATTCACTGCAATATTATTTATTTACTGGAAACTAGGGTGTTACCACTGTTATTGTTGTTTAAGCCTTAGTGTCTACTGAATTATCTCGATTTCATCTGACTGGGTCTTAACATTGAACGTCGCACAGGAGTACACCAATTCACGTTACCAGACTACATATAGTACACAAAGGCATACAAAAGACAAAAAGGGGGACCCGAAAGAACTGTAATGGGAAAAAATGTGCGTGAAAAAGAATAGTAACACGGAAGTAGACAAGAACTCGATGGGTATGGAAGATCAAAAAGCAAGAACGTATCTTCACCACTGAGAACGACTTTCATCCATATCAACAAGTCTCCAACCGCTGGTCCTTAGCATCCCGAGGGCCTCAACAAGACAGCACACAACTTCTTATCTGACTGGTTCAGACCATCATTCAAAAGCTTCATGGATTAATGGCACGTTTTGATCTGACCACCCTTAACTCTTTTTCAACCTAATCCTATATCAGCCAAAATTTTCTGTCAACACTGCTTTCCTTATTACACCACTTAAAATGGAAGACAGAACGCAAACAACTGTGGTCACAGGTAGCTAGCCTCTTCATATTCAATATATATATATATATATATATCGTCGTCTAAGAGGTGCTGCGGCAATTTTTGGTTGTGAAGGATGTTGAGAAAGTATATCGCACTAATCTGGACATTCTACTCGAGCTCACGCTGCCGGATAAAAGCTTAGGGAGAGTCGTCATTTTTATTGGTGGTGACCGGTGATATCTATCATGGATGCACACAGTCCTCACTGTTGTTTAATTTCACCATAGATGTTTTAATGGAATTGACCCTAACTGACTTCAGTGACTTAGGAATCAACTAGTTACCAGGGTATACTCTTGTTGACTTAGAGTATGCGGATGGTAGTCTTTTTAGGTAGAGGCGTTGACAAAATGTTGGGTCTTCTGAAGACCTTGAGCAGTAATCTACATATGTTTGACATTCGTTTCTCCCCTGTTCAATGTAAGCTGACGCTGCAGGACCGGAATACACCAAGTCCTAGCTTCGAAGTAGAGAGCGAATGACCATGTTGGTCACGTAACTTATTTGGGAAATTGATATGTATCCACATATATATTTATGTGTGTGTATGTTGGTCTCTCTTTCTATTTACTCTCTTTGTCTGTGACCATTTCACTTGTATGAACTTGTCTCCTTTATCAATGTATATTCTCCTTATATTATATATAATATGTGTGTTTGTTGACAGTCCGTTGCTTGGTGACAGATATCCATATATGTTGGTTGTTGACATGTCTGTTATATTTCGCTATGTATATATGGATCGATACTTCATTATAATTAGCCATTCATGTTAAGACTGTCTAATGATTTGTTCACACGCTTTGTCTGGAACATTCATATATATTTCGTTTCTCACAATTTGTGTGACCTTACTTTACTTACTTATCATTTTGGTGTGAGACCATTTATTTTCGTCTCCTTGTGTTTGGACAATAGAAGTCTCATCGCAAACCTAGTGGTCTTCTGATTTCCGCCTTCTCGCGTCAGGATTATTAGTTTCTCGACCAGACCATAACAATAACTTAGCGACGAGTACATAACAATTTGGCGACGGGGAAAACTAGTACATAACAGAAATTGTATCAGTACCAATGGACTAACTGCTGAAGTATGTCAGCACGGATACAAAAGGTGCGTGTGGCGTTTGCCAATTTACGTCATATCCGGCGTAGACGTGATATATAGCTAACAATCAAAGGACGTGTTTGTTGCTTAGCAGTCTTTTCTCTCTCTTTTCTATGGCTGAGATCCCAAAATAACTAAGAAACAACTTGCGCTACTTAGAATTTGTCAGTAGTGTGCGAAATTCAACTAAGTTGTTGAAATGGCAATACAAGCAATTCCCACAGGAATACTAAGTATGATGCACATTACTTTCAGAAGTGAATATTATATGGTTTTCAAGCTCTGCATTAATGTAAAAGTTTATTGATGAATCAATAAACATCTTTTAAATTACGAATTTTACCGCGACACCATATTTTTTCGTTGTATCTTGAAATAACCAACATATTTTATTTTGGTTGTCTTACATTCAGGTATTTCAACTAATTAAGAACCATAGTCGGAGAGGTTTCGCGTGCGTTTCGGATTATGAGGGCGATTGTTACTTCCCGGCTGCCCACATCGTGGAAGTTGGTTGCGTGACCGCAGAGCCCAGGGGACAATTGCTTGGGGCCGGTCACACGCGGCCTACTTTTGTTTGTTCTTTGTTGTTTTGTGTGCCTCAGTAGCATATTTATCACTCCTGCCCTGTGACACGGCAGCAGGAAGCGCGGTCGTTGTTAATCCGGGCCACGGCCGATCCGGCATGAAATTTTGTGATTTTGTATTTATCATGATGTTGGATTGGGTAGCTGCTTTTTGTTTAACCGCTATCCAAACAACCTTTCTGGCATGTTAGGACCTCAAGAGACATAAGTCTCAGCCAGTATAGCTTGAATGGATCATTGCGGTGTTCAAGCCCGACCACCACGTCAAGGTAGCAGCTTTCGGTCGGAGAGGGCAGTGAGTTTTATGCATAACTGTCTTTTCGTTTGTGGTGACACGAAAACACTTAAGTCAGGTTCCATAGTAAAATTTACTACAATTTATTGTTTACAACGCAAAGCACGCAAAAGCCACTGATGTAAAGACAGAAGACATGACTGTGTACTATTATGGATAATCTTTCTGGTTGTGGCGGACTGGATTATGCGGTACACCAGGGAGAGTAAGAAGAATGGTTTACAGTGAACCGATAAAAAGACCTTTCAAGAGCTGGATTATGCAAACATTTTATGTCACACAAAGAGGTAACGAAGGCAGGGCTTCAGGTGAATATCAAGACAGACGTATTCAAGATATATAAACCCAAAGGAAGTCACTATTTTCACTTAACTGGGCAGCATCGTCTCAATTACATATAATGGGGATGAGGATGTCATAACCAGCTAGCGTCGAAAAATCAAGAAAGACTAGACTTCATTACTCAGAAATCACTATAGCACATTACAAATCCAAACTTGAACTTAATTTCAAGTCAGTCGGTGCTCCGATATAGCTCATATATACGGCTTGCGAGTCACCGAAAGCATTTCCAACAGGCTGCTGTAGACTTCTGTCTGTCTGTCTTCGACATAGAACTTTGCACAAATGTGCGGCAGTCCAAGTCGCCACATTCCATGTAGCACACAAACCAAGAGAAGAAAGTACAAGAAAAGCATAATAGAGACAGTGAGCAGAGGTGTGAGACAAAGGAGTAATAACGAAGAACAAAACAGTTTCATTGGAAATCATAAATCACAAGGAGTGGATACATCTGCGCCACTGAGAACGATTTTGAGCCATGTCACCAATTGTTTCCAACCATTGATTTCTACCATCCCGAGGACCCCAGCCTGGAAGTCTACACCTTCCTACGTGGCTTAGACCAACTGTTGTGGATTTCATTGACTGGTGCCAAGTTTTTGTTTGACCTCCGCTAGCTTTTTTCCAGCCTGACCCTATATCAGCTAACATTGCCCACTGTCGAGGAAGGCGATGACTAGGCATACGTAACACATGTCCTAACCATCTCAGTCTATGTAACTTCACAACCTCGTCGATTGATTTCCCCTCCTTACCTAGCACTCGACGCCTAACTTCAATGTTGCTCACCTTATTTTGCCACTTCACACGGATGATAGAACGCAGGCACCTATGATCAAAGACAGCTAATCTTTTCATGTCTTCCACTCTCAGTGGTCAGGTCTCACAGCCATAAAGGAGGACGGAGTGGACTGATGCTGTACACTTATCAACATCTACCGTCTTCATAGACTTGACACTGAAGATCAAATGACCGACCAGAAAGAATAAGTAACAGGGGATTCAAGCAGTGCAGCGAAGCAACCAACAGCCAATCACCCAACATATATGCCGAAGGAAATGCAGGTGGATTGGTCATAAGCTGAGTGGCATCACACGCCAACACCTTGAGTAGAACCCGAATGAGAAACGACACCTGTTCGGCTTTCACGGGGTTCTTCCTGCCGGACACTCCTTAGTCTACGAATGGTTACTGAGGCTTAAACTTTGCAGTACTATATTAGCCAATCTTATCCTCCCATGATTATCACATAAATACTTGTCTCACGCTTTATAAACAATTCGAGGGGACTACTTAACATTACCTAATACCTTAGCTAATGTAATCAATTCATCATTATCCCCACCAATACTTCAAATTCAGATCACAAAAGAGATTTGTCTGGAGCAAGTTTGGCAAATCTAAGCACATGATTGTTGGTTGAAAATCGAATATGAGGCTAGTGATACGCACTTTCTTTCAGAAAGAATTCACCATCTCAGTCACCTAGTAATGCAAAATTCGAAATTTTTAACTGTTATAATATTCTTAGTTAAAATTCTGAGATATTCATTGTAAGCATGATAAACATAGTGAAAACTGAAATAACTACATAATGGATAAGATTTTATTTTGATATATCAAACAGTTTGTACAGAAATATTTACTCATACCTTGTGTGAGTGACTTGATATGAGTGTGAGGAATAATTTGTGCTCGAAACGTCATCAGTTAATATTACTGTACAACACTATGTGATTTTTTAAAATAAAACTTATCCATAATGAAGTTAAACTCTATCACAGTGCCCAAGTTTCATACTTATATAACTGAAGTAAGTAGACAGAAATTAGAAAACACATGACTGTATTTGACTTAATTCATTCAATCGCCTACGTTAGTATAAATAAACTGATTACAAACATACAACAAACAAATAACCATATTCAAACAAAACTGCTGACTCTAAACCAATAATTATTTATCCAAGTCAACAGTCAGATGAGACTTCAAAGTTGTCGTTTTCTATGGCCAATGAAAATAAAGATGATGAAATACGGAAAACATTCCCTTGTTATTGCTTGATCGATGGTTATATTCGTTAAAAACCTAGTTGAATAATGACTTTTTTAGTGTTATCAATTACTCCTGTAATCACAGTAACAATAAAACAATAATAATCAGAATAACAGACTTCCTTGGGAATATGTTTTAGACATCCAACCAATAGGCCGAAAATACTATCAGATCAGCTAGAGATTAAATATCGTGAAAACAAAAAGAAAAATGTGTACTACCAACGAATTCTCTATTTAAAACCTTATCATGTTCATTTTATTATTGAGTCCTATGACCACACTTAGCATAAACATGTAGGAACGATACTGAGAAGAAAAGTGTAATATACCGCAATAGGGCCATCATCTTTTAAAAACTGCTGGTCAGATTCACCAGTGTTGATATCATTCTACATAAGCAGTCTTGTGTTATCATCGGGAAACGGATTACTTAGGAAGCGAGGCCTCTTCTACTGAAGTATTCTACATACCAAAAAGGACAACTTTTTTACGTTTTGTGATTAGTCTGCGCAACACCCTACACCTGTAATTCCAATGAGTTATGATAGCTGTAGCGGATTGTAGTACTAGTATTTCATACAGCAAGCAAAAGGATGGTTTATCTACTGCTAAACCGTATTATGCATATTATTTTGCCCCATGGAGCAAAGAAGAGTTAAAAATTAAGATGAAACAGTTGATCAATAGTCGCTGTAACTGATGTCAGTTCATAACGAAACTTACCTTAAAATCGATCCTAACCAAAAATTTAAGTAATCAGCTACAAATAAAATATTATGTGAAACTCCAGGAAATTTCCAGGGGAAAACGTATCACTGACCAGTAACAGTTAACTATAAATCAGTGAGACTATTTCTGAGAAAAATGGCTCCTTAATTAGCTCTCAGGATAGACGCCTTGAACGCTGGAAAGAACACTTTGAGGGACAATTTAACTTGCCTACAGCCACACTGAACCTCCCCGACATCCAGCACACACTCGAATGGGATATAGACACTGGTCCGCCGTCTGTAAGTGAGGTCACAAAAGCTATCAGTAATTTGAAACGAGGCAAAGCGGCAGGACCCGACGGAATTATTCCGGAGGTGTTTAAATATGGGGGTGACATACTAGTTTGTAGATTAACTGAGGTACTAGGCAAAGTCTGGGAATCAGAGACAGTGCCATCAGACTGGGGTAAGTCACTTATTATACCGATATTCAAGAAGGGAAACAAGTCCTCGTGTGATAATCATAGGGGGATCAGCCTAACGAACATAGTCTCTAAAATCCTAGGCTCAGTAATCATGCATAGACTAAGCAGAACTCGGGAGGAACAGACAAGGGAAAATCAAGCAGGCTTTAGACCAGGTAGAGGGTGCATAGATCATATCTTCACTCTTCGACAGATTCTAGAACATAGACACACTTTTCGGCGTCCAACAATTGTCATATTTCTTGACTTGAAGGCGGCCTTCGACTCCGTGGATCGAAAGGTACTATGGCAATGTCTGACTGTGAAGGGAGTGCCAAGAAAGTACATTGCACTAATCAAGGCACTCTATTCAAACTCACGTAGTCGTGTAAGGGCTTATGGGGAATTGTCATCTGAATTGGTAACAACCAGTGGTGTCCGACAGGGATGTCCACTTTCCCCATTTCTGTTTAACTTCATCATAGATATGCTGATGGAAGTATCCTTAACTGAACGTAATGACTTAGGAATCGACTTGTTACCAGGGAATAGTCTTATGGACTTAGAATATGCAGATGACATAGTCCTGTTAGGGGAGGATGCTGACAAAATGCAGAGTCTTCTGAACACCTTGAGCAGCAATCTTCGTATGTTTGGCATGCGATTCGCCCCTACAAAATGTAAGATGCTGCTACAGGACTGGACTACGTCAACTCCTAACTTAGTGATAGGGAGTGAAGTGATAGAACATGTTGACCACTTCACCTATTTGGGAAGTTGTATTAGCACCAACGGACTGATTGGCGATGAAATCTCAGCACGGATCCGAAAAGCTCGAGCTGCTTTCGCTGACTTACACCATCTCTGGCGTAGGCGTGACATCCGGTTATCAACCAAGGGACGTGTGTACTGCTCAGCAGTTCGCTCCGTCCTTCTCTATGGCTCTGAAACATGGCCAATACGCGTTGAAGACATGAAAAGGTTGACTGCTTTCGATCATAGATGTCTGCGATCTCTGTCTCACGTTAGGTGGTTTCACAAGGTAAGTAATGTTGACGTTAGGCGTAGAGTGTTGGGCAAAGAGGGAAAATCAATCGACGAGGTTATAAAGTTACATAGACTAAGATGGCTAGGTCACGTGCTGCGCATGCCTAACCACCGCCTCCCCCGACGGGCATTGATAGCTGATATAGGTTCAGGTTGGAAAAGAGCCAGTGGTGGCCAAACAAAAACATGGCATCAATCCATGAAATCCTTGACAGTTAAACTGAGTCAGGTAGGGAGATGCAGACTTCCGGGTTGGGGCCCTCGGGACTCTAGGAATCAATGGCTGGAGACAATAGGTGACATGGCTCAAAATCGTTGTCAATGCCAGCGCAGATGTATTCAGTCTCTGTAATCTTTCATATTCCTTTCTACCATTACCCATTCTGTTTCACTCTTATACTTGTCAGACTATTGATTCTCTTCACTCATCTTCTTGTCTACCTCTGTGTGCTATTTGGAAGGTGGCAACTCGAACTGCTGCACTTCGGTGCCAAGTTCTATGTTGAATCCAGACAGACAGAACTATAAATCGTCGTCAAATACTACTAATTACATATAAAAACTATTCTGAGTAATTTCGACGGATTTACTGTATGCAAAAAGTTCGGGAAGATTCTTAAATACTAATACCACTTTCTTAACCCATGTTTCTTAACTCCTGTCAGCTTGCAGTATTAGGTTACAAAGCCAGGTGTGAAAAAAAATCATTCACTAATATAGGTTAGTGTCATACCACACTGCAAAGTGGTTGAAGCCTTAAAATATAGGCCGTTTGATTTTTTTCACTGGCGAATGATCCATTCAAATAGTCAGAGTGAACACATAGTGTCAGTGATAGTCGGACTCACTAACAGTAACAAGCAATGAAGTACCACAATGTAATTCACTTATGCCACATTTACTGTAAGATGATGGAATGTAGTCGAAAGAATGCGTGGTGAGTACGTGCCTGGAAGTCGTCGAGTAGAAGTTCGCAATTCACAAATTTAAATCTGCTAAAACAAACTACACCGACGCCGGAAGTTAAGTTAAAGTTAAGTGAAACTTAGTTCACTATCAGCCCTTACTTATTTTGAAATCAAAATAACAAGACCACCAAGTAATTTGCGTGACACCTGCAGTGTTACAGACGATGACATGCAGCACAGATAGTTCCCGTGCATATTTCACAGAAGCCAATAGTTTTAGTTAGTCCAAGCACCGGTTTTGGAAATTGAAATGCTTTGCCTTATATAACTCAAGATCTAGAAAAAAGATTCTACCAGTATATGACAGTTTAATTGAATCTTAGATTTTTCCTTCGATTGATTGGACCGAAGTGCTCCGTTTCAGGTTGACATGTCGGCTTTTGTGCAGATGCTTCGACGATGTCTGGGCACATAATTAGTATTTAATTGTTGGATGGTGGCTAGCAGTGGAATCCAGGATACGCATTTCGTCCTATTTGGGACTCATCACTGGATGTACCTGCATTTCTCAGCGAGTGATGATGTTCCCACCGAGGCTCGAACCCAGTGCCCATAGTTTCAAACGCCGAAGCGTTATCCGCTAGACCGATTGGGCCACGAGAGCCACCTCTTCTGCAACGGGTCATATTAATTTAATTGAATTTTGGATTTTCCCGTCGATTGACATGGTCGAAGCATCTGCACAAGAAGCCGACATGTCATCCTGAGACCGAGCGCTTCGATCCAATCAATCGGCGGGAAAATCTAAAATTAAAATGACCCGTTGCACAAGAGGCGGCTCTCGTGCCTCAAGTGGTCTAGCGGATAACGCTTCGGAGTTTGAAACTATGGGCACTGGGTTCGAGCCTCGGTGGGAACATCATCACTCACTGGGGAACGCAGGTACGTCCAGATGAGGAGTCCCAAATAGGACGAAATGCGTATCCTGGATTCCACTGCTAGTCACCATCCACCAATTAAATATATGACAGTGTTAGTTGCCAACCTAGATGGAAAGGTGTACAGGCATTTATTTTAACGTTTCACACTCGAATATCATTGATAACCACTACATTACTCATACGGTCAAATACGTTTGTCTACTCAATATCTCCGTATTCAGTGCGTTGTTTTGAGGTTAGCCTACAAACCTCAGATGCACTATGATAAAGCAATACTAAAGAAATAACGCAGAAGATTTATAGCTCGAGTGGACGATTCCAGTACGGTTGCGTTTTCCGAGAAGAGTGGTCTAACTGAGAAACTGCCATCGTCTCTCCAGACGACAACTTTAGAGTACAACAATATATAGTGAATATATCTGAGTCCTCAATGAATGATAGAACTCTCTCCTGATGACGCTGCTTGCGATTAGTTGTCAATTTGCGTCGGCATCCATCAACTTATTGACTAAGGATTTCGTCACTTTTGCGAGTTATTCAATAATAATCTCATACATTTGGCTCCCCTGATAAATTTCCATAGAGAAAGAAAGACCAGATTTGCAGTATAAAATGAGAACCTGTGAAATAGAATGATATCATTTTATACTGCAAATCTGGTCTTTCTTACTCTATCGAAAATAATAATAATAGAAAAATTCGACGTTTTGGTTGCAGAACACAGTCTCCGTTGGTTTGGACTGAGACGGTCAATACTGCGCCATAGCAGCAACTTAAATCTTTCCCATAATGAAACAGAAAGAATATATTCACGGACGCTAGTACAATTTACTAATATCTTGTACACAGAATGTGGTATTCACGGTAATATCATTCACAAAGTTAAGTACCTTCAGAACTGTGGAGTTCGATTTGCACAATATATAGACAAACCACGGTAGACTATTATTTTAAAAGTGAGGGAGAGGAACTCAATGTCTGGTCAAGACTAGTATTGTTACATCATTTTGATACATTTTCACGTGAACACTCTGTTTGAGAGTTGCTTATTACACTAAAAAGACGCAAAGAGTCAGAATTTTTATCCTCAATCAATGAGAAAGTGTATTAATTATGACAATGTTGAGTATTTACACAATTTTCACAAGCAAGGATAATTTGGAGCTAAAGCAAGTTTAAGAACTAAACACAGTAATGTATTAGAGACTGTCACTAGAACAAAACCGATAAGATTTTGGACTTCTTGGTGCAAGTAGGAATTTGTTCACGAGGGATCGTCGCTTTCAACTACTGCTTTTCCTGTTTAGCAGATTCATCGCTTTGGGAATCCGATTTTGAGCCTTGTTCACCTGCCATCTATATTCAGCCAATTAGGTACGAAATTATTGGAAACTAACCTTTCTATAAGCAACTTCAAATAATTTCAAGGATGCTTGCTGAAGTTCATTTGTAGCTTCACGAATACTTTCAGCAGTCTCATTCTCCTTGTCAGCCAAACGGTTTTTCAGCTTGTCCATCAGAGCACTGAGTTTTTCCCTCTGAAGACAAAAGGAAAAACAATATAAGCAGATACGACACATAAAATAATAAGGTTAATCTTCATATTCACGAAACAGGTGAGTCCAAGTCTGTCTGTCTGTCTGTTTTCGACATAGAACTTTGCACAAATGTGCGGCAGTTCAAGTCGCCACACTCCATGTAGCACACAAACCAAGAGAAGAAAGTACAAGAAAAGCATAATAGAGACAGTGAGCAGAGGTGTGAGACAAAGGAGTAATAACGAAGAACAAAACAGTTTCATTGGAAATCATAAATCACAAGGAGTGGATACATCTGCGCCACTGAGAACGATTTTGAGCCATGTCACCAATTGTTTCCAACCATTGATTTCTACCGTCCCGAGGACCCCAGCCTGGAAGTCTACACCTTCCTACGTGGCTTAGACCAACTGTTGTGGATTTCATTGACTGGTGCCAAGTTTTTGTTTGACCTCCGCTAGCTTTTTTCCAGCCTGACCCTATATCAGCTAACATTGCCCGTCGAGGAAGGCGATGACTAGGCATACGTAACACATGTCCTAACCATCTCAGTCTATGTAACTTCACAACTTCGTCGATTGATTTCCCCTCCTTACCTAGCACTCGACGCCTAACTTCAATGTTGCTCACCTTATTTTGCCACTTCACACGGATGATAGAACGCAGGCACCTATGATCAAAGACAGCTAATCTTTTCATGTCTTCCACTCTCAGTGGTCAGGTCTCACAGCCATAAAGGAGGACGGAGCGGACTGATGAGCAGTACACCCGCCCTTTGGTCGATAGTCGGATATCACGTCTACGCCAGAGACGGCGTAAACTGGCAAATGCGAAACTAGCCCTCTGTATTCGTGCTGAGATTTTGTCAGAGATCAACCCATTGGGGCTGATGGTACTTCCCAAATAAGTGAAGCGGTCAACGTGCTCTACCACTTCACTTCCTATTTTTAAACTAGGCGTCGATAAAGTCCAGTCCTGTAACATCATCTTGCATTTGGCGGGAGCGAATCGCATGCCAAACATTCGTAGATTACTGCTCAAAGTGTTTAGAAGACACTGCCTTTCGTCAGCGTCTTCGCCTAGAAGGACTATATGATCTGCATGTTCCAAGTCAACGAGATTATTCCCTGGTAGCAAGTCAATCCCTGAGTCGCTGAAGTCACTCAGGGTTAAGTCCATTAGTACATCTATGATGAAGTTGAATAGAAAAGATAATGGGCATCCTTGACGGACATCCCTAGTCGTCACCAGTTCAGATGACAGCTCGCCGTAAGCCCTCACCTGGCTGTATGAGTACGAGTAGAGTGCCTTAATCAGTGTAATATATTTTCTCGGGATTCCCTTTACAGCCAAGCATCTCCAGAGAACTTCTCGATCGACAGAGTCGAATGCTGCCTTTAGGTCAAGAAATATAATGACTGTTGGACGCCGGTAGGAATGCCTATGTTCTAGAATCTGTCGGAGGGTGAAGATATGATCAATACACCCTCTTCCTGGTCTAAAGCCTGCATGGCTCTCTCGTGTTTGTGCCTCCAGAGCACCACTCAGTCTACGCATGATTATTGAGCCTAAGACTTTAGATACTATATTAGTCAAGCTAATCCCTCTGTGATTATCACAGGAAGACTTGTCTCCCTTCTTGTATATCGGGATAATCAGTGACTTACACCAACCCGATGGGACTTCTTCTGATTCCCAGACGCTGCCTAGTACCTCAGTTAATGCAGACAGTAAACTGTCTCCACCGTACTTAAATACCTCTGGAGTCATTCCATCAGGTCCCGCTGCTTTGCCTAGTTTCAGATTGGTGACAGCTTTAGTAACCTCAGTTAAGGAAGGAGGACCTGTGTCTATATCCCATTCAGGGAGGTGTTGGATGTTCGGCAAGTTGAGCGTGGCTGTAGGCCAATTAAACTGTTCCTCATAGTGCTCTTTCCAGCGATCCAGTCTAAACTGGGATCTAATTATGGTGCCATTATTCTCAGAGATTGTTTCACTTATGATTTGCCTTTTCCCACCTGTTTCTCTGATGAGCCTAAATAGTTGTCTGGTGTTGCCTATCCTCGAAGCTTTCTCCATCTCTTTTGCTTTTGTCACCCACCACTGTTCACGGTCCTTGCGGAGACTTTTCGTAAGTTTCCTTTTGTGCAGCTTCCGCTCCTCATTGAATTCGGAGCTCGCCGGAATAAGTCTTCTAGCATCTATCAGTTCGGATGAGATCCAGTGGTTTTTACTCACCTTTGGGTTTACCTTATTCACAGCTTTTACAGCTGTAACTATGGCTGCTTGGATATTCCCCAAGCTTCTTCAGGGTGAGCACAGCTGTCGAACACAGATATGTATTTAGCTAGTTCTTCCTCAAATACGGATTTAGTTTCCTGATCGAGCTGGGGACATGATGGTTTTACCGCCAGCTGTTTCCTACGTCCGTTCAGTCGTAAGCACACCCGAGCGCGGACCAGTGCGTGATCGGTATCTACACACGTGTTCCAGAAGGAGCGACAATCTCCTACCGACCCACGCCAACGATAGCTTATTGCTATGTGGTCTATTTGTGTCCAGCGTTGGTTTGATGATGGGGGTCGCCAGGTCAAACAGTGTCTCTCCTTGTGTTTGAAGTTAGTGCTTACAAGAAACAAATGATTTCTTTTCGGCGATTTCATTCTCAAAAGCTGTACAATCGCATTTATATAGATTATTTTAACATGGATAGAATTATTATTTGTTTAATTTCACATAGTAACGAAGGTGATAATAATTTTCAACTTGATATGATAGTCAAGTCGAAAATAATTATCACCTTCGATTCGCCTTTAAAATTATTTCTCCAGTTATCAAATATTAATTTTTTGCATACGTTGTAACTATTTTCTAATCCTATGAAATCTTGTCTCTAAGCCTCTTGTAATCTATATTCGTACCTTCAAACTATCATATCAAGTTGAAAATTATTATCACCTTCGTTACTATGTGAAATTAAACAAATAATAATTCTATCCATGTTAAAATAATCTATATAAATGCGATTGTACAGCTTTTGAGAATGAAATCGCCGAAAAGATATCTTTGCTGAACTTCGTGTTCTCTTCTTTCTAATGTCCATATGGGTATTTTCCAAAAACAAATGATTATCCAAACAGAACTTTAGGAGACGGTCACCGTTGTCGGTTCGCTGTTACGGGACTCCATAGGTGCCACCGACATCCTTCTCAGATTGACACAATTTCCCTACTTGAGCGTTAAAGTCACCAGCTAGAACGACTATATCTGAGCGTTTAGCCTTTCGCAGCAAACTAGACAGCTTTTGGTAGAACTCATCCTTCGTTTCATCCGAACTGCAGTCAGTGGGGCGTAGGCGGAGATTACGAAAAGGCATCGGCGAGTAGTGCAGTCCTTTCTCCTTCTTACTGATCCGTTCAGACGGACAGCACACATTCGGCTATCTACTGAGATCCAGTCAAGCAATGTCTTTTCTGCCCAAGTGCTCAGAGCTATCCCTACACCAGCTAATCCTCGTGAGCTAGCTGTGGCATCTCCTGACACCCTCAAGGTGAATTTTGCAAATTCAACCTGTTGGCCAGGTGGAGTTAGGTGAATAGTCACACTTGGGTCTTGTATGCGTGTTTCTGAAACACAGCATACATCAATGGCTCGTGATGCCAGGGCTAGTGATGCTTGTTGTCCTATTTAGCAGTGTCCTAACATTAAAAGCTCCTACATGAAATTGGTGGCGTGGCTTTAGGAGGCTGTCTGTGGTGGTTTTTTGGCTTCCGTCGTTTTTAGTGAACACAGTGAAGAGGGAGTGAGGAGCCATCAAGTAGAGGAGTTGCATCAGTGAGAGGAAGGCAAGGTAATAGAGATGAAGATGAAGACAAAGATGAGTGAGTGATAGAGAGGTTTCGTGTGCGTTTCGGATTATGAGGGCGATTGTTACTTCCCGGCTGCCCACATCGTGGAAGTTGGTTGCGTGACCGCAGAGCCCAGGGGACAATTGCTTGGGGCCGGTCACACGCGGCCTACTTTTGTTTGTTCTTTGTTGTTTTGTGTGCCTCAGTAGCATATTTATCACTCCTGCCCTGTGACACGGCAGCAGGAAGCGCGGTCGTTGTTAATCCGGGCCACGGCCGATCCGGCATGAAATTTTGTGATTTTGTATTTATCATGATGTTGGATTGGGTAGCTGCTTTTTGTTTAACCGCTATCCAAACAACCTTTCTGGCATGTTAGGACCTCAAGAGACATAAGTCTCAGCCAGTATGGCTTGAATGGATCATTGCGGTGTTTAAGCCCGACCACCACGTCAAGGTAGCAGCTTACGAGGCCCTGAAAGTCACCAACCTTGCCGACTACGGAGCTATTCTTTAACGAATAAAAAAAACATCGTTACAGACAGGACTTTCGTGCCACTATTTGACCACGAGACATTATACGTTCTAGTGACCTACCATGATACACTTTCCTTGTCTACACACCAAGAACTGCCCATTATTAACAGTTGCCTAAAAGTTGGTCTGATGTACATCGCTCTAATATTTGTTCACTTACTCTGGGTATACACAAACGCCGATTAAGAATATCACTTGTTCTTCTTCATGTCCTACAGATTTATAAGACTTAATAAAAACTGATATTTAGCAAGTACCTTAAATATATGCTATATTCAACCTATTTCACCTACGAAACCAAGTATTATTGGAGACAGTCTACAGTTGAATTAGCCATCCTTTTCTTCCCTTGCCTTTTGAAATCATTGTCAGAAAATGAGCAGAGTTTTGTTTAAATTCCAATGTATACACCACCTGCATGACCGATTTTTTGATTAGTTAACATGGTTAAGCAATTTTTTGTAGCTCATTTTACCTACTGAATTAACTGGAATGAAAGTGAATACATCCAGGTGTGGAATACGTTTTCCTAATATTGTGAACACTCGTTTGAAAAACTGTTTAGTCCGTCAGGATTGCTGTGCATTAACTGTCTCATAATAGAGCAACTGAAAATCAACGTCTACCCCAGTAGAAATTCGGGTGTCACAAACGCTACATGCAACATAACCAGACGCTTTCCTCTTGTCCCACATGAGTACGATATTTGAGAGCATTTGGGTGTATCACCACCAAATTACTACTGTGAAAGACTGAATCGAGACGAGAAGTTTCAGGGAGATACGTTAAACCAACCGATGAACGAGAGAATTGGCATAGAGCTAAATAACCCAATGAGTACGTGTTGAGTCACAAATTGGTGCCATTAAATGATCGAGGACAAGAAATTTGTCAGAAAACTATTGGAATTCTCATTGCCTGATTGTTTCAACATACAGAAGCTTACTAGTTTAAGATGCCATCATTATGTAGGTAGAATTGGCAGTGTTCCGGTGAAATACGAGTATGAACCATAGAAAAACCTTATTGACCGGGACCCAAAACTGAGCACTAGTGTACATTTACATTATATCTAACATTTAAACACATTTAAAAGAGGACAATACATATACATACTTGGAACAGAAGTTGTGTTTTATCTAACTTCCAAATATTTCCTCGGCATTGACTACTTTGATCTCACATCACGTAGATCGACACAGAAAACACTATGCAGCAGCACAATCGCAAAGAAGATACAAACTTACCATTGCTATGCCTCTTCACAATCAGATTTCAAGTACCTTTCTAGTACATTCAGCCACCTTACTTCCTATTTCTAGGTTACTTTAGAAAGACAAGTTTTAAACACATCAGGCGTTGGACTCCAATCACTGTGCTCCCCAAGCAAAAATCAAAATGACGGTGACCGTGAACGTCCCACCATCAGAGTAAGTTAGCACGCGTTCATTGACATAGTACTCTACAGCTACAGACCTGGGTGGTGTAACTTTGGCGACACAATGCCGACCTTTGTAGAGTACCAGAGACACCCATCCTGCTACTTGACTTTCGAATACAGGGGTATGTAATATATGAAAAAATGTTTACGTACTAATACAGCTTATTTCATACAACTAAACCCACTTACCTCTTCTGCAGGTAACTGATCCTTATATTCACTAATTTTTGATTCTGTATCATGCACTATGCCCTCAGCTTGATTTACCGCTTCTACAAGATCCCTCCGTTTTTTATCCACCTCAGCGTACTGTTCTGCATTACGTACCATATTCTCTATTTCATCTTTGCTTAACCCACCACCTGAACGAATGACAATTTGTTGTTCTTTGCCGGTTCCCTTGTCACGAGCAGTTACATTGACAATCCCATTAGCATCAATGTCAAACGTGACTTCAATCTGAGGAACACCACGAGGCGCAGGAGGAATACCAACCTGTTTGGAAAGATAAATTTATTAGAAAATTGAGATTGTGACAAGAACGAAAAAGAAGTTGGTCATAAGATAAAAAATAACTTACTAAAGAAAATTGACCCAGCAACTTATTATCACCGGCCATCTCACGTTCACCTTGATATACTTTGATTTCTACTTGTGTCTGACCGTCAGCAGCCGTAGAGAATACTTGTGACTTCTTCGTTGGGATAGTCGTGTTTCGATTGATAAGCTTTGTCATAACGCCACCTAGTGTTTCTATGCCAAGTGACAAAGGGGTAACATCAAGTAGAAGAACATCTGTAACATCCCCGGCCAAGACTCCTCCTTGGATGGCCGCCCCCATTGCAACGGCTTCATCCGGATTCACACTTTTACTCGGCAATTTCCCGAATATTTTCTCAACTGTTTCCTGGACCTAAACAAAGATAAACCACTATTCTGTTCATATTACCTTGGGCATTCTTGTCATTCCACCGACTAGAATTATGTCACCAATTTCAGAAGCTTTAACATCAGCATCTTTCAAAGCCTTATTGCAAGGCTCAATCGTTCTCTTGATGAGAGGTTCTACCAAGTGCTCTAATTTCGCTCGCGTTAACTTTAGGTGCATGTGCTTTGGACCCGATTGATCCATTGTCAAATAAGGCAAATTAATATCAGTTTGCAGTGACGATGAAAGCTCTATTTTGGCTTTTTCCGCAGCTTCTTTGACTCTCTGAAGAGCCATTGGGTCTTTCGTGACATCAATACCTTGCTACAGAAATTAAATCGAATATCAAATGATTACCTCTCGTTGAAACTCTTTAACTAGGAATCGTAAGAGTTCGTTATCAAAATCTTCTCCCCCTAGAAAGGTGTCTCCGTTAGTAGACTTCACTTCAAAAACCCCTTTCTGAATTTCCAATACAGAGATATCAAATGTACCACCTCCAAGATCATAAACGGCTATCCTAATCAGAAAACTAAGAAGCATATAAACAAGTTACGTTTTGTCGTCCGTGCGATCCAAGCCATATGCAAGGGCTGCAGCTGTGGGCTCGTTGATAACACGTAGTACTTCCATCCCTGCAATTTTGCCGGCGTCTTTAGTGGCCTGCAAGCAATGTTATAAAGAAATCATTCATACCTGTCTCTGTGAATCGTTGAAGTAGGCAGGGACCGTTATAACCACATTTCTCACCTTCGAACCTAAGTAGTTCTCTAGATACTTATTAATTATGTTCAACTGAACGGACCTGCAGTCTCCTTCATCTTCATTAATACAAACGCTCCTATCTGACTAGGAGAATACGCCTTGCCATGAGCTTCTAACCATGCATCACCGTTAGAAGCCTTGATTATTTTAAATGAAGAGTTCTTCATGTCCTTCTGAACCTCCGGGTCCTCAAATCGCCGACCTATCAAGCGTTTCGTTGCTGAGAATGTGTTGGCCGAATTGGTTACTGCTTGTCTTTTGGCAGGAGCCCCGACAAGTCTTTCGCCGTCGCCTGTGAAAGCCACTACAGATGGAGTTGTCCGACTTCCTTCAGAGTTCTCTAACACTTTGGGCTGTTTCCCCTCCATCACTGCGACGCATGAATTTGTCGTGCCAAGATCGATGCCGACGACATGTCCCTTAGGTCCAGAAGAGTTGAAGCACGACAAGGGTTTGAGGTGAGGGAACTAAAAAGTGAGAATAAGAAGTAATTTCAGTACCCTGACAATTCCCTTCTTCAGCAAGATTGACAGAGACATCATTATTAGAGCAAAACTCGTGACACTTGTATGGAAGCGCCAACTATGATATCGAGGTACAGTAAAACAAACAACAGGACTTGAAGCTTAAGACAAGGCTCATGTACGACGTCTCTTACAATGTTGACAGGTAGGAGATCTAAGATAAACTTAAAAGGGACCAAATCAGATTTTACTGCCGACTAAACATGCCATATCTTTGGAGCGAAATCTCATCAACATTCTAAATTCTTTTTGCAGTGTTTTGGAACGCTTCTAGATGTTTGGGGGTTGATCCAATTTTTATGCATTCAGATTGAATTACCACATCGCCTTCATCCTCTGGACTATGGTGAACTTAAAGAGATCACAACTAAATTCCAAATGCCTCAAGAGATTTCGCTAAATGATTCTGCGTGTGACTCGAGAAGAGAAGTGACCTAGGTGCAACTTTTTCACAATTGTGTGAAACGATAAGCAGTATTTCGGTCGCCGTATATCTTCTTTTCGATCCGTTCCTTATTTCTGATCAATTCCCATGCCTAATGCTTCACTTTGTCCTTGTGTGATGCTGGAGAGGGATTTGTTTTCTACATATAGCGATATTCTGCCCCACTGTTCTCAAGATGGTACTGTGCAATGGCCGTTTGCCCTCTGTGTGTCTGCTAGAAACGTTTTTTGTCGTATTTTGTACCTAAAAAAAGAATTTTAATCCTATTTCGTTGTTACTACTCTGATTGATTCTCAAGTACCTCACAGTCGTGTCTATTTTGCTATTTTTTCTGTGTAATACTTGTTCAGGACAACTGGATACACGGAAAACTTCGGAATGTATGTACGGCTAGGCGCATTATGGAGCTAGTTCTGATTTATTGTGACTTATTATTGATTACTGGTATCATGGATTCTATCACGTTAAATTGTTTTTAGAATCGTCGGAACATATTTTCGTCGCGCGAATATGCAGATGAAATTCTCTCGAAAATTCACCGATCGGTTTAGTGCGTCCAGTTCAAAAGATTTGGATTATGTCGTTGCAACTCACGACGAGCGAGAACTTTATCCCTGGAAGACGCATGAAGTTCATTTGGGAACTAATTATTGATAAGGCGAATTCATAGCAGTCAGACGGACTGTCAGATACATGGGAAGTCCTTTTTGATGCTTTCCACACTGTGGCTCTGATCTTAGTTTAGTTACCACGCTAACAAAGACTAGCTATAGAAAAGCCTTAGGTTAATCAGTGAGACACTCAAATGATTCATAAGAGTTGTAATTTCGCGCGTGTCAGAATAAGCAGATGTAAGAACTGTAATATGATGGAGAAGATTTGTGCCTTAGGTAGATTATTTCGATGCAGTTTTATAAAAAACTATTTAAGAGGGCTGGGACTCATTGCAGCACACCCATCTTCAGAAAAATTGGAGAAATATAGCACAAAGGCATCATGCGAAAGAATGGATATTCACGGAAATTTAGAAGTAGTCGTTGTCCGAGTCAATCTACCAAATGGTCCTGCCATGTATAAAGGACATCTCAGAATAAACCTCAAAACTCTTCACACCTTTAAGAATTGAATTCGGCTGAAATTATCCCGCATGCTGAAGGTCATTGATGGAGTAAGACGCTCAAAAGTCGTCTTCGTCCATGTTGGATTGCAGTTCCGTAGCCGTTCGTTTACACATTGGTTTTTACTTTTATCCTGCAGTTATTCACAACTTATCTCGATGCATACTGTTCACAGATGTTGCGTTTCGAACCATTTTTGTTTCCGTTGCTGTTAAAATTAGTCATTTCGTTGATTTTGATGGAATTTACCACCATGTCAATGCATCCATTTCATTATAATTCTTTCGTACCTTGCATTCATGCGTGGTTTCAGTGTTTTGTTTGTTTTTCATCTATTGGTGAAATAGTGCTGTGTAGAAGTTCTGTAAAATATGCACGTGAACATGTTCCGCTGACAGAAGCTGTTGCTTTTAGTTGCTGGTTCCCATTATTGCTTCTGGCTCAATTGGTTACTTAGTATGTAGAAATCTGGAAAAAAACGATGTCTTTCATATTCATATTTACAGCATGCAGCAATCACGAGTCAATCCGGTGAGGAGAATACGACCAACGTTGATATTGGCAAGGTTTTCGGAGAGCATATTAAACCTGGAAATTTCAGAACATGAATTGAAGTTGAAGAAGCTTTGAAGCTTTTCGAGAAGCTGAGTATAACATCAGTGTATATTATCAGCTAAAGAATCAGATATATTGTCAGAGAATCTAAATCAAACAAGGTTGAGCCACATAAGAAGTGTGAATCTGTTGTGCCTGTATGAAGTTTTGAAACTGAAAGAAACTTGAAAGCGATCAGAAACCCCTAAATGGTATATGTTACTTATGTTTATTAATGCCCAATGAACTAGATCCAAATTCATAAACTACGACAGCCCGTTGCAAAGGCAGTGTTAACAACCATTCAGTGTGTTGCATAAGACTTGAAAAGCGGATAAAAATAATAATGTGTATCCTCATATAATCATATAAACTTACATGAAAGTGCACACCATATTACAGGAACGATCAAGTATGGTATAATATTAAATCGTAGATTACCTACAAGTTAATTATGATTCAACAGTTAAATATATGTGTCAGCCACGTCTCGTAAACCGTCAATGCCCAGCTCTTGCTACGCTGGGACTCACGCTGTTCCTTGAAGTTTCTCAGAAACGCTTAGTAATAACGGACGCAAAAACCAAAACACCGATTGGCTACTCCAGAATTCTTTATCGTAACACCAATATATCCAACTTTAAAATTAAGCTTTAACTAAGGTTTCTGACAGTTTTGGTCTGACTTCTTTCTCAACAGCGACCGATGAGACGATGATTGGTGTATCGATGTCTCCGCGAAAATATAAGGAAGTTGGGTTTGAGCAAACAACCAAGAATTGATCGTTCAATCTTCAACTCCATTGACACTCCCCGGCAAAAAAGGGATCCAACCCTTTTTTCCTTCACGACCAATGCACGTTGACTTGGATGCCATTGCGAGAACCTGGGTCACACGGACAGAGCTGAAATGGAAAACAAACAGAAAAGCCAACACACCACAAGCATACCAACAGCACAATCTCACACATCGCTGACCACACGCGCCTTCAAGTTAAAGGCTCCCTCTTGACACCTAGTCTTGCAACACAATCGCCACTTGCTAGAATGACTCTTGCAGAATGCAACGTGACCATAGCACCACCTCACGATACACTACGCACGTCCTCTTATCTATTCACCACGAATTACCACTGCAATCGCTTGTCACTCATTCTGCCTCAGTTCTAGTAGCGGTGACGCATGCAAGCCTCAGTCGTTTACACTCTTTCTCCCCGGCGTGTCGGACCGCAGCTCACAATTATCTCCGTGTGCATTTTATTCTCAGCAATAGACTAGCCTCTCCGGCGTATACGACCCATCTGCTGTCCTTAACATCAATCAATTCATTCATGGATGTAGAAGAGTGAACACAACTTCAGAAGTAATCACGACGAAAATTTTAACAAAATTATGCAATAACAACAAGGTACGAAAACAACAAGTAAACACAATTAATCCAATAAACACCAACTGATATGACACACCACACATATATACAAACAGTACACACAAACTCGCAGTTCATCTCCTGATGGAATTCCTTTGAAGAATCGCAGGGCTAACACCAGTACGCCTACAAACCTTCACAGGTTGACCATTGTAAGTTGTGGAATGTCCGGACACAAACAAGATTATTCAACAATTACAATAATTGGAACTCACACAACTATTTAACACAAACATATGTACAATCACTACATCAAATGTTGTGGATTCTGACACGACAAACTACCCTTGAAGAACTGTAGGACTTACAGCAGTACGCCTACATTCCTTCTCAGGTTGATGATCCAAGTGGAAGTCGTCCGGACACAAACAGAATTACCAACAGCTAGATGACAGATGATATCAATTCAGAATATGCAATATGAACATATGTACAAAATCACACACCGAGCACATTGGACTGCTCATTGATGCGCTACCCTTTGAAGAATTGTAGGACTTACAGCAGTACGCCTACAACCCTTCTCAGGTTGACGCTCTAGGTTGGAAAATCGTCGCAGAGTTCATTTGCTGATTTCCTTCTATCAGCTATATCCTCAAATCTGAACGGTAACACGCTCATGTCATTGTATCGTAGAATATAGATGACCAAAATACACACGACGTATCTGGTCAACCAGTCGTAGACACAGAGTAATTTACACCAAAGATAATAACATTCAAATAGTAACTTGAAACTAGAAATGCCTTTATTCGTGCAAGTCAATTTAACAATTACTCTCTTGTTTACACTTGGCTTATCCTCGCTAAACTGACCATTGATATTCGTCCTTTCAAACGAACTGATACTATCATAGTCATTGCACAAGATACTTGAGTTGATGGGCGTCTGTTTCATTGTGGATGACAACATCAACGACGACTGATTGATATCAGTTGATGAAGTTAGCGGTGGATCAAAAGCTGTTGTTGCTCGACTTTCAGAAATTTGTCTACCTGCAAGACCACCACCACTGCTGTCTTTTACTATCAGCTCAGGTTTAGCACTAGCATCTGATGATAGGTGGGCTACATGCTGATCAATCACACTGACGGTCTCACAAGTATGTATGCCTTCTCCAACTGCATCTGCATTTAATTCTACTTCACGTTGTGGTTGTACAGAAACCTTATTTAACTTAGCGGTAGTAGGCATTCCCCTCATTTCATCATGATCAACCAAAGACAAATGTGGACTATCATGATCATTATCACAAATATTCAATTTACCATCACCTATCTGGTCGACTTCATCAATTTCAAACTCTTTAATAACAGCAGTAGACAATTTTGGTTCCTCCTCACAAATACCTAAAGATTTTATACCTTCACTCTGACTAGAAATACTTTGTAAACTCGCGGAGTCAGAACTGCAATCTGAAGCAGTAACTCTATTCTGTGACACTCTATTCAACAATGCCTTACCAGTTGCAACTACAGAATTCCTGACCACACCGTTATCGTCACACAATTCGGAGTCAGGCCTGGAGTTTACATTTAGCTTATCACTGAACTTGCTCACTGGTTCACAGTTCACCTTTGTATGCACCTCTTGCAAACGTGTGAAACACAACCGTGTTTGTCTTGCATCTTGTAACTTATCTGTTGAGGATGTACTGCGAAACCTGTTGCACTCACTAGGTCTATATGCATTACTAGACATCATGGAGCCTTCTCGATATCCACCTCTCTGAGGCCTATTCGTCATCAATGATTGCGTTTTACCCTCAGACTGCTCTATTCTAGGGGTGAGATGTAATAGACTGGCGAACTTGCTCATAGATAGATTGACGCTATCTTTTACTAGTTTCAGGATATCATCAAATTTTGAATCGATATCCTCTTCCTCCATACGGGAGCTTATCTTCACCCACTTCCTTTGCAGTCGAGTAGGTAGGCTTCTCGCAATTACCTCTAGGACCGACCTGGAGTTGAGGTCACTCATGCAATTCATAGAAATCAAGGTATTCTTATAAGTCATAAGATTATCTAAAAACTCAGTAAGTGCCTTGGAGTCATCTTGAAGTTGACTGCCGTTACCTTTGACAGCTTCGTATACGTTCCTTACAATCATTGAAGGTCTTCCAAACCTTTGACGTAATATGCTCATAGCCTCAGCGTATCCCTCATTAGGGGGCATGAGCTTACAGCACTGTATAGCTCTTGCAGCATCTCCAGTGCAATATCTCATCAAATACATTAACTTCAATTCATCACTTTATAGAAAACTACTCAACATGGTCTCAAACTCCTTTACAAATTGTAAATAATCAGCTGGGTTTCCATCAAAACACCGTGGTTCAAATTTAGGGAGTTTGATGTTCCTGTTATCCCTGAACGGCGAAACAGTAACATCAACCTTGTCATGCTTAACATCAGACACATCTTTACAATTAACAGACAAGTCACCATGACTTACTTTCCTGTTTGCATCCAAGACACTCTGTCCCTTCTTTGACCCAGGCATTGTTGAACTTGACACATTTTAAACCTTAACATGTGCTGGCTAGCATTGTCCCTGGAGAAAGGCGATGGCTTTGTATGCCAGCACGTGTTCTAGCCATCTCAACCTATTCAGCTTCCCTACCTTGAAGACTAACTTACCCTCCCCACCTAAACATTTATGCGTAACCTCAACAGGACTCGCCATATTATACTGCTTTACTCATGAGATAGAACGCGGACACCTATAATCAAATACCGGTATTATTTTCATATTTTCTGTCTGTCTGTCTGTTTTCGACATAGAACTTTGCACAAGTGTGCGGAAGTTCAAGTCGCCACATTCCGTGTAGCACGCGAAGCAAGAGAAGAAAGTACAAGAAAAGCATAATAGAAACGGTGAGCAGAGGTGTGAGACAAAGGAGTAATAAAGAAATACAAAACAGTTTCATTGAAGATCATAAGTCACAAGGAGTGGATGCATCTGCGCCACTGAGAACGGTTTTGAGCCATGTCACCAATTGTTTCCAACCATAGATTTTTACCGTCCCGAGGACCCCAGCCTGGAAGTCTGCACCTTCCCACGTGGCTTAGACCAACTGTTGTGGATTTCATTGACTGGTGCCAAGTTTTTGTTTGACCGCCGCTAGCTTTTTTCCAGCCTGACCCTATATCAGCTAACATAGCTCGTCGAGGGAGGCGATGGCTTGGCATACGTAACACATGTCCTAACCATCTCAGTCTTTGTAGCTTCACGACTTCGTCGATTGATTTCCCCTGTTTACCTAGAACTCTACGCCTAACCTCCATGTTGCTCACCTTATTATACCACTTTACACGGGAAATAGAACGCAGGCACCTATGATCAAAGACAGCTAGTCTTTTCATGTCTTCCACTCTCAGTGGCCGGGTCTCACAACCATAAAGGAGGACGGAGCGAACTGATGAGCAGTACACCCGCCCTTTGGTCGATAGTCGAACATCTCGTCTACGCCAGAGTCGGCGTAAACTAACAAATGCGAAACTAGCCCCTTGTATTCGTGCTGAGATTTCGTCAGAGATCAGCCCGTTGGGGCTGATGGTACTTCCCAAATAAGTGAAGCGGTCAACGTGCTCTACCACTTCACTTCCTATTTTTAAACTAGGCGTCGATAAAGTCCAGTCCTGTAACATCATCTTGCATTTGGGGGGAGCGAATCGCATGCCAAACATTCGTAGATTGCGGCTCAAGGTGTTTAGAAGACTCTGCATTTCGTCGGCGTCTTCGCCTAGAAGGACTATATCGTCTGCATATTCTAAGTCAACGAGATTATTCCCTGGTAGCAAGTCAATCCCTGAGTCGCTGAAGTCACTCAGGGTTAAGTCCATTAGTACATCTATGATGAAGTTGAATAGAAAAGGAGATAATGAGCATCCTTGACGGACACCACTGGTCGTCATCAGTTCAGATGACAGCTCGCCGTAAGCCCTCACCTGGCTGTGTGAGTACGAGTAGAGTGCCTTAATCAGTGCAATATATTTTCTTGGAATTCACTTTACAGCCAAGCATCTCCAGAGTCGAATGCTGCCTTTAGGTCAAGAAATATAATGACTGTTGGACGCCGGTAGGAATGCCTATGTTCTAGAATCTGTCGGAGGGTGAAGATATGATCAATACACCCTCTTCCTGGTCTAAAGCCTGCCTGGCTCTCTCGTGTTTGTGCCTCCAGAGCACCACTCAGTCTACGCATGATTACTGAGCCTCAGACTTTAGATACTTTATTAGTCAAGCTAATCCCTCTGTGATTATCACAGGAAGACTTGTCTCCCTTCTTGTATATCGGGATAATCAGTGACTTACACCAACCCGATGGGACTTCTTCTGATTCCCAGACGCTGCCTAGTACCTCAGTTAATCCGGACAGTAAGCTGTCTCCACCGTACTTAAATACCTCTGGAGTCATTCATTTTCATATTTTACAGCATCAGAGGTTACTTCTCATAGTCTAGGTGGACAATATCATCAGTAAACTGTGAGTTGATGAGACTATTCCTTGATAAGTCTCTAAAGTCAATTACAGATTATTCTACTAATATATGTGTGACTGAATTGAGCTGATATAAGGATGACAGTTTAAGAATTCAGCCTTGCATTACATCATTCTTTAGTTTGTAACCTTGACCTTGGCGGCCTGTTCGAATTTTTGGGCCTGCTACCAAAATATCTACATTTTGCATCCAGTTTACTGTTTACCAGCATACATTTATCACTTAAATATGAATTCTAACAGAATCATTTACTCTCGTAACTTTATTAACGATTTACGACCAAATGACTTTCATATTCCTAAGAAACCAAGAAGGAAACATCGTAGTGGTTGGCAGAGAGCTCTCAAACGTACACCAATACACTTAACTACGGTCCCCGTCATAATGAACTCAAACTGTCGCTCTCTGCCAAATAAGATAATGTACCTACAATCCCTGATGTCAACTGATACGTATCATAACACCGCCATAATCGCATTACAAGAAACGTGGTTGCATGAACTGTATGATGACAACCTTATCTCACTAAAGGACTTTATTTTATTTCGTCAAGACCGTCAATGTTGTAATAAGAAAAATGGTGGTGGCGTTGCAACTTTTATTCACTCCAAATGGTCTGTCTCAAATAACGTCTGCTTCACCTTCTCAAATGACTTCATTGACTGTATTACTGTCAAATGTCGCCCCAAACATATCCCCAAATATAAACAATTCTATATTACAAACATGTACATTTCTCCTAGTTGCTCTCCATCTGATCTATCTAATTTTGCTGATGAATTCACCATGTTTGCTGCTGCCAACTTCGACAACTCTCTATCCGTTATTACTGGAGACTTCAACACATCGGATTGCTCCTTTCTTGAAGCTCTTGGTCACACAAACATAGTCAAATTTCCCACTCGACTTGACAAAACACTCGACTCGTTTTTACTAATGACGAAGGAGTATATGAAACACGTAGACGTTCACCGATACATAACTCCGATCACTGCATTGTCCGCGTTTTGCCAAAAATATACAGCAAAACACATATTAAAATCTTCTCACACCTGTCTACGAAGCACAAGAAAGATGCTACACATCTGACAACTTACTCAATCTAAGATGCATGTTAAAAGATACCAACTGGGATCTATTCTATGAAAGTACATTAGATGACTCAATCACCAATATAATGGATTATCTTAAGTTCTGCCTCGACATATGCTGTCCCAAACAAACACTGTTCAAACGCCTCGACCGTTTCTCGTCTCCCCGTCTCAAACAACTTCGCAGGCAAAAAGAAATGTTATATAAATGCAAAGACAAGTTAGGACTTAAAAAGATTAATGCTCAAATCAAATCTGAAATCAAAAATCTTAATGCTATCTATAACCAAACACTTTTATCATGCAAATCTCCTAACAGCATGTGGAAACTTTTCAATGAAATTACTGGCAAAAGTAAGCGATGTAATGTTTTTCCCTCTTGTGATGTTAATGCTCTTAATCTGTCTTTTTTACGCTCTCCTTCTACTATAACCACTTCTAACGTTACTAATCTTGTAGCTGATAACTTCCAGGACTTCAATACTCTCGATGTTTTGAAATGTCTTAAAACTCTTAAGCCCTCACATAGTCTTGGCCCTGATGGCATACCTGCATATGTTCTAAAACAATGTGCAGATGCTTTATGTTTTCCTCTAACTAATATCCTAAATGCTTCTTTCTCCGAAAACGTTGTACCTGTTCCATGGAAAGACATTAAAATAGTCCCTGTCCCTAAACCTGGAAATAGCAAGAACGTAAAGTTCAGACCCATCGCCATCACTTCCCCGTTTCTAAAGCTCATGGAAAAACTAGTACTTCTTAAACTCGAACCCTCCCTTAAAAGCTTCGAAGACCCCAAACAATTTGCCTACAGACAGGGTAGGAGTACTTTAGACGCTGCAGCCGTCTTACACAACAGTATTATCTCATCATTAGACAAAGGTGCCAAATATGTCCGCTGCACGTTTCTTGACTTTACTTCTGCTTTCGACTCTGTACCTAGAAGTCTCTTGCTAAATAAGCTCTCCATGACACAAACCGAGTCCTGGGTCACTAACTGGTTGCATTCCTACTTTTCAAACAGAATGCAGTACACCGTATACAAAGGCCAATCCTCCTCTGCTGTGCTCACAGAAGCTGGTGTCCCCCAAGGTGCTGTACTCTCCCCACTTCTCTTTTCTTTCTTCCTACATGACCTACCGTCTTCAAATGACATTAACTTTGTCAAATATGCTGATGACCTAACTGTATCTTTACCTGTCAAATGTCAAAGTGACTGCTCTAAACTAAATGGCTTCTTATCGGAAATTAGCCAATGGTCCAAGGAAAACGGTCTAACCTTAAACCCCTCCAAATGCCAAACAGTTAATTTCACCCTTAGGCATAAATCTGACCTAAACAAACTGGTTAGCACTCACGAGGTGTGCAACATAGATGGCAGTGAAATAGAAACCAAGTCGGAAATTAAATACCTAGGCGTCACTCTATCTTCTGATCTTTCCTGGTCGTCTCATATCTTGACGATTTCCAAGAAAATATACCGTCTTACCTTCTACATCAAGAAGTTAAGACATTCTGGTGTAACCCAACCCTTACTCCTACAATTTGTTAACTCCCGTATTCTGCCTATTATTCTCTATTGCTCCCCCTTAGTCTTTCCTGGGCTATTGAAGAAAGACTATACCTTATTACGTAGGATGTTAAAGGTTGTCAGCAGGGTAAGCAGTTTGCCACTTAGCCAGCTTGTTAATATTCTGGTGGACAGGCACATGGACTCATGTGAAAAATGGGCGAAATCCATTTTATCTGACTCACAACACCCTCTACATTCACAACTCTCCCCATGTATCTCTTCAGGGAAAACAAGAAGCCTATATAGGAAACTATATGCCCGCACTAGTAAGTACAAAAACTCATCCATACCCTACCTAGCCCGTGTTCTGTGCGATAAAGAATGCATCAGGCATGAAACCTTTAACTTATTAAATAGTCAGTAGAACCAATGGATCTCGTCTTTCCAACTCACATCATTTATAGGTACAACGTTTTCTCGCTCTTCATTCTGTATTTATTTTTGTTATGTGCTGTTTTGTTTCTCTCTTCCTTGCAAACTCTACTTAAAACATTCTTGTTCGTTCTTTCACACTCTGTACATCTCGAACATTTTGCTATCGCTTACGCCAGTAAATATGCTAGTAGTATCTACTTTTCTAACACCTTCAAACACTTTAATTTTGGCTTTGCTACCGACATACTAATATGTTGTTGAGATAACTTTAATCTATGTAGAACTTTATTTATTGTTAATGTAAAAAACTGGATGCAATATTGTAGTAAAATGCTGAGAATTCCATTCTGTATCACAAGTACTGATTTGGAATAAAGCTTATGTTATATATATTATATATATATATCCCACTTGGAAATGTGTTTTATCGCATAATTCGCAAACAGTATTCAGTGAATAGAAAACATTCTGTAGGCTTAATGAAGCTCGTAAACTGACGCACTACTTTTGCAGGCACTATAGTATTTCCTCAATAAAGTGAGAATTGAATATTTCGGCTGCATAAAACGAGTAAGTAGTATCCTGGCAATACCAATGACTACAACAAGTCTAGAGTTATGCACTACAACTTTTACTTTACTGAATACACCAGCACACTTTACATAAACACTTGACAGATCAAATTTATACAGGGAGTCAATAAGATTTAGTAAACTAAAAGTGCTTTCGGTTTCCACAGGAGTTCTCCGTGCCGAATTTATTCCTTCAAGGGCCTACAGAGATTAATTCTTCAATTAAATACCACTGACGTGGAAGAAACTCCATTCTTCATTACTACACTTAATGAAAAGAATCATGTTTTTTATTTTAAAAACAGAAGAATTCGTAATGTTTTACTTTATGTAAATGCAGTTGCATAAAGTTGCACTAAGAACTCAACGCAACTCGATACACAATAGTATATATACAAATAAACTGAAAATAATGTCCTCCTTACCTTCTGAACAACTTGTCCTTATTCCAGGATTATAATTTTTTCACCTATGAGCCTGAGTTATGTCTGAAAATAGATATAGGCAGTTTTTTATTGGCTGTTGGCTAGCTGGCTTTTTATTGGTCTAAAATATAAATTAAAGCGCCAATCTCTTTATTTTTACACGGAAATTTACAGTCAGTAAAATTTCGGGCTTACCTTACCATAATATAATGGCGTGTTAATTTTTTTGGTGTGAGTTTAGTGTGACAGTCACAGGCTATTTGGATGCATTGTTGATGTTTAAAGTATATTGAGATGTATGAGAATGTCCAGAAAGTGAATATAAATCAACAATAATTTTGATGCATTTATTTTAAGTCCAAAATAGGATGTATGCCATTTTGGTTACTAGGCGAATATAATTCAACCACCATTTCTGTAAATTTTATGTGTCCTGAATTATTACATGTAGAAATATGTATGTAGTAACTAATCTACTTTTTTAAGTTGTCACTTCAATGATTTGTGGGAATTGTGCGTACTACGTCAGCATAAATGAAGTAAATTGACAAGGTCATGGCCAGTGGTATATAAGCACTGAAATGTGTACTAGTGTTTATTAACTTGAAGTCATAGTGTTGTGCACGTTAGGAATTGTTAAAACGATTAAATGATGTTGCAAAGTACTCCTACTGCGTCTACTTCAAGAAATATATCATCTTTATTGTGTGATGTAACAGCTATATTCCAAAGGATAATGTTGTGTTGTATATTTTATACATGGACACAATTTAAGGAAGCTTTAGACACATTTATGAAGGTACTAACTAAGTTGTTCTTTATTTCTTTGAAAGGAATCCAATACATCCTATCGTGTTGATTCAAGTAAAAAAGATCGACCCGGTGCTGATGACTACAAGTTTGTTAAGTTTAAATGCACTTTTGGAAGTCATCGTGCTCCCCGAGGTGCTGGCTTTAGGAACAGAGGGTAAGTTGGCTGCGTGTGCAAATTTTAAAAATTTTAAGGTTCAAAAGTACATCATGTCAGTCAATAATTCTAGTCCAGCGGAAATCCAACGTATACATGATAACCAAGTACAAAACTGTGCATAACCATCCCTGCACAGCAAGTTTTATGTCCACCGATGTATCTAGACGTCGGTTATCATCACAAGAAATGGCAATTATCCAACCGTTCATTGAAAGGAATACTGATGTCCATGAAATCATGGATCTAGCACATGAGAAGTTCAGAAAAGCGCTCCTGTATAACGATATTAAAAACATGCGGGCTAAGATAAATAAACATAAGTCCTATCAAAATAAATAGTGCAGTAGAATAGAAATTGGTTGTTTGGAAGAGCTGCTTCATCGACTGAGGCAGACAGGTCCAGTTAAAGTCTTGCAGGACAACGCAGGCTTTGTATCTAAAATCATTTTTGCTCGTAATGATATGATAGACGTGTATCATAAGTTTCCAGAAGTAGTTGGAATCGATTGTACTTACAAAACGAATAAGATGGGATAAGTTTCAGTACAACAAGGTATAATTCCTTTTCCAAATTTGTTACAGATGGCCTTTATATCAGTTTGTTGTGACTGATGGATTCGGAAGAGGAAGGACTGTTTTGTTTGCTCTTACTAGGAGAGAAACGTTTGCAGATATCAAGGAGATATTGCAAACGTTTAAGAGATTTATGGTGGATACATCGAAAACATTAACATTCACTGTCGACTGTGCAACTGCACAGATGAAAGCCCTAAAGGAGGAATTCCCTAGTTGCAATATTGTTTTGTGTCTTTTCCATGTATGCCAGGCATTCAGAAGGAAGGTAAGTTACATTCCCATTAACTGACATAGGGAAAACAGTTCCCAAACCAGCTTGTTAAAAAGTGGTTGTATCGAATGGCGCACACGCGCAGTTATGACAGGTAGGTTAGCAAATCAGAGTATATTGCCAAAGGTTTTGGCGTTACCTAAACCTCATAAGTATTGTAGACGCTGAGGCTGGTGCTTACATTAGAAGGTACTGGCTAAGAACACGCAAATATTGGGCTGCATCGTGCAACAGGTTCACCATCAGCATGGGGAACAATACTAACAACAGAGTTGAGAATGCTCATAGGCAGTTAAAAAGATATCTACGTAAAGGTGATCCTATGGAACTGACGCTATGGAAAATATGGAGGTGGATCGACCACACAACCATGCTTAAAATACGTCAGGGCCAGTGGATGGTTGCTAAATACTACTATTACGATGTAAGTTCGAAGATAATTTACGATTTATCCTAGGTACCTAATTCCCTGAAGTCTCATTTACGGAGTCTCACACCGTTTGCTGCCCAGAAAGTTGCGTTAGATTTACAAAGGCGTTCCTTCTTCTTCCATTCAATATCTTCTACCTCAGTTGTTTACGCAGAAGGTGGTCATATATTCTTCGTAAACAGGAACGAGGCGAAATGCACATGTTGGACATACTACGCATACAATTTGCCTTGTGCACATGTCGTTGAGGCGTTCTTGAACTCACATCTAAATTGTGGTATGTTCCATTTCTTTAAATGTTACTCTTAGATATTCTGAGGAATAGTGAGAGGTGGACACGTGTATATAACACAACGGACAACATTCCGAGGGCCATCCGGTTAATGCCGGAACCAAACAACGCGTTTCGAAATGCTTATGAACGCTTAAGATATCGTCTCAACAGTCTGAACCGAAGAAATCCGGATGCTGCACTGCGGGAAATAGCGGAGTTTATCAGAAGGTTGGACAGTTTGCTAGCAAATGAACCGCAAACAACTTTAAGATTACGACGTGCCCCTGTTAATCGATTATTTTTGTGAAAATATTTGTATTACCTTTTTATTTCCATTTGTATTAAGAATATAAACATATATGTATAAACTGCAGTTACACTTCCTTTCCTTTAAAAAGGCTAAGACCGACAGTTTAAAGAATACTTTGGTTGATTGTTTCATTAAGAGAGCGCTTTAAAAGTCACTTAGAAATTAAAACGATCTGTGCCTTATTTACTACGTTTTTCAGCCGAGCATTTGCGGTTCATAGCATATCCTGAATAACGGTGATTAATACGATTTATCACTTAGACCGCAACACCACCAAGCCTACTATATTCATAAACTTATTCTAACCTATTCATCGATAAGGCCTTTTTATGGTAACTGAAGCTCTTATTTACCCACCATTTTCTCAAATAATGCTGGTCATGCTTACAATGATACCTAGGTGCTGAATTGAGTCTTTTAGTTCTGAAATAACGCTAGTCCGAGCCTAATTTGTCCTGTGAGGGATGGAACAGAGCGGATAAGCAAACCCAGTCGGTTCCACTTACTTTCAATCATGATAAGAAACCAGCTCTTAATTTTAATCTCAAACAATAGCAGAACGGTTAGGCAGTTTACTTACTGAATAAGGTTACTATATTATAAAAGTATACCTTATTTGGCTGAATCATTGCAGGTTCACCATAACCCTTGACTACCAACATAAAAACTGCTAACTTTAGGCTAAAAATCACCTTAATAGTAGTATTCAGTGACATAAACTGATCTGCACACTGCAAAATGGGAAAAACATGCAAAAAAACCTTTAAAATTCAATGGAAATCGAATTCACGAAAACATATAACCAGCCGACGCAGGAACTCATCATGACCTTGAAACTGACTGTAGCCTCTTTCGTTATGTCTACGAAATCGCAATATTACATCAGTTAAATCTTCCCCCAAAACCAAGGCCAGTTCAATATCCAATATCCAATATCCTGATTACGAGCTAGTATAAACCAGTGATTTCTTTGAGCTCGCTTCTTGATTGTGAGGTAGAGGTTCCAGATCTTCGGTGAGCTTCTGCGTAGTAAGTCCCGACACTCGACTGCTTTAGCTCTGGTAGACTCCAGGAGGAGTGGTGCTAGGATTGGTAGAGATGTGGTTTGTAGTATGCAGTATGTTAGGACTGTATTGCTGCCGTGAATGGAGTTTGACCTAACTCCCCTTGGTCATTCGGTGTAGTCATAAAAGCAGAATAGTAATAATAATAATAATAATAGGTTGTAGTGTAGATAATATGGGTTGAGATAAGTGGAATAATAAAGGTGACCTAAGGAAAAGATAGAGTGAGAGAAGGCAGAATAGGTCGTGGGGATTTAGTTTGTACGCTTATTCATTGACAGTGTGGTTTCAAGTTTTATGGGGATAAGCCATTGAGACACAAACCTTGCATTTCTGCATGATTGTCTAGCTTCCGCTTAAAAATCTCCAGAGATGGCGCTGTAGTCACGGCCGCCGGTAAGGCGTTCCAGAGATGGCAAATACGAAGCGAAAAGAAATGTGATCGCACTCGGGTCTTTGGTCTCTGGTGTGCTATCCTTAGCGGGTTACCTCGTGGAAGCCTATTGTCAGCCACGTCTCGTAAACCGTTAATGCCAAGCTTACAGCACTGTATAGCTCTTGAAGCATCTCCAGTGCAATATCTCATCAAATACATTAATTTCAATTCATCACTTTATAGAAAACTACTCAACATGATCTCAAACTCCTTTACAAATTGTAAATAATCAGCTGGGTTTCCATCAAAACACCGTGGTTCAAATTTAGGGAGTTTGATGTTCCTGTTATCCCTGAACGGCGAAACAGTAACATCAACCATGCCATGCTTAACATCAGACACATCGTTACAATTAACAGACAAGTCACCATGACTTACTTTCCTGTTTGTATCCAAGACACTCTGTCCCTTCTTTGACCCAGGCATTGTTGAACTTGACCCAATTCCATATACGTTCCAGATATTGCTCGTTCAAAGAGGACTTGACCGGCACCAGGAAAAATGAACGGTGACTATCCAAACTGTTACCAGCTATCTGAATCGGCCAGAATCTATTTCTACCGTCAGAAACTGTCAGCCACGTCTCGTAAACCGTTAATGCCCAGCTCTTGCTACGCTCGGGCTCACGCTGTCCCTTGAAGTTTCTCAGAAACGCTTAGTAATAACGGACGAAAAAACCAAAACACCGATTGGCCGCTTGAGAATTCTTTATTGTAACAGCAACATATAAAAAATGTTTCCACTAAGGTCTGTGAACAAATATTACAATAGTAAATCACAATATTACTTCTGACGGTTTATTGCTGACTTCTTTCTGAACAGCGACCGATGAGACGATGACTGTCATATTGATGCCTCCGCGAAAATTGGGGAAGTTGGTTTTGAGCAAACAACAATGAATTGATCGTTCAATCTTCAACTTCATTGACACCTATAGTCACTTTATGGCAGGATGCTTTTATTTGGGTGGGCGTGGTCATTTAGGATTTGGTAGACGGTGATGAGGTCTCCCCTGTGCCTTCGGTAACTAAGTGTGAAAAGACCTAATTTCTTTAGTCTTTCCTCATATGATTTGTTGCGGAGGCCGATCACCCATTTTGTCACTCGTCTCTGGACACTTTCTAGAATGTTAGCATCCCTTTTGAGTAGCGGAGGTGCAATGATATTATGCACCTCAAGGTGTGGCCTCACATATGCCTTATATAACCTTAAGAACAGTTCGGGAGTGAGAGCTCCCAGCTGCCTATGCATAAAGTGTAAAGTTGCGTAGGCTTTGGCGACGTCCCTTGAGTAATTTCTACTGGTGTCCAGCTTTTCTGTTTGAATAAGACCTAGGTCTCGCTCTGATTGAACACAACTCAAGTTCTGGCCTCCAAGGGTGTAATCTACACTCTGTGACCTGCCCGAATGAAGTTGCATTACTTTGCACTTCTTTAGGTTGAAAGGCATTCCGTTAGGTAGAGCCCAGTTTCCCAAATTTTGCAGGTCAGCCTGCAATCTGTCTGAATCTTCCGATGAGTTTATTGCTCTCCAAATCTTTACGTCGTCAGCGTAAAGAAGTGCACAGCAGTTTAGTTGGGAGGGTAGGTCGTTGATAAAAATCAAAAACATCAACGGCCCTAGGATAGAACCCTGAGGAACCCCTGATGCCGAGGTGTGCCAGGATGATCGGATGCGGTTGACTTTGGTGCAGAATTCTCTCTCACCTAGGTAATCTGTCAGCCATGCGAGAAAAGCTCCAGAAACACCCGCCTTGCTTATTTTGTGAAGGAGCAGACCATGGTGAACTGTGTCGAATGCTTTCGCAAAGTCGAGAAAGATCACGTGGGCTGGTACCTTTTTGTCCCAGGATAGTGTCCAATCGTTCCAAGCTAGTAGAAGATTCGTCACGCAGGATCTTCCCCTCCTAAAACCGTTCTGTGCTTCGTGAAGAAGGTTAGTCCCATCGAAGTATTTTCTCATATGGTCGTCAATGATACTTTCCAATATCTTCGATATCACTGGAAGTAGAGCAACTGGTCTTTAACTGGTCACATTCTGCCGGTGACCACCCTTGAAGATAGGGGATAGGATTGCTCGTTTCCATTCACATGGAAGTTTCCCTACATCAAGGGAGTGTTGGAACAGATCGCTTAGGGGTCGGCAGAGACTTTCTGAACACTGCTTCAGGACAGATGGTCTGATGTCAGCACAACCTGAGGACTTTCCCGAAGCCAACCTTCCCAATTTTGCAAGTACCATAGCCGGGGTAATTTGAAATGTACCCAGCATGTTTCTGCGTGTTGGTTTTGCGATGTAATCTTGATGTTCTGTGGGGGTAATATCCTCGTTACTGTTTAGTTGCCTGTGAAAGGCTTGGCTGAATGTCTCTGCCATTTGAAGACTAGTAAGAGATTTCCCATCAGAACCCACTAGATTGCATGCTCCCTGGTTGGTCGGTTTTCTTTCGGACATAAACCTGTAGAGGCTTTTGGGGTTCACGAGAAGCTTATTGGCGAGGTCTCCCTGAAATGTCCTTCTATCGCTCCGGACTCGTATGTTACATCGATTCCTGAGTTCAAGGTACACTTTATGCTCGGGTTGACTCTTCGATCGTCGCCACGCAAACCAGGCTTTTCGCTTCGCCTGCAGAAGGCGTCGTGTCCCCCTTGTTAGCCATGATCGTTGCTTCCTAGCTTTTGGTGTGACTAAAGGAACAGTGTCTGAGACCGCCTGGTGAATGATCTCCTTTACCACTCTCCAGTGTTCTTCAACTGTTAGCTCGATCCATTTTTTAGGCCAATTTGCTTCAGACAGAAGTCTTCGCATTTTGGTGTAGTTGGCTTTGTTATAACACAGATAGGGCTGTGTATTGTCCCACTGTAAGCGCTCGCGGAGGACTATGTCGAATACTATGACCGCGTGGTCACTACTACCTATGGGAGTCGTGATCTGAACATTTTCCACTAGTAGCTGGTCACTAGTGAGCACGTAATCCAGTCTAGAAGACTTCCCATCAGGGCCCCATCTAGTATCCATCTTGACATTTTCAGTGAATCCAGCCTTCCTGATGGTATGCAGCAGATTTCGATCAAATCTATCATGGGCTTTTCCCGACACCAAGTTAAGAGATGGGGCATTGAAGTCACCAGCTATGACAATTTGATCATAACCCATGTCTTGAGTTGCTGAGATTGTATTTAGCAGTACCTGGTTGTGGTCTGCTCCACATGAAGGTGATCGATAAATGCTGCCCACTAGATATTTGCAGTACCCAACGGTGAAGTGGCACCATATGGAGTCAGGGAGCTCTGTGAGGGGAGGGTCCATCGCGTGAACACATCTGAGCTGTTTGTCGACGTATATGGCGACTCCACCTCCTTCTTTCAGGTCCCTATCTCGCCTGACTAGGACCATATCATTTATACTGACTTCGCTGTCTGCCACCGTAGGGGTTAGCCAGGTTTCCGTCAGTATTATGATTTTGGAGTTCAGTTGTGATTGTAGGTGTCTAAGTTCAGCTATTTTGCCTCTTAGCCCTCTCACATTACTGTACAGGCAACTGGTAGTCAGTCTCACCACTTCCCCGTATTGGGGGGTAGTTGACTTGATATTGGCTATCGGTTGAGGGGTTATCCTACGAACTAATTGGCCGATTCCCCGGGAACCGGCCTGTTGGCGTTTTTTTCTTCTAGTTCAGTCGGAGCACTCGGATGACACTGGCTATCATCGTCCGTGCTGCACCGCTGTAGTGTGACTAGGGGTTGAGGATTTTTTTTACTACGTTTTGTTCTCTCCTTTGAGTGCGAGGCCGGCTCTCGCAGCAGCGAATGTGTTTGCTGACCTTGTCCTTGGTCTCGTACCATCTATGGAGAGCGGTAGTCAACTGGTCTTGCGAGCTGAACTTGACAGCTAACAGACGTGGCGAGTTAATTGATATAAGGTGAGTGGGTCGAGGCAGTCTATAAATAGAGACAGCCCCTGAACTCCCCAGGGCCATCTGGGATGCCAACCATCTCCATTGTTGTACATCATGACAATGCTTTTCGCAGGCGTTCCCAGTTACCAGTTCGGGAATGCCATGCACAACCATGGAGGCAGAAGGAATGAGCTCTGGCGACTCCCTCGCCATTTGTCTTTCCTTCCACGGCCTGTCTGTCTTAACGCATATGTTACAGGCCCTCCCTATAGAAAGGACTTGAGAAGCTAGTAACACTTTTTCAACATCCTCAGTAGAGCCCAATGTTACCCTCAGTGGGGATGGTTTGCCTTCAGGTGCAGCAGTGCCCTTGTACAATCTGCATAGATTTACTGGTTGGATGTCCAAACCCAGTGTGCTGCACAAGATGGACCACTGTTCCTGATCAAATAGTGCCCTATCTTTCAGCAGACTGCTGCTACAGTCTGGTACGTTAAAGAGGATTACACAATTTGATCTACTAACCGTGGGCTTGGGCTCGGTCCTCGCACATTTGTGATTTCCTTTACGACCGTTTTGGTTCGTCTGGTTCGACTGGGTATTTTTTTGTGTCTCAGTGCTGTGGCTAATATTACTGGCAGACGAGAGGGGTCTTTTTCCAACGACGGAGACCCGTGGTTCTCCAGCCTCTGTGTCTGGAGCGGTTATCTCAAGAGTTACAGGTTTAACCAGTGAGGATTTTGGTATCCCCGGTTTACGCGCATTTGTACTAATTTCCGGATTGGTGCTGGTCGAACATTTCATATTTTTCCCTCTACTTCTGCACCGTCTTTAGTTTTCAAAAGACTGCGCGAGGCTACATCAGGGCGGCAACTCGGGCATATGTACCAGAACCATTGGCATGGGTTTCTACGCATAAAGTCATAATATGCTTTTGGTACCCCATTGTCGCATCTGCAATGCACCCATTGCTTGCAAAAGTTACATTCGAAAGCAGAGTCTGCTTGTTCGACAACAGAAGCGCAGACCGTGCAGTCGTCTGCCTTCTTGGGGAGCGTTCTTGTCGTCTTGCGACGTCGTGAACGTTTCTTTTTGGCCTTCCTATTTGTTTCATGGTCTACCATGGGGATGGGTGTTATGCAGTTCTCACTTAGTGCAATTTTCCCACTCGGATCTGTTAACCTAGTCATGTTAACAGGGGTGAAGCCATATCCACTTGGCTGACTTTGCACAGCCTCACTGTAGGACTGTGGCGACATAGGTAATTTTGACGAGCAGGGAATATTTGCCGTGGTCTTCAGGACCGGTATGCGTGAGTCCATCAGCTTCACCTGTTTGCCCAGTTTGGCTGACGCCCTGGTGACTACAGAGTATGATGTCCCATTACTTATTTTAGGGTGAGAATCTATCGTCACTTTACTCCTAAATTAATACTGGTGATTAAATAATAAGAGACTGTTATTTTGTCCAATAGACTTACAGCAAAAGACAATAGAGAGCACAGAAAAGAAGGAGAAAGTATTTAAGTAAAAGCTTTTGACTTTACCTGCAACTTTCGGGTTATTCGGCTTCACAGCAAACGCGTAACAGACCCACAAGTCCTGTTTATTTGAAAGAGTGAGGAGGGTGTTGCTACAGAAGTAGCACCTGAAGCTTTGGCAGTAGTTCGAGACAGCGGGAAGTACCACACACAGGCTCGGCGAGGAAGAAACGGTTGAATAAAATTCGCCGGGTAGGAAGATCAGGTTTCCCAAACGAATAATTCACAAAATTGGATATTTCCGGTTAGAGAGGAAAAGCACGTCTTATTCAAGGAGCGCGCCTTAATAGCAACATAGCAACAAGCGTCATTGAGGGGATATGCAATAAAGTCGCACCGTTTTATAGATAGGTTTAAAAGATTTGTTAACATCGATTTTATGACCTGTCTCTATAATATGTTTCGCAATAGAAGAGTTAGGTCTCCTGTTCTCACCGTTAATAGGTTCTGATGATTCCATTAGTTTCTGGAGCCATTTTGTTATATGCTCCAAAGCCCTTACTTGCAGAGGTCGATGAGTCCTCCCTATGTATGTGTGTCCACACGTACATTCAAATTGATAAATACAGGGGGATATGATGTCATTTTTCGCATGTTCGAAGGGCTTAGATAGATATAATGGCTTTAAATTCTCTATTATTATGATATTAGCTGCATAAAAAGTCTTTAACAGCAGCGTTCAGCCTTTGTCTAGTTATCAGGCTGCTTTGATGTCCCATATAGGGTAGCTTGATGTACACGTCTTTCTTAGGGGCGAGCTGGAGAGTGGGTCTTGGTGTTCGGACTACTTCATATCTCCTGATGAACTTGTGTGAATAAATGTTATCAACCAGAGTTTGTGTCAACTTTCTTTCTTCTTCATCAAGCGTGTCTTCAGTGCATATTCGTCGGATTCTACTGAAGAGGCACCTTACTAAGGCTCTTTTGTACCGAACATGGCAGAAACTGTGGTAATTAAGATACTGTCCTGTCCAGGTAGGTTTTCTATAAATAGATCTTTTTTTGACCCATCAAGCCGTCGACCAAGCAGTATGTCTAGGAAAGATAAATAATTATCTTCCTCTTCTACAGATGTAGGTGATATGCTATTCTGAACTTTATTCATTCTATTTAAAATTGAGGTGACAGAACAAGGCTTATCACTGATGACTACGATATCATCTACATACCTTCTATAAAGTGGCACATTTTCGATTAAATCCTCCGATAAATTCTCAATGTACGACATATAAATATCACCTGAAAGGGGCCCTTTCGGACTGCCAACACCATCAACTTGGTGGAAACAATCGTCTTCAAATGTAAACCTAACATTGTTGGTACATAGAAGTAGTAAATCCTCTAAGTAAGATATAGGGAACGGGATGAAAAAATTGTTTGTGGAAGTATAATTACACAATGTCAACTGTTTTGATCAAAGGCACATTAGTAAATAACGAGTTTACATCAAAAGAGTACATATTCTTGTTCATAATATTGATATTACTATCATCAAGAACATCAACCAATTCAAATGTATCTTTTAACACATACTTACAGAATTGTGTTTTGACTGGATTCAATAATTCCACTAACCATTTAGCAAGTTTATGCGTTGGGAATTTGCGCAGTGACAATATAAGACGTAGAGGATTATTGGGTTTATGTATTTTGGCAACCCATACATATGTGGGAATTTACAATCTGATGAGTCAAGTTTATCTTTACTTATAGCATTTAGGCCATGAAGCTTCAGTAGATTAGCCGTCACTGTGCCCTGCAACAACTGAATATCTTCTGAGGGGGGATCATGGCTAAATTTTCTCTCATCATCAAGAATAGACATCATTTTAGATTTGTAGTCACTTGTTGAGGAAGATGTATCAAATCAGCGTTTAAAATGTGATGTGCATCCAGCATACAGTAAAATAGTGCAAAGTGTAGAGCATCGCAAAAAGTATACATCTAATTTTTTAGTACATGTAACATGTACTGTTAAAGAAAAAGTTTACTTGTATTTAGTGATACTATGGAAAAAAATTGATGCGTCTGAAAAGAAAAAAATAATTACTACCACAAACAAATGAGTTGGGTGAACAACACCACTTAGTTATGTTATATAGGTGTGAAGATATCCTTGGAATCTTACGGTACGTCCAGAACGTGTTCTATTCGAGGGCTCTACAGAACATCCGGTAGCTCCCGCCGTGTTAGTGACTCCTTCGAGGACTAAAGGATATTCGATTAATTGTGGATTGCTGGATACGCTCAGCTCTAGGCTAATAGGATTACCTTCTAAGTAAGTAAGCCGGTTTCAGACGGTCGATGCTGACGGTTTCTTCGCGGCCTATTTTGTCTAAGACAAAGAATTTATCCATACGTTTAATTACTTTGTATGGTCCTTCGTACGGGGTCGACGCACAGAGTCACGACAAAGAAACACGTGTAAAGAAGTTTTCAGACACGGGTGAACAAAAACATCAATGGACTGCGGACAAAAGGGAGCAGGTTTTACCGAACGCACAGCGTTTTTAAGCCTGCTGACGTGTAAAGCGTGATCTACCGCTGGCGGGAAGCTCGAGGGATAAACAAACTCACCAGACAGTAGTAGTGTCGTGCCATTACAGGCTCGGCGCTAGTACAACCAGCATCGGTTTTCGGGGCGTTTCGTATCCCTGGGACAACTAACGGAAGCGATTCAGTCCAATAGATATTGTTTGCAGCCGATAAATCAGCTTTCAACTGTCTGTGTAGATGTTCTACCATACCATTAGCTTGAGGATGGTGGGCTGTTGTTCGAAAACGCATGCAACCTATGATTTTAGTCGGGGCGAAGAATAAGCTACTTTCGATTTGCCGCCCGCGATCCATTGTTGTGGAAGATGGGCATCCAAAGTTAGCGATCCATCTTTCTACAAAGACGTGTGCGATTATTTCAGCAAACACATCCTTGAGGGGTACTGCTTCAGGCCATCGTGTGAAACGGTCGACGCAGGTCAAGGTATGGGTATATCCATGAGATTCTATGACTAGAAACGTTATGGTTAAGACAACTGCGACTGAATATGGTACTCCTCCATAAGCTTCTTAACCACATAGTGTATACTCCTGCTAATGGAACTCGGTTTTCAGAAAACACCGGGCATAACCTTAGACACACTAAAGGTACAGTGGCTATAGAAGAAGGTAGAGCAGCCACCAGGCAAAAATGTTTCTCAATTGGGTATGCCCGAATTCGGAACAAACTACTTAAGAAAATGCGACTAGCAAGCACGCCAGCTTCCTTTGAAAAGGCACTTAGTGACAAAAGATGTGAGTTTGCAAGCGATACCAGTGCTAATTCCCATGTAAGAGTTTCACAAATCATAGGCCCATTTAATGTATGAACTTAGAGACCACGCCTGTTGTTTTGCCTCTATTTATAATTTCAGACAAGACAGCAGCAGTCATGACAATAACACTCATGCAATTAAGTGTTGATCGAACTATGTCTACCTGATACAAAAGGTGAACCGTAACCAACATAAGAATGAAATATGAGAAAACAAGGTCGAAACTTACCACAACATCACATGGAGAGATGTAAGTTACTTGAACATTATTTATAATCCACCAAATAGTCCACTTGCTAAACAAATAATGCGTTGATGCTCTATCCACGTTGGCGATGAATTGCATAAGTCCACAGTTCCCGTTTTATATACTCAGTGGAGGTAGGGGTCAGCGAAGTAATGCATTTAAAGCGTATGTATACTTCCCATGATCATGGCGGCACTCTGCAGAATATGTCAAAATCTAAATAACTATCTATGAAGCGCCAATAAACCTGGATATCTATGAAATAACGAAAATATGCTGACAGCTGCATCTCAGATCACACTGATTCATTCGATGGTGATATTCTGCTCCTGCATGCCTTGTTCGACATTTTAAGGATTGGTTCGTGGTCATTCTGGTCCTAGATCGAAAAGAATAAAAAACTCACCGGTTGCTGAATCATTAATATTTCTCCGCTTGTTTAACTGTATTCTAACTGCTGTAGCGAGTCTTTTGCAGAATATATTACTTAAAACATCGTTTACGGTAAACTATCTGTCGTTTTAAAATGAACTGTAGTCAAGATTTGACAGAATAGTTCTAAAATATTTTGGCGCCGAGTGAGAAGCTCGGACCAGATTGACGAACGAAACGTTGGAATTACTCATTTCAGTATCGCTGAGATTTTACAAATATAATTTTTTACAAATGTGTACTAACTATCGTTTCATAAGCCATTTTTACACTTCTGTGAGTAGCCTACCATATTGACCAAATGTAACGCAACACTCAGTTGTTACGCACATTTTCCACAAATTCAAATAATAATATTGCCAAGGATTATTTCGAATAAATTGTTTAAACTCATGAAAGGTGTGTTTATTGTCATTATTCCTCTATCCTACCTTGTATATATATATATCTTGTGCCAGTGAAAAATTTTAAACATGCTTATTCCATGTGTACATTATTATCATATTGATGATGCCTGTCAACTGTCTTGTGCACTGAAAGACAGTATATTATTATGAAACTCATTTTATTGTTATATTAGGGAATTGACTTCAAGCTTTACTTATTTTCCCAAGCATCTGTTATCCATCCAACGAATACTCGGGTTTTTTGTTAATGCGAAGTCAATATCTCTTGATGTGGTCCGTGAATCAGATTCTTTCCACAAACTGAAGACAAAACGACAGCAGCCATAAATCATGTAATTTAAATGTTATTTAAACAATACTTATGCATGCCTATACAACTGGTGTATTCTACGTAGGTAGGAAAAATATGTACCTTATTATGTTATCTTTACTAACTATGATTACTAATACTATGTGTAATTTATCGAATTGATGATGCCTGTAAACTGGAGTCCCTCATTTTCAAAAATGAGAATATATGTTATTTTTATTATTATGGCAGGGGTCCAACCAAATTTATATGAACGTGTTCGAAACGAGCGCCGAGGAGAAGAAAGGTCCCAAGGGGACTTTTGGTGTGCCCCACTACCTCGCAATTTCGGCAAGCTAAGCACGTGCGTGCCCATTCTCTTACCTTATTATTACCAGGCCAAAAAAACTGACTAGTTACGAGCCTACGGTAGTCGGATTACCTGGGCAGGATAAGCCATGTAACGTGTTGAATGCGTAACGGTGATAGCTTTTAGGTCCGATGGGGGCGAGGAGTACTCGTGAAAACGTCACATAGAATAGTATCTCTTCCCACACCTAAGGGTTTCTCGGCTAATTACAGAGTTGTTTTCGACATCTCATGTTGAAGCTCGGTATCTTCTTTATGAAGACGAGCCAGTTTTACAAGGTCTGTGCAGTCGATTTGGGTGAGGGAACAAACGCGCGACAAGGCATCTGCCACAGTGTTGTTTGCTCCGGATACATGGCGAATATCTGATGTAAATTGTGAAACGTAATCCAATTGTCGTGATTCCCTGGGTGAATAATTATCTGAAGGTGAGTTCAGCGAGTACGTCAGTGGTTTGTGATCAGTAAAATGTATGAATTCACGACCCTCTACTGAATGTCAAAAATGACGTATAGCACAGTACATAGCCAGAAGTTCTCTGCCGAATGTGCTGTACTTCGCTTCAGCTAATTGAAGGCGCCTCGAGAAAAAGGCGAGCGGTGACCACTCTTTGTTAATTAGCTGTTGTGGAACTGCGCCGATTGCAGTGCTTAATGCATCAATCAAGATAATTAACGGTGTCGTTGGATCCTGATACATCAGAAGAATGGCATCCGCAATAGGTTTTTTAACCTGAGTAAAAGCCCTTCGTGTAGACGCGTCAAGTTCGATAGACTTGTTATTCCCTCGAAGAAGGTCTGTCAATGGCTGAGTCAGAGAGGTTCAGTTGGGAATAAACCGTCAGAAGTAGCTTACCAAGCCGTTAAAAGTGTGCAGACTTTTCAATGTCAGTGGCTCTGGAAAGCTGAGCATCGCCTCGACATTAGTAGCCAGTGGGCGAATGCCTTTGCAGTCAACAGTGTGACCCAGGAAGTCGAGCGAGTCAACGCCTATTTGACACTTCTGAATACTGATGGTAACACCATGTAGGTGTAACCTTTCAAATGCCAAGTCCAAGTGTCTAAGGCGAGTTTCTTTATCTAGACTGGCATTAAGGAAGTCGTCTAAGTATGCGTTTACAAAGTCGAGACCGCGAAATACTTCGTCGATGAAGCGTTGGAATGTTTGGGCTGCATTCCGGAGAACGAATGGCATACGTGGAAATTCGAAAAGTCCAAAGGCGTAATGATAGCTGTTTTTGAAATATCTTCTGGCGCCATCAGGATTTGGTTTTACGCTTTAACCAAGTCAATTTTAAAGAATATAGGCCCGCCAGATAATGTTGACGTCAATTCCTGAATATGAGGCAATGGGTAGCAATAAGGGGTTGTCTTAGCTTACACTCACCGGTAATCACCAGTGGTTCACCAATCACTGCTATCCTTTTTCGGTACCATATTTGGTGGGGATGCCCGTGGGCCACTCGATGGCCAGATGATGCCAAGAGTGAGGACGCGGTCGAAATAATTTCTAACGAGTCTCAGTTTGTCAGGAGCCAGTCGTCCCGCTTCAGCTATCATGGGCCGTCCTGAGGTTATTATGTGGAGCATAACATTGCTGGTTATGCACGGTAGGTCGTTGGACGGGCAATTAAGTTCCGGATATTTATCAACGATCGGTTGAAAAGTTGGATCAAGGATTGACTTTATCTTAACGAGTGACAAGTTGGGGCCTATGTAAGTGATGCCTTTGATAGACAGACTGGTAGTAACGTCAGTCAGTCGTTTTCGGCGGACGTCTACGAGTAAATCATAGTGATTAAGTAGGTCCGTGCCAGTGATGGGCATTGTGACGTCAGACAGAAGGAAAATCCACTGTTAAGGTTTGCGTAAACCTATGTTCAGATAAACGTATTTCCTACCAAAAGTTGCAGTCGGTTTTCCATTTGCAGCCTGTAAGTTGAAAGTAGGCTCTTTCTGTCGATCTGCCGCTGTAGCAATAAGGACGTTGACTTCGGCGCCTGTCAGTGTAGTTAAAGATTGAACGATCAATTCATGGTTGTTTGCACAAACCCAAATCCATATTTTTCGCGGAAGTCATCAATACTGCAGTCATTGTAGTGGTTCGAATTGGAAAGCTGGCGTCAATTCAAAACCCGGTGGACGCTGAACTGTAATGGCCTAGCTCTTTTTGCACAAATGTATATAACTTTTTGGACTTCTGCTGTCGTGTTCTGCTTCCCCGCCTTACCCCGCTTGCTTGATCTTTGTTATTGTTTGTGTTGTTCTATTAGAGAACATGGTGAGCCAGTCCAAATCGCGTGAACTAAAGCGAGAAGTGAAGGACTTTGAACCTCCTTATAACGCTAACACCTGTGATCCAGAAGATTGTAACAGAGCGCCACCGGTGATGTCATCAACCCCACCGACAACGTCGACCTCCACACCTGCCGAAGATATGATTCAAGCAATGATCGCAGCGTTCAGAATCGAGTTGATGACGTCTGATAAACTCTCATCGTCCTCCCGTAACAAACCTAAGGTTGAATTCCGTGCGTCGGAAAAGTTTTTTTCGAGGGAATCGTTCACATTGTGGGAGGTACAGTGTCGTTGCTACATACAACAGTTTGATGAGGAACAAATAGTTAGCGCTATCATCTGTTTATTGTCGATACCTGCACTGAAACTCCTCAAGCTAGCTGGCGTTGACACCAACCAGACGATTTGAGTGGAGAAGCTATTTACAGCTATGCGTCAAGCATTTGCGCCACATACCCATGTTCTTGGGCAGTGGGCTGCTTTCCACAAATGTGTTCAACAAAGCGGTGAAAGTACAGAGGAACTCCTCCGGTGCCTTCAAGAGTTGGCTCCCGTGGCTTTTGAAGGGGACCCAGCAACAAAGATTAGCTCCCGTATTCGCCATCAGTTCGAAGAAGGGTTATTGCACGACGAAGTAAGAGAAAGGGTCATCGAAAGTGACCCTATATCGCCCGCGGAGGCCCTATAGGTTGCCAAACAGAAGGAGGCTCTAATGAAGCCTCGTAAGAACCGGCAATCAACAGAAGGACCCTATACTCCGTCACAATATCAAGAATCGACGATTCTTTGTGAACATCGTGCGAAACAACCTATTGAGTGGAGGTCCCGACCTTCTGAAATATTTGTAATCCACCAAACACATACTTTTTGCTGATGCGAAGACAATATTTCTTAATGTGCTTCACTGGAAGACTAGCGTTGATTGTCGAAAATAAAACTCAGTGATTCGGATAGATGCTTACCCATTGCCTAGAATAGATGAGACGTTAGAGGCACTATTGGGCGCCGTATGGTTTTCCACCCTCGATTTAGCGTCTGAAGATTGGTAGGTGGAAGTCCACCCTCGTGATCGGCACAAATATGCTTTCACTATACCCACCGGTTTGTGTGAATTCCAGACCATGCATTTCGGGTTAAGTAATGCACCAGCAACGTTTCAACGACTGACGCACACGGTACTTAAAGGATTAGTACCACAAGTGTGCCCCGTATATTTAAACGATATCATCATGTTCAGTCACACCATCGAAGAACACCTCGAGAGACCGCGGATTGTTTTGGAACGTTTGAAGGAGGTGGGACTCAAAGTTCAACCCACTAAATGCCGTTTATTCCGAACAGATGTCACTTTCCTGGGGCACGTTTTCAGCGCATAGGGAGTTCATAGCGATCCTGAAAAAATTGCGGCAGTCAAAGAGTGGTCCGTACCCAAATCCATGAATGAGTTACACAGCTTTCTAGGGTTGGCCTCTTATTACCGCCGGTTCGTGAGAAATTACTCAGAGATCGCTATCCTTCTAACCAGTTTGACTAGAAAAAAATATTCCCTTCGTATGGACAGAGGATTGTGACCGTGCTTTCCAGCAGCTGAAAGATTCATTATGCTCAGTGCCCATTTTGGCATTCCCGGATACATCAACAACGGCTGGTAAATACATCTTGAACACGACGCCAGCCACACATCGTGAATCGTATTCTGTGTGCTCAACAGGGTCCCAACTACTTTGGAAGAGTTTCATTCCCTCATTCGTTTGTAACAGTAATTCTGGAGACTATACATAATGATTTGGGACACGCTGGAATTAATAAGATGTCGCAAGCAGTTACCCAACGTTACTGGCGGCCTCGCCTACGGCGCGGCGTTCGAGAATTTGTCTAGGGGTGTGCAACATGTTGCAAAGTAAAGAGCCCACAGAGGAAACCCACCGCGTCACTTACTAATATGAAGGCTGGATATCCTAACGTAAAAATAATTGGCGTTGATATCATTGGACCTTTACGTGAGACCACACGTGGAAACAAGTATATCTTGGTCATGGTTGATTATTTTACGAAATTGTGTGAAGCTGTACTACTTCAAAGAATTGATGCCTCTACAGTAGCCAACGCTATATTTGATTGTTTGATTGCCCGTTCGGTCGCACCAGAGCAATTGCATTCTGATCAGGGAACCAACTTCGAAAGTATCTTTGTTAGAGAATTGTGCCATCTATTCGGAATTAAGAAGTCAAAAACCACCGCGTACCACCCCGAAGGTAATGGGTTAGTAGAGCGTACCAATAGAACCTTAAAATCAATACTGCGCCTATTCTTAGCGAGAGAATCACAATCAGCCTGGGACAGCATGTAACCAAGATGCTTGTTGGCTTACCAAAGAAGCATGGACATGTCTACAGGGAAGACTGTTATGGACTGGCCGCGAGTTACGCCTGCTTGGTGATACATTGGTTATGCCCCGGTGGGATGATCCGCTAACTACATCGGAAATGGTGATAAGGTTGCGAGGAGACCTTGCCAGGTATCATAGCTATGCACGCGAAGAACTCCAGAGAGCACAAGAACGACAGAAAAGTTACTACGATAGAAAGCAGTGGGGAACACCATCCAAAATAGGTGATAAGTTGTGGCTGCGTCAACCAGCGACTGACAACTGGAGTTGACATAAAGCTCAAGCACAGTGGGCAGGCCCATATGTGGTGTACCGCAGTAACTGACAATACCTGCGAAATCCAAGAAGACAACAACAACCCTCAGAAAATGACTGTGCACTTCAACCGTCTAGACCAAGCAGACAGGCACCGAGGAAAATCCCGCCTTATCTCGATAACCACAATAACCATGTGTCTCTTTCTTTTGTAGGGATGATGCCGAGGGGGGGAGAACGAAAGACTGAAGTCGCTGGGGACAGCTTCTTGGAAACGAGGGGGTCGTGTTGTGGTTCGAATTGGAAAGCAGGCGTCAGTTCAAAACCTGGTGAACGATGAACTGTAATGGCCTAGATCTTTTTGCACAAATACATATAACTTTTTGAAATTCCGCTGTCGTGTTCTGCTTTTTCGCCTTAACCTGCGTGCTTGATTTTATTATTGTGTTGTTTTATTATAGCCGTTGTCTCATTGTTCGCTGTTCGGTGGAAGAGAGAAAACAATCGGAAGAATTACCGTGATTTATTGTTATAACATTTATTCTTAGACCTTGTGTATAATAACCTTATCGTTGGTTACATACTGGAGTATGAATAATGGATTGTCGAGTTGCAAATCTGTGTTCTGGTTTTTCGCGTTGGTTATTTTACATTGTTTCTGAAATTCTTCCAGGGACAGCGTGAGGTCCAGCGTAGTAAGACCTGGGTCGATATCGCCTGTGTCAACTGAATATCGAGTCGGGTTGATCACACACCAGGTGACGTTTGCTGGCTTACGGCAACATTTCGCTTCTTGGCCATTGATGTTGTGGTATCAGCACCAGTCAGGGTTTTTAAGAGAACGTGTCTTGGACTTAAATCGACCACATGAGTTTCGCAGTTGAGGGGATTTAGGACGACGGTCGGAGGAGTTAGAAGGCATGTTTGACCTAAACATCTGCCGGATGGAGCTGCATAACTCTGTCACTGCAGTATCCTAACTCTAAGTGTGCTTGGCCACCCAGCATATTTCAGGAACTGACCGTTTAGTTATTTCTAGAATCTTATCTGCAGAAATAACTTAGTCATCTACAATAACACCCTGAAGTGTCACAAGTACACTCTGCACGGACTGTGGCAGCTTGGATAAGAAGAGTTCTCTAAGAAATCCTTAATCGATGTGACTTTGACCAAAAACCTCTCTCATTCTTGCCAGCATGCTCACGGCTGACTGATCCCCTAACTCGATGTTACGAAATAATTCGTCCAGACGTTGTTGGTCCGTGAGAAAGTTTCTCCTGAGGAGGGATGCTTTGAGCAACGCGCACAAGTTACCTATCTCAGACTCGACATCTTCACAGCTACGCACCTGCTAAATTCCCACAGTATTATTATATCCTTTAATTCCTAGAGGAGCATAGGGCTTCAGCTGCGCATCTCCATTACCTTCGGTTTTCTGCCAACTTTTTCACTAAGTCTGCCCACATGCTTTCATTTCCTCTTCACATGACCACCTCCAAGTCACCCTTGGGCGACCAACTCGCCACTTCCCTTTCGAGTTTCACTCAAGGGCTTGTCTAGTGATGTCACTTGATGGTTTCCTCAGCGTATGGCCAATCCATCTCCATTTCTTCCTGCCTACTTGTTTCCCAACTGGTTCCTCGTTGGTTCGCTCATTTCCAGAGTTCCCTGTTGCTGATCTTTTCTGGCCATCTGATCTTGAGTATTGAGCGAAGACAGCTGTCGATGAAGGTCTGAAGTTTGTTTGACGCACTGGCCAAGACTGTGATCCGTATAGTAGCACTGACTTCACATAGGAGTTGAAAATCTGGATTTTTATTTTTGATGATGAGTGATGTTGACTTCCACACAGACTAAAGAGTACTGAAAGCTTATCTCGCTTTTCCGATTTTGGCTTTGATATCCTCGTCAGTTCCGCCTATAGTTGAAATGGTGCTTCTCAGGTAGGTAAAGGAGGTTGTTTCTTTCAGGTTACTCCCATTTATGCTGATTGTTGTTGTTGTTGATCAGAGATCTTCATCACCTCTGTTTTATCTATATTCACCTGAAGTCCTATCTTTGATGCTTCTTATGCCAACTTGTTGCTTTTCACTTGCATATCTTCCAGTTTGTGGGAAATCAGACATATATCATCGGCGAAGTCCAGATCCTCCATTTTTTTGTGCGAGTCCATTTTATGTCTGTTTCCTCATTGCCGGTTGTCTGTCGCATTATCCAATCTACTGCAGGCAGGAAGATCATTGGCTATAGTTGGCAGCCAGCCTGCCTCAGTCCCGTCCTCACTCCGAAGAATTCCGTAAGTTTCCCGTTGTGGATTACTTGGCATGCAGCATTGTCGTATAACTGTTGGATGAGATGTATAATTGTCGATGGGACCCCGTAGTAGCGAAGTAGTTGCCAAATGACCTCTGGATCGACGCTGTCGAAGGCCTTTTCAAAGTCGATGAAGTTGAGATAGAGAGGTGACTGCCATTCCAAGCTTTGTTCAATGATGATTCGTAGAGTGGCGATTTGATCGTTACATGACTTGTTTCTCCTGAATCCAGTGTGCTCCGGCCGAAGTTTTTCATCCAGGCCTTGATTGACTCTCCAGGATGATGAGGCTTGGTATTTTGCTTGCGATGGGAAGGAGCATAATTCCGTGCCAGCTCTTGCAATGACCTGAGTCCCCTTTCTTCAGGAGTTTGGATAAGTAACCTTTCTTCCAATCTAGCGGTACCCTTATCTCTTTCCACACCTTCTCCAGCATGCTGTTACCGATTCAGCTGATGTCTCTGGGTCCATTTTCAATGCTTCTGCTAGGATTCCATCTGGTCCTGCTGCTTTTCCAGCTTTTAGCATCTTCATTGCATTCAGGACTTCTGATTTCGTCGGAGGGTCGATGTTCACTGGTAGTTCTGCTTCTGTTTTTGGTATTGTTGGGCGCGTTGTAGGTGGTGGTCGATTTAGAAGTCTTTTGAAGTGTTCAGCCCAGTGTTTTCTTTGTTTCATCTCTTTGGTGACTGACTTTCCATTGTCATCCTTTACTGGCTTAATCTGTGTCGAACTTTTTCCCGATAGGAACCTAGTTTTTTGGTAGAGTGTTGCGAGGTCTCCTTTGACTGCAGATTGTTCTGCTTCACTTGCCGTGGTTTCGTAATATTTTCTTTTGTCTTCCCTGGCACTCTTCTTTACTATTTTGTCCAGTCTGTTGTAGCTTCCATTTAAATCCTGCTTTTGTTGCTCATCGGTGCACTGGACAATCCTTTGTTTCATCATCCTTCTCTCTTCTATTAGTTTCCATGTGTCCATAGTGGGCCACTGTTCGTCCTGTATCTTCTTTCTGTCTAGAACTTCCATGAAGGTTTGATCCTATACCACTTTCAGGCTGTTCCACTGCTTGTCAACGCTGGTCTCTTCGCTAGTGTTGTTTTGTGTCCCCGCCTTTTTCCTTATGATTTCAGTGAAGCTATCCTTCGTAGCCTGATCCTTCAGCTTTTGAGTATTGAACTTGACTTTTGGTCTGTCTGTAGCTCCTGTTTCATTGCATTTTTTTAGTTTGATTTGGATTGTCCCTTGTACGAGATAGTGGCATGAGCCAACGTCTGCTTCCCCTCTTACTTTTGTGTCCAGTAGGCTGCGCCTCCACTTCCTTGACCAGTATTGGGATGAAGTCAATTTGGTTTGCCCAACTGGTGACACCCATGTAGCCTTGTGGATATCTTTGTCTTTTTATACACTGCCAGCAATCACTAGTTCGTTGAAGGCACAGAAGTCGGCGAGTTCTCCATTTTCATTCATTTCTCCGAGAGCTTCTCTACCCATGATGAATTCCCTTCCTGTGTTGTCTGGTCCCAGTTTGGCGTTCATGTCTCCCATTAGTATTTTAATGTCACCAGCTGGAGTATTGTCCATTGCTGCCTGTAGTTGTCTGTAGAATTCTTCTTTCTTTTCGAAGTCTGCGTTTTTTGTGGGTGCATAACATCGTATAATTGGTGACATAATGATAGCCACGCACTCGGTGTGCGTGTGGTTATCTTCTGGGTGACCGGAGTAGATCACTGACTCACATGTTTACAATTTGGTGACTCCATTCCCGTCCCATCCGCTTTCGAACATCCCCAATACTTGAATTCCGCATCGCTTCATTTCGTTTGCGATCTGGGCAGCTTTCCCAATCTCGTACATAGTGCGGACATTCCATGCCCCCACATATACTTTTTATTTTGCCGCAAGGAGACTCGTCGTGCTGAAGTTTCTGTAGCAACTTTGTTCACATGTTTGGGTAGGGAGTGAATAACTACGAGGAACTGTGAACGTTCATCGGTTATCCCATGCTCACAAATATTAGACTCAGCTATCTGAAACCACGTTTCGGCATTATCTGGCCAGTTTGGTACGAGCTGAATGGTTTTTGCAGTTAAGCGAATACGAATGACCTTGGGACTACGATCACTCATGACGAAACATATACCGATTACAATATAGTGCAAGAACAAATACAAAACGGAACGAACTCACCGGGTTTATCTGTGTATTTGTCGAAGATGAAGTTCGCGGTTGGGCTCACCAGTTAAGAGGCTGACGGTATTGATGTTCACGATTTGTATGGAATATACTAAGGCTAGATCTTATACCAACGACTTCTATAGTATTCGTTTCTCGTGTACCAAAGACAAAGCAAAAGACCAGAGTTGATCCTCCAAACTATGAGATATATTTCGGAACCAAATCGAGAACTGAAGCGGAAGCTAAGCTGGCTAGTTATCGTGCACGAAAGTGACACGACGGTGTATCAAATGGCGAGGATGCTTGACCAGAAGCCTCCAGCTAAACAAGTCGACTTAAACACTAATTGCCAGCACCCAATGTTCACTGATGATTCCTATGGTCAATAATTTTGGGGAATTATTTACACTTATTTGATGTCTTTATTTTAGAAATGTACTTTGCCTAAAAAGTTATTTTAACTTCTGTCTGTCGTGTTAGTTTCCTTTGTCGTATATCACCTTTATGGTGTATCAGTATTGCTAATAATTGCTGCTAACAAGTTTACCTCAAAGCCAGAAGTGGAATACATACTGACGACAATATAATTCAAAAGCATGTGTACCTTCAAAATGTGTGGAGAGAGCTGTCTGCTAGCCGAAACTGGCAAACAGTAATTCATGTCAATGTTTAAGTCTCAAATATTGGTCATGTGAAAAACAAGAACATAGCTTAATCTTGAGGAAATCACCAACAAGTCACAACAGACTTAACTAGTGTAAATACAATTCACAGCTATATTACCTTCTCAGAAACGGACACAAAGAGATGACAGAATAAACTTCAGTAAGAAAACAAGCAATCAGAAGACGCTGCATCTCTCCTAAAAATAAAGAATAATAATGTATGTAAAAATCTATAAATATTTCTTGATTTTCTCAATAAACAATCTGTTGCCTGACCCGTGTCTTCTGACGTTACAAATATAAGACTGAATATAGGAAATGATCCTCATCCTCCTAACTCTCTAACTCATAACATTCGCAAAAGTTAATATTTCAGTCTAATCGAGTAGGATATCCAACCGAAGAGTCACAAATGCATGTATTGATAATTTAACGTATAATACAAAATTAGTGACACTGTAGACATTCCTTCAGCAACAAACTCCAGAGGCAACGAAGTCACCGGAAACAGCAATTAGCTAAAACAGGGAACAAGAGTTCACAAGGTGTGTACATAAGTATTACTAGTGTTACAACAATCAATGAATTAAGACGGAAAGATGTATGTACTAGCAACTTATAAAATTAGTGTGCAATTAGTCAGTCAATATTTTTAATACCGAGAAGATTGGACGTAGCACCTGTTTCTAAACCTCACATCCATGACGTTAGGTTTAGTTTATACTATTCCAAGTTTGGTATATTTGGCAAGTTTTATTTGCTCACATGCATATGACGAAGTTTTAGGACAATAGCAAAATTTGAGGAAAGTCATGAAATGAAAAACAGTGATGAAATAAGACAAAATGACGTACTTGTCAGATGAATGCCGTTACTTACCTGATTACGACGATGTTTAAGCAACTGAAATGAAAGGAAGAACTAAAAGAAGCTGTCTTAGTGAGCATTTACGCCAGATAACATTTTCTGAAATATTTGTAAAAAATCAAGTAATTTCCATCCAAATGTGAACACTAATTTTGCAAATGTCTATGGATTCGATTTACATCTTAGCAACCGAAAGACTGGAGAAGTTTGCAGCGGCCCGAACAGTTATCACACATCTGGGTTCCTGCACTAGAAATAAGTCGTGAATATCAGCCGACAGAAAAATGTACCGCCCAGTACAGGCTGCTACCAAGCTGTAAAAAGAATTTTTAATGCCAGTCACGGACAAACCTACTTGATATTAGTATTGTGTCGACAGCAGAATGTGAGAGGTTCTGTATGGCGTCAAAGTTTGGCTGCCAACAAAATAAAACTAGCAGACACCAGAGAACCAGTAAGCACATAGAAAACAGAATGTGGTCGAAATTCCGTCTGCAAGAATCAGTGAAATTAATCAGAAAGGTGAAGAATAAGCAGACACTCTATGGTGCATCAGTCCAACCAAACGTTATGTCGAGAATAGTAAGACAACTTTATTATCAACAATCCAAAAACCACTTAATAGCAAAGAGGAGCATTTATTGTAAGTCTGGACCAAAACAAGGGCAGAAGGATAATCCAGAGAAAACAGGTTGATGTCAAAAGGGTATTAAAAACGTCGTGGACCAAAGAAAATAGCTTCAGAGGGAGCAGAAATATTTAAATGAATAGTGTCTCGGTAAACCAGTTTCAGGAGGAGTTTTCAAATCGTCCATTCTGCTACAGGAGCGAGGATAAAAGTTATCGTGATGTATATTCATGCTAAGTATAGGTTGTCGTGTCCATGGCTAAAGAAGCATTATAACACCCTGTTTTGATAAAGACGGGGAATGTGAAATAAGTCTTCGGCTTCTTCAGTCGCAATGATCATTAATTTATATTTTTTCAGGTGACGATTGTTTGCATTTATTGGAGGATTCGGAAGCCACTTGTTTGCCTCAAGTAAAAATCCAGAGTAGAGTCAACTCTTAGCCATACTATTGAATAACTCATTAGCATTATGCTGAATCTGGATGAAAGTGTCATTTAGACTGCAGGGAATTCAGAGAAGTGGAAGTAATATACCACCCTAGCATATTACTGCTTTCCTTATTTTGTTAACTCATGTTCAAACTGACGACGGAAAACGTATCAGCCTGAAGAAAAGGATCACAGTAGATTAGTTGTACGAAAGTAAACTTACCCAATTCATTTCCTCAAATTCTTACAAATTTTTGTGTAGTTCAGTGAAAACTGATCTTCCCACTAGTGCAGCCATTTGATTGGATCGAACCTCTTCGACTGTCGTTTTATCTGTTTAACTTAATCACATCTCTATGTTAGGAATAACATACTCGGGTTTTAGTTCACTAATCGTTACATTAAAATTTAGTTCTTTTCTTAGAAGTTTTATCTCACTATAGCTTAACTCACTTGATGAGAGGTTGGTTGCACACTCTGTTGTGTCAACAGTAGATTAAACGTTGTTGTCAACTTCCTGATTTATTGTTTTGTTCTTTTCTTCTAATAATTCGTTGAATTTATTAATTTGCCTGGTTTGTGATTTCATTGTTTAGATGTTTCAATCAAAATTTCATAATTTAAATTCCAGTGCAAAATACATAGACAAACAGAAGGTATAGCAATGGGATTACTAATATCCCCTATCGTGGCAGATTTCTTTATGGACAGTTGAGAAAATGTTGATCTGAATACATTTAATCCCACTGCAAAGATGTGGTGGTAATATACGGATGACACTTTCACAGTATTAAAAACAGAACATATCTCTAGCTTCTTCAAACACATTAACTCACTCGTAAAGGGAATAAAATTAACAGTTGAATCGGAAAATAAACAAGGAGAATTATCTAAGTTAGGTTGTAAAATAAAACAAACGGACGAAGATAAACTGAACACTAGCGATTATAGAAAGTCAAAGCATTCTAGTAGATATTTAGACTTTAATTCATCTCATCCATCATCGGTACAAGAAGGATTAGTTAAGTCTCTAAGGAAACGAGCAATAGCTCAAACTAGTACACCAAAATACCTAAATGATAAAATAAAACAGTTAGTAGAAACGTTATTGTTAAACAACTATCCTATCAGACTCATTAGTAAGATCAAAGAGTCAAAAGCAAAGTAAAAATAATAATCAAATTAATAATAACATAAGTTACAAACAATATAAGGCATCTACAGTTTTACCATATAAGGAGGGGACATATGAGACACTACGTAAAATTCTTAATAAGGCAGGAATTGAGGTGGCATTGAAACCTACAAACTCACTCGTTGTCAATGGCGCAGACGTATTCAGTCTCTGTAATCTTTCACATTCCTTTCTACCATTACCCATTCTGTTTCACTCTTATACTTGTCAAACTCTATTGATTCTCTTCACTCATCTTCTTGTCTACCTCTGTGTGCTATTTGGAACGTGGCAACTCGGACTGCTGCACTTCGGTGCCAAGTTCTATGTTGAATCCAGACAGACAGACAGACTCAGGTAGGACAAGCTCTGTAGGCTAAAGGACTCAGTGAATCCAATTACACAAAATAATATAATTTGCAAAATGTCTTGCAATGACTGTGAGTTAACTGAACTACATAGGTCAAACTGGCAGACATGGGATAGTGAGACTGTCAGAACATAAGAATTTAGCTAAAGCGAGAATGACTGACCCCACGGAAATAAGTAATTTATATAAAAACTCAGCGGTCGCACTAGATGCATTAACACACAAGCAGAGAATAGCGTGGGTTAGAGTCTCAATCATAAAAAGTAATATAGCTAGGTGGAGAGAGAAATTGATCATTGAACCCTGGTTCATCGAGTCTCCACCCAATACATGCAATAGAGGTGACTCAACGCAAATACCACAGATATCGAAGTTATTATTACTACCAGTCAAATCAGAGGATAATGAATAATATTACAATTCACTCTAATTTACATTATAACACTCTAACAAGCTATTTATTTTACTATAAAAACATCTTATTTCCCATCTTATTGACTAAAAACACTCGTCTTATTTCCCATCCCATTATACTAACAACACCACTATTATTTCCGAATGTGCTTCGTTTTCCATTGCAGATTCACTACGAACACTCATCATAATTTGCACCGTATTACATTTATTGACGATAACGCTATTATTTCTGAATGTATTTTATCTTCCATTCTGTCTCACTCATGGCTATTGAGCTTTATTGATTTTTATTCATATATCTAATCAATTTTTATTCATGTTTATAAACGAAGCAAAGAAGTTGTGTGAGTACGTTGATATGATGATCAGCAATAAATTGTACTGGAAACGTGGTCATCAGTAAATATTACTGTATAACACTTTGTGACTTTATCAGAATGAAATTTCGTCCATAATGGAATTATACTCTACCACAGTGCCCATTTTTCATCCTTATAAGGCATAACAGTCTACCGAGTAGTAATGAAATGGGAGATGTGGATTTGGGCATCCGAGGGTGACATGATGGAGATCGTACGAGAAGGTGAGTTTTCGAAGCTCTGTTTTCTACTCGGAATTCAAGGGAATAATAATAATACTGTGACTGTACCCTTGTAGAGTATATTCCAACGAATGTTAGTTATGAATATATGTTTCACATGTTGCATGACACTTTTATCACGGTAATTGCGTGTAAATTGGCATCCTTCATTTAAAATTTTACCAAGAGTAAATTATCATTACAGAAAGAAATATTTTGTATTTAAGAGTTTAAGTCATCCGTATCCTTCCTGTATTATTGTGATTGACAATATATAAAAAACTGATGTAATATGGAATGGAATTCCTATGAAAGGAATGCACCCATTCCGTTTTCCCCACTGAATTCCAGGCTGTTGCAAAAGAAACTATAAAACTTACTTGATATTTGCATTCAAAATTACTTTATTATTATTTGATCAAACTCAATACTTCAATCCTATATATATATATATGTAACATTTTATAAGAAAAAACTGAAGGAAGTTAAAAAGGAAACGAAACGTTCATTTGCAACCAAATACTAATAATATTAATAGGAACATTAACGCCAGCAATAACAATAGTTAAAATCAGACAGAAATAATTAGAAGGGAAAGAAGAACCACAAAGTATGGTCATTACCTTAAACACCCGAATTCCTTTCTAAAATATACTTGATCTATTAATAAATAGTTTTTATTTGATTTTAAAGAATAAAAGACTACTGCAATGTCAATCATTCCGCTTGTACATACATTCGAATTGACAAATTAGACTGGAACTTTGCATCAAAAGGAAAGGAGGATGAGAGAATGAGAGAAGAGAATATTAACAGCAATAACAACACATCTTTCCTTTTTTTGGAAAATAAACATGCGAAAACTGATATACTCTATTGGTTAATTCAATAATTTATAAAAAAAGACACTTCGATAAAGAGAGGTGTAAGAAGAAAGAATCGACAATAAATTAATTAAACTATTGATTTCACATTTTCACTTAACAGCCAATGTACACAACATAGTTTTTAATAGTAGTTGTTGTTTGAAAAATGTCATAATAATAATAATAATAATTGCAGTCCACACAAAATGCTTTCGTGTGCTTGAGAATGGTGTATGCGTAGAAACAGCTGTGTACACATGTTATATATATATATATATATATATATATATATATTCATGTGCTGGGAATACAATTTAGTGTGAAGGTGAAGGGGAGTGGGTTATAAGAAAAAAACGATATGGGTAAAACAAGACCAAAAACAAACTCACGAAAGAAAGACAAGTGATTTGGGCGATAAAAAGTTGTGCTAAGATATATATATATATATATATATATATATATATATATCTGGACATGGAATTTAGATTCTGATCACCAATGAAAAAGATGGACCAAATGATACAATAGGGGAGAAGTATGATAAATTAAGCAATTACTTATTTAGTGAAAATAAACCATACGTACACACATGGGTGATGAACTGAAGACAATGGTGACAAGATCAGGCACGACATTAAAAAAGTGAAATCACAGAATGTTAGACAAAATAGTTTGCATAAGATGAATCAAAACAATTAAAAGAAGCCCTGAGAACCAGTGTTACTACCACTACTACTACCACCACCAGCCCCAGTATCTCCAGGACCACAGTGGTCATATGAAGGTTGTTGTCTAAGTGATCCGTGTAAGGCATTTTGCATCATATGCTGTGTAAGATCTTGTGAGGTCATGCTAAAAGGAGGTCCAAGACTATCTACCGAAGTATTACAATTGGTGTTATTGGACAGACCAGGACGCGTATGTCCACCTTGATGACTAAATGATGTCCCATGACGATTACTTGAAGTTTCTGTCTGGGGAGGTAGAGATGTATGTGGATGTTTAGGGATATGTGACTGCTGTTGATTAGACATCTGCATGCCAGCTAAATTCGATGGTCCAGAGACAAAACGATGTGCAGATGGATTTGTCATATTATTTGTTACCATGGTGTTGCGAGATGGATAACACGTATACCCACTGGTAATATTGCCACTAGGTGTTACATGGCTTTGAGACTGAGAAGAAAGATAGTGATCTCGATGATTAAACAACTGTTGTTGACAGTACACAGAGTTTTGTGACTGAATCTGTGGCACAGTGTTCCGATGATAAGAACTGACAGAAGCAGGCCCAACATTGCCTTGAAACCTCGCATTACTTGAGATAAAATGAGAATTGGATTGTGGTTGCTGTTGTTGACCATGTTGTAGTACACCAGTAAGTGGAGAATTGTGAATTGGAGGTTGATCCATCATAACCAGAGGGTCAGACATTTGATTACACTGCATAGGAAGCGGTGTCTGTACACTAAGACGATCTAGTGGAGGTCGGTTGTGTGAATGACTGTGATAGGCACCACTAGCTGGATACGGAGTGGTCATACCAGACCGTTGAGCAACAGATTGCTGAAAAATGTTACAAATATTTTTTAAAACAAAATATAGAAAGTACAACTTAAATTATGAATTAATAACTCTACTTTACGCAGGAAATATTAGCTATCTAGCAGAGGTGTTATTAGGCATGTGTACTGGAAAGGTGTTTTTACAAGCTTTATAAAATTCATGTTACCTCTGAAATTCATATTCTTGTCAAAACTTAAGAACACGGATAACGTTTGCAAGACTTTATTTTAGATATATGCATATATACATCAAATTACAGTGCATCACATTGGGCGGTAATGTTGTATTACATAGCTTAATGAGGAATATATCACTAATCTGAGTGATAGATTACATACAAACGACAATGTCATCGACTTTCAGTCTGAACCACATACGGAGGTGTATATTATATTGCCTGACTTCATTGCTTAGTATATGAGGAAGGAAACACTAAGTGGAGATTCTTGGTGAAACAACTCTGGTGTGGAAGTGTTTATTCACATATCATCATATTCAAAATTCCAAACACTTTTATGAACTAACTGTCAGATAATTTCTCTTTTTCTCTCTATACTATTTTTAAAAGTAGCAACTTAAAACGATTTATCAATCAACCTGATTCATATAAATGCATTACGCTTATACACTACTGATTGAGATGAGTAGTTGGATGTTGCTTACTTCAATCAATAACGCTTGCTAGGCGGCAGACAGATGTGTTCTAAACACATGGAGAGCTGTTTCACTCGTTTCGGAATGTTCTCATTAACGGTGTATCCAATATGACTTAGCTCAGAAAGTCCAATCATTTCAAACCGACGGAATTGTAGCCGGTGTTTAGATAACTTCAGTCTGGTTAGCAAGTACTAGTAGTGATTAGTATCGCACCAATCACTCACCATTACATATACATATGCTTGCTTTTTGACGACTCATCGCCATTTGTGTTATCAAACAGATAACATATTCATAAACAAAATAGTTTCGGTTTCTTAAAAGGAAACAGAGGTAAGAAACTTCACCTCGAACTGTGTAATTTGCAAATCGCGAATTTGACTTAATCTGACTCATAAACTTTTCATGCAAAAGTCGACAATGATCGAAGAGTATACTCTACACCAAAAAAATTTGTTCAATGAAACGACAAAAACAAAAATTAAAGCAACAGATAAAAATAGGTACCTGAATCATATGTGAATTTAGTCCAGATTGCAATGTACGTACTGATTGTTGCAAGATTGTACTACCACCTGGCATAGAAGGCTGTGAATTTTGTTGATGTCCAGAAACAACACCATCTGATCGATTTGTTGATGACAACCAGTGTGTCGATCCATCTGACTCCGATGGACACGATGGTATACAAGATCCTATCTGTATATTATCATGTACATTATGCGGTGAAGGAGTGGATCGTTGTTGACTTAACTGAATGCCTTGATAACTAGTACTAGTATTCATTGTTTGTGATTTAGTTACATTTTGTCCTTGTGTATTAACATGTGGCATATACTGTGGAATGTGTGATTGATTATGATACTGATATGAAGTATTTAAACAAGACGATTGAGTATTGCTACATGAATTTGTATCACACGGTGGAATACCACTGTTTCCTGCCTGTGAAGTTGGAAAAAAGTACCCAGAAATATCGAAATAGGTAGGCGTTACTTCGGAGGAAAAATTCGGTAATTAATGCGGTATAAAAGGTTGAGTGTGAGAACAAATACTCGGCAATGACGTTGGCTAGAAATCGCAGATTCGTTAGCTTAAATCCCAGGTTACCAAAAATTATATTGCACCTAATTTCTCGTTTTTAATTTGTTTTGATGTATTACCTTACTAAAATATGACCTCTTATCACATTGATTACACTCGCGGACATTTAAAAATGCTTAGAACATGTGGATCGCTAAATTTCCACCATACCTAATAAAAAGCATTATTCCGGGTGGTGACATTTTTTAAAACGTATTCAAAATGACTGTTCCGGAGATTATGAGTACGAATTGTCACTCCCTGCCATGTAAAATTAACTGTATACAAACTCTTGTGTCCTCCAATGTATACCACAATGCATGGATTATAAGTCTTCAAAAAATTTGGCCCCATGACTTGCATGTTGATAATTTATTCCGTCTGAATGGGTTCATAATATTCAAACAAGATCAGTGTCGCTTTAAGAAGAAATAAGGCGGCGGCGTTACAAACTTCATCAATTCTCAGTGATGTACTTCCAATAATATATACTCTAATGGTTGTTCAGGTAGGTATGGGAGACTGAGAGTGTACCATCAATGTGGAACGAAGCCCTTATCGTCCTCATCTTTAAAAAGGGTCGAAGTAATTCGTGTTACAATCATAGGGGTATCAGTCTGCTACCAGTCGCGTCTAAAATATTGACTGCTGTCTTGCTTCGAAGGCTGTGCAAAATACGTGAGGGATTGATTCGCGAAGAGCAGGTCGGGTTTCGTTCAGGTCGTGGATGCATTGATCATATGTCCACCCTTCGTCAGTTGTTGGAACACCGCCACACGTATTGCAGGCCAACGATCGTTGTGTTTCTTGATATTAGGGCTGCCTTCGATTCGTTGAACAGAACTGTGCTCTGGAACTGTCTGTCAGAGAGAGGTGTACCTGAGAAATTTGTTAACATCTTGAAAGCCCTATACAGAAACACCTCGGGTAGAGTGAGGGCATACAACCAACCATCATCACTGTTCCCAACTAACAGTGGGGTTAGACAGGGTTGCCCAATCTCTCCATTTCTCTTTAACTTTGCCATCGATGACATTCTGGAGTCAGCTCTGACGGATGTGCATGGAGGTGGTGTAGATCTGCTACCTGGAGATAGACTTTTCGACCTCGAGTATGCGAACGATATCGTCTTACTGTGCGATAGCATGCACTTAATCGCACTTAATCAGTTGGCGATCAGTGTCTGTAAGTATGGTATGTGCTTTGCGCCGTCTAAGTGCAAAGTACTGTTACAAGATTGGCAGGAGCCTGTACCTGCACTCCTACCTGCTGGTGAACCGCTTGAAGTTGTTGATAAGTTTGTGTATCTGGGTAGTTGTGTGAGTGCTGGCGGAAGGGTGACAGATGAAATTTCCTACAGTATAATGAAAGCTAGGGTGGCATACATCAACTTGAACCAACTCGGGCGCCGTCACGACCTTGGCAAGAAAGGAAAACATACTTCCCTTATGAACGAAATTTCATTCTGATAAAGTCACAAAGTGTTATACAGTAATATTTACTGATGACCACGTTTCCAGTACAATTTATTGCTGATCATCATATCAACGTACTCACACAACTTCTTTGCTTCGTTTATAAACATGAATAAAAATTGATTAAATATATGAATAAAAATCAATAAAGCTCAATAGCCATGAGTGAGACAGAATGGAAGATAAAATACATTCAGAAATAATAGCGTTATCGTCAATAAATGTAATACGGTGCAAATTATGATGAGTGTTCGTAGCGAATCTACAATGGAAAACTAAGTACATTCGGAAATAATATTACCCATATCAATAAAAAAAATGGGATATACGACGAGTAATAAAACACACGCATTATAAGTGACTCAACACAAATACCACAGATATCGAAGTTATTATTACTACCAGTCAAATCAGAGGATAATGAATAATATTACAATTCACTCTAATTTACATTATAACACTCTAACAAGCTATTTATTTTACTATAAAAACATCTTATTTCCCATCTTATTGACTAAAAACACTCGTCTTATTTCCCATCCCATTATACTAACAACACCACTATTATTTCCGAATGTGCTTCGTTTTCCATTGCAGATTCACTACGAACACTCATCATAATTTGCACCGTATTACATTTATTGACGATAACGCTATTATTTCTGAATGTATTTTATCTTCCATTCTGTCTCACTCATGGCTATTGAGCTTTATTGATTTTTATTCATATATCTAATCAATTTTTATTCATGTTTATAAACGAAGCAAAGAAGTTGTGTGAGTACGTTGATATGATGATCAGCAATAAATTGTACTGGAAACGTGGTCATCAGTAAATATTACTGTATAACACTTTGTGACTTTATCAGAATGAAATTTCGTTCATAAGGGAAGTATGTTTTCTTTTCTTGCCAAGTTTCAAGGCGACTCTTTTTTCCAGCTTCCATATATTTTGGCAGTATTTGTAGAATACATTGATCCGATTTAAGTAGTGCATTTCTTTTCCAGACTTCAAATATGCTGGTCATTTGTAAACACTAGATCAGGAGTATTGTCTAGTCGTTTTGAGAAATTAACAGTATTTTCGTGACCTAATGATGTGATGAGACTGTAGTCACAAGAAATAAAGACTCCAGTAACTATTGTCAAGGGATTTAGCAGCAAACGAGGTGAATTCGTCAGTAAATAAGTATAGCTCTAACAGACTACAAACGGGTGCAATATAAACGCTAGAAATGTGTGTGTGTTTATATTTCGAAAGGTGTTTCGGTCTAAACATAACAGTGAGGCAGTCAACCTTGTCACTTGAGCATCTAAAGCATATATTGGGCTTATTAGTATTTTAATTCATAGGGTGAAGCGTGAGAATTGTAATTTGTACATGGCAGTAAGAGTTTAATCCATACATATCATTCTAAAAAGTCTGTGATTTGACAAAACGCATGTAATCAATGTACCTTAATTTTGTCTAATTAAGCACAGCCTTTGGTTGAGAGGATTTTGAAATTAATCATTGGATTCATGACATGAATGTCTCCTGTACATACTCTTTTACATGATGTACTTATACTTTGTATTTTAATATGATATATTATAAGGGGTTGATAGTTATATATTGAGGGAGAATTACCAGAAATTAGGCAGCACTAGACACGTGTTAATCCTTCTACGTATCTGTCTTCAACAGTGCGTGCTCCTCTAGAAATCGAAGTCAGAGGCTGTTATGCTATCATTCACTTTAGTCAATGCAAACTGAATGGTTCATAAATTCTAAAGTCTATCTATCTTTGATAGAATGGTGCGACTACTCATTGGCTTAATAATCTGGACTTCTCACTAGAAGTTCCAAGATATCCATTTCGAAGGTAGTCATTAACTGTGAACAGGACTGAAGTTAATTAGTGTTGGTTTTATTATGGTTTGATTGAATTCAAGGTGGGCTTCACCAGAAAAGTATGATATATCGCAGTTAGAATAACTTGTTATCTGCAAGATTGAGGTTTTAGAAATGTCTCTACACAATTTAGCAGATGTCACAAACACCACACATCTGACTGACTGGTTTCAACACAGAACTTTGCACAGACGAGTTGCCACACTTCACTTAGCACAAAAAGCAAGAGATCAGAGTAGGGAGATTGTAAACAGAGATAATAAACAGAATTGTGAAGGGAAAAGTATGGTAATGTGGATTCTATTGGATATTATAAGTCACAAAGAGTGGATGCATCTACGCCAGCCATTGAGGGTGATTTTGAGCCATATCACCGATTGTTTCCAACCGTTATTGGTTCTTACCATCCCGAGGACCCTAAGGACGAAGCAGTCTGCACCTCCTTATGTGACTGACTTAAACTAACTGTTGTGGATTTCATTGACTGATGAAGCCATGTTTTCGTTTGACAACCACTAGCTCTTTTCTCACCTGACTGCATGTCAGCAAACATTGGCCGTCAAGGAAGGCGATGACTAGGCATGCATACGTAACGCACATTCTAACCATCTCAATCTGTGTAACTGCGCAACCTCGTCGATTGATTACCCCCTGCCTGGCACTCGACCAACGTCTCACCCTAATATTCCTCACCATATTAGACCATTTCACACCGGAGATAGAACGCAGATACCTATGATCGAAGACAGCTAGCCTTTCCATATCTTCCATTTTCAATGGCCATGTCTCACGACCAGCCATAGGGTAGGACAGAGCGAACTACCCAGCAGTACACACGCCCTTTGGTCGACAGCCAGCCGAATACCACATCTACGCCAGAGATGGCATAAGTTGGTATATGCCAAACGAGGTTTCTGTATCATCTGTGCTGAAATTTCGACAGCGATCAGTTCGTTGGGACTGATGCAACTTCACTACTGCCTATTTTTAAGCTAGGAGTCAATGCAGTCCAGTCGTGTAGCCTCATTATCTTACATTTGATAGCAGGAGCGAATCGCATGCTAAACATTTTCGGACTGCTGCTCAAGGTGTTCAGACGACTTTGCTCTTTATTAGATGGTTGGAGGCAATCGGCAGGAATCCTTGGACCTAGGTTGCGTGCTATTTGGCACTCGTCAGCAAGGGGTATCTGCAACCTTGAAGGAACTGATGTCCCTTCTGAGATTCGAAACCGCGTCACCCAGTGCTGCAATCGGAGATGTTACCACTGAGCTATTCAGGCTCGCGATTGACCACCTGTGGGATTGTACTGAATATTTTTTATTGAGCACTGGTCAGTAAGTAACTAGTGTAATGTGCCTACTCCTATCTTCGGTGCAAACTGAATTCCCAATCAAGCTTGCTATGTGACTACCATGTTAAGTGGCTCACCATCACGGCACACTGTGAATTGTCATCACTATGCTCTTTTTTTGTTAGCGTCTTTACCTCTGAGGGAGGACTACAACATCTGCATATTCTAAGTCAACGAGACCATTCCCCGATGGTAACTAGTTAATCCCTGAGTTATTGAAGTCAGTTAGGGTTAAGTCCATTAGTATATCTATGATGAAATTAAACAGAAATGCCGCTTTCGGGCCAAGAAATATGATGATTGTTAGACACCGGTGAGTATAGCTATGTTCCGGAATCTGTCGAAGGGTGAAGAAATGATCCATACACCCTCTTCCTGGTCTAAAGCCTGTCTAGTTCTCTCGTGTTGGTTCGTCCCTAGTACCGCTTAATCTACGTGTTATTATCGAGCCTAGAACTTCAGATAATATATTGGTCAGGCTAGCCCCCTGTGATTATTAAAGGAAGACTTGTTTCCTTTCTTGTATATCGGGATAATCAATGACTTACACCAGCACGACGGGACTATCTCTGAATCCCATATGCTGGCTAATAATTTAGTTAATGCAGACAGTAAACTGTCTCCACAGCCTCTAACATCTCTGGAGTCATTGCATCAGGTCCCGCTGCTTTGCCTAGTTTCAGATTGGTGACAGCTTTTGTAACCTCAGTTAAGGAAGGGGGACCTATGTTTATATCCCAATCAGGAAAGCGTTAGATGTAGTAGGCCAATTAAATTGCTCCTAAAAGGGTTCTTTCCGACGTCCCAGTTGTCCATCAGTGGAGCTAATTATGGTGTCATTCATCTCGGGGATTGTCTCACTTATCATTTGCCTTTTACCACCTGTTTCCCTGATAAGTATAAATAGTTGTCTGGTCTTGAAAATCGCCAATGCCTTTAAACGTACGCAAAACAGGGCGTGATCGGAGTCTACGCCCATGCTCTAAAACGAGAGACAGTCTTTTACTCACATTAACAAATTATTTAGTTGTATCACTGGTATTTATGTACAATTAAACAAAATTTACTCACATGCAATGTATTCATGTATTGTGAGTTGACATTCATCATAATTGCTTGATTTTCAGAATTTCCTTGAAGCAATGCCTGAGAATTCGGATGTGGGCGTGGAAAATGACCAGTAGTAGACTGAACACCACCACTGTTATTTAATTCAGGAGTTAAATTATTAGTATTATTCGATCGTGAATTATTAGTATAGCGTCCCAATGAAACATCTTGTCTAAACTGCTCCGAATCATAGGGGACGAGACCTGTAACAATAGAAAAACAACACAAACAACAAAAATTATTACTATTACCGACCTTTGAAAAAATCAAAGTAAACACAATGTATCATATAAGCAATAATCTAAATATTACATTTTCAAATATTACTGTAAGACATACTGATTTTGAAATAGCAGAGAATATCTCCGTGATATACATTAGTTATATTGATCGGAATGACATACAATGAAAGCTGAAGCTGATAAAAACTGACAGATCATGTGGTGGGTGTTACTGACAACATTTAGTAAGTAGTATATTGTGTGTGATGTCTCCTGAAGAAATATAGAATACCGAAGGAAAGAATTAAATGGCAAAGAGGGAGAAATAAAAGCTCCTTGTGAAACAACACAGAAAACATGAAAAGAAAGAAAAAAGAAGTACAATTGATTTTTTTAATTTCGATTACAGCTTGATGCCCCACCGTATTTTCGATACAAGTACGGAATTTTCAGCATGTCATATTGGTAGCCCAAATTTTGCAGGCCAATCATAGTTATCGAGTGTGCTTCGACAGGGGGTCGAATCCCGGACCATGTGCATGGTCGGCGAGAGTCCTAACCACTGTGCCACCGACAATAGAAAGAAAATGTGCAAACAGACATTATAAACTATGAGATATGCATTTTGCCATATCTGTATATCAATTTGTTAATAAACAGTTCTGCTAACCAAATGCTATTGTAATCTGCTGTTACAGTCACACACAAAGAAGTGTTATCCATTTTAAGAGGAAAATCGATAATGGAAATATCTGTTTCAAGAATCATTTTATTTTAGGGGTAAAATACGTATCACAGAATACTCTTTAACCGAATTCAAACACCAAACGGACCATAAATAGACCAAAAGAATAAAATTTACATGTAGTATGGTTCCAAACTTTAGAATATGCATTATCTAAGTATGGAATTCATGTTAGATGGTTGAAAGCAACCGGTTTGAAGTTCTGCATCTGGGTTTTGTGTTTGTTTCAATTTATCAGAGAGGTGCATCTTCAATCTTGAAGGAGTTCATATCCCCTCAGAGATTAGGAACCTCGTCACTCAGAAGTGTTAACACTGAACTATTTGGACAGACTATTAACTTCCTGTAAGACTGTAATAAATACACTGATTGGTTACTAGGGAGTAACCAATATCATCGGGGAAGTGAAATGACGCAGGCTGGTGAAAGCCTTCGGGAAGCCAGTCAGCCGATGTGCCTTCTTTCGATGAAAGCAAAAGTAAGGATGGGTACCTGGAATGTTCGCACAATGTACGAAACTGGAAAGGCTGCCCAGATAGCCGCTGAAATGAGAAGGTACAGAATAGAAGTGTTGGGAATCTGCGAGAGCAGATGGAACGGAACTGGAAGGTGCCAACTACCTACTGGAGAGACAGTAATCTTTTCCGGCCACCCAGAGGACAACCATGAGCACACCGAGGGAGTGGCCATCATGATGTCACCAACAGCAACCAAAGCTCTCATGCAGTGGGAACCAATCTCCTCCAGGATAATGACAGCCAGGTTCAACTCAAAAGGAAGGAAAGTTACAGTCATTCAATGTTATGCGCCTACAAACGTCTCAGAACAAGAGAAGAAGGAGGCGTTCTACAGACAACTACAAGCAATAATGGACAACGTCCCAAATGGCGATATCAAAATCCTGATGGGCGACATGAATGCGAAGCTGGGAGGAGACAACACAGGAAGAGAACTCACCATGGGTCGTGAGGCCCTCGGTGAAATGAACGACAATGGTGAACTCTTCTCAGACTTCTGCGCCTTCAATGATTTGGTGATTGGCGGTAGTGTGTTCAAACACAAGGATATACACAAGACGACATGGATTTCACCAGATGGAAACACCAAGAATCAAATAGACTTCATCTCAATTTCAAGAAAGTGGAGACGGAGCCTACTGGACACAAGGTCAAGGAGAGGAGCAGATGTGGGTTCAGACCACTATCTAGTAGAAGGGACTTTCAAGGTGAAACTAAAAGCCTCGAGGATAGCTGGGGATAGGCCACAATGCAAGTTCAACACTCAATTACTGAAGGACACAACCACAAAAGACACCTTCACTGCAACTGTCAGAGCAAAGCAGGAAACACTACGCGACAGCACTGAAGAATCATGCGTGGAAGAACATTGGAAGTCTCTGAAGGCGATTCTCAACGAAACGTGTTCAACGGTTCTAGGAAGAAAGAAGAGACAAGACAAGGAATGGCTCTCAACGGACACTTGGAAATTAATAGAAGAGAGGAGAATGGTGAAAGAGAAAATGATTCAATGCAAGGACGGACAGGAGAAGGAGACGCTGAGCTCAACTTACAAAGCACTGGACAAAGAAGTGAAGAAGAGTGCTAGGAAGGACAAAAGACGATTCTACGACAATCTAGCTACTGAAGCTGAGAAGGCAGCAGGCAAAAGGGACCTGAGGACACTATATCAGATAACCAAATCTCTATCCGGGAAGAGATCAACACAAGCGAAACCTATAAAAGACAGCCAAGGGAACCCAATTACCAAGGAAGAAAAACAGATTAAACAATGGGCGGATCACTTCAAAGGACTCTTGAACCGACCATCACCTGCAACCCGTCCAGAAATACCAACAACAGCGCGCACACAACTGCAAGTTGACACCAATCCTCCAACGAGAGCTGAAGTCTTGAACGCAATCAAACTTCTGAAAGCTGGAAAAGCAGCCGGACCAGATGGAATACCCCCTGAAGCACTGAAAGCGGACCCAGAGACTACAGCAGACATGCTGACTCCATTATTGCAAAAGGTCTGGAAGGAGGGAAAGGTGCCTACTGACTGGAGGAAAGGTTACCTCGTGAAACTACCAAAGAAGGGCGACTTAGGACTCTGCAAGAACTGGCGAGGAATCATGCTCCTATCGACGCCAAGTAAAATCCTGAGTCGCATCATCCTGGAGAGATTAAAGGACGCACTGGAGACAGAACTCCGACCAGAACAAGCTGGATTCAGGAAAGGCAAATCATGTACTGACCAAATTGCAACTCTACGCATCATCATCGAACAAAGCATGGAATGGCAATCAAACCTCTACCTCAACTTTATAGACTTTGAGAAGGCCTTCGACAGCGTTGACCGTGAAGTAATTTGGAAATTACTCGAGTACTATGGCGTACCCCAAATATTCATCAACCTTATTCAACAGCTGTACGACAACGGCACCTGCCAAGTGATCCACAACGGAAGACTCAGCGAGGCGTTTGGAGTAAACACAGGAGTCAGACAAGGGTGCCTTTTTATCACCAATGATATTCCTAATTGTGGTGGACTGGATTATGCGTCAGACAGTGGGAAACGAGAAGACAGGAATATCCTGGACCGACGTGAAGAACCTAGAAGACCTGGATTTCGCGGATGACTTATGTTTGATGTCACACACAATCGAAGACTTACAAGCGAAAACCGACAAACTGGTCGAAGAAGCAGCAAAGACAGGACTCCAGGTAAACATAGACAAGACGGAGGTTATGAAAATAACCAACCAACAACAGCAACAACATCCAACGTCAATCACCATCAACGGGAGGGATTTGAAAGAGGTTACTTCATTCACTTATCTAGGGAGCATTGTCTCAACTACAGGAGGAGCGGACGAGGATGTCAAATCGAGAATCGGGAAGGCGAGAAACACATTCATCAACCTGAAATCAATCTGGAAATCTTCGTCACTCAGCATCACCAACAAAATTCGGATTTTCAATACAAACGTAAAGTCAGTTCTTCTATACGGATCAGAAACTTGGCGGGTCACAAAGAATATTTCCAAAAGGCTGCAGACCTTTATTAACAACTGTCTTCGCTCAATACTGAAGATCAGATGGCCGGAAAGAATCACCAACAAGGAATTATGGGAACAAACAAAGCAAGAACCAATCGCCCCAACAAATATGCAGGAGAAAGTGGAGATGGATCGGACACTCGCTGAGGAGACCGCTGGGTGACATCGCGCGCCAAGCCCTCGAGTGGAACCCGAAAGGGAAGCGGCGTGTGGGACGTCCAAGGGTGACATGGAGGAGATCGTGTGAAGAGGAGTTGAAAGAATATGGATTAACATGGATGCAGGCGAAAAGTATAGCAGAAGACAGAAGAAAATGGAGACGTGCAGTTGAAGCCCTATGTTCCACTAGGAACCCAAGGGAGCAATAATAAAATAATAAATAATAACCAATATCATACGTCTAGTCCTTCATGGTGGTGGTGTAGACAAAATTCCATCAGTTAATTAAGTTTGCCATGTGGTCACCGAGCTAAGACGTCACTATGACGACTTCAGGCATCTGCTATATATCTTCGTTTAATCACCTTTGTAATTCGTCCAGGTACATCCAACATCTGCCAGCGTGACACAATGGGACTACAGGGTTTTATAGATGATGAAATTGTAAATTTTCCTCAGACTTGAATTTAATCTAACATTAACAATGAAAGCAAGTGCGTTAATGGTAGACTGCTCGCAAACCCCACATGTGATCCAGGGATCGATTTCTGGTCAAGTCACTCCTACACATCGCTTAGTTTCCTAGGCAATAGTACACTCAGGAAAGGGAAAAAGATGGACATGAGGCTAACAACAACATCCGGCAGCAACAATGTTACCTCAATTTCAAAGCATACATATGAAAGCAAAAAGGAATGAAAAGAAACATTTGCGCACTTGTGATCACAGTTAACCGAGTATATAATCGAAAAGTAAAGCAACTGATGATTGTACATTGATCAAAAAGGACACATCAATAGATGATGGATTGAGCTGTTTGATAAAATACCAACTTCAAGGAATACTAACGTTTAATGTGGCACAAATTCGATGATCGAGATGGGTAAGCTAACAAGTTGGCAGAAAGAAAGGACAGGAATTCAAATAAACATAGAAAAGACAGAGGAGATAAAACTACACAACCGACGACAACGAGAAGCACAGATCATCATCAATGGCAGAAGCCTAAAGGAAGTCACTTAATAGGACATCATCGTTTCACCTACAGACGGGGAAGATGAGGATGTCAAAGACAGTCAGGCTTGGAATCGCAAGATGGATGTTCATTAATCTGAAATCGGCGTGGAAATTCGCTTCACAACCTTTCTCACGTTAGGTGGTTTATAAGGTAAGTAATTTTGACGTTAGACGTAGAGTGTTGGGCAAAGAGGGAAAAATCAATCGACGAGGCTATAAAGTTACATAGATTGAGATGGCTAGGTCATGTGCTGCGCATACCTAACCATCGCCTCCCCCGACGGGCATTACTAGCTGATATAGGTTCAGGTTGGAAAAGAGTAAATGGTGGCCAAACAAAAACATGGCGTCAATCCATGAAATCCTTGACAGTTAAACTGAGTCAGGTAGGGAGATGCAGACTTCCCGGTTGGGGCCCTCAGGACTCTAGGAATCAATGGCTGGAGACAAAAGGTGACATGGCTCAAAATCGTTATCAATGGCGCAGATGTATTCAGTCTCTGTATTCTTTCATATTCCTTTCTACCATTACTCATTCTGTTTCACTCTCATACTTGTGAAACTCTATTAGTTCTCTGCACTCATCTTCTTGTCTACCTTTGTGTGCTATTTGAAACGTGACAACTCGAACTGCAGCACTTCGGTGTCAAGTTCTATGTTGAATCCAGACAGACAGAGACAGGAAATCTGCTGATTCAGCATAAGGAAGATTTGAATTCCCAATACTAATGTATGTATGGTTCAAAGTATTGACGTGCAATAATAACATTCACACGAAGCTGCAAATTTTCATTAATATCTGCAAGCTTGAGTCAGTAATGCAGATCAGATTACCTGCAAGAGAGAATAACCAATAGTTAACTCTGGCAACGAATTAGAAACAAGAACTTATTGCCCAACAAATATGCCGAAGAAAACACAGATGGATTGAATATGCTTTGAGAAGACTGTTGAATAAAATCACACGCAAAACAGGCTGTCGAATTGATCCGACTGAGAAACAACGAGTTAGGTGAGAGATCAAAGTAGACATGAAGAAGACTGAGGAGGATATGAGAGCGTATATAGGCTATTAATAACCATAATTAATATCACCTTTTTTCTTAAGGAAAAAGATTAGCTGAAATAATAATATATTCTCATTTTTTGTATATGAGGGACATCAGTTTACAGGTATCATCAATATGATAAACTACATATACGATTAGTAAGCATATTTAGTAATGATAATATAATAAGGTACATAATTATTCTTACCTATGTAGGACACACCAGTTGTACAGTAATGGATAGCTATTATTTAAATTACATAAATTTGGTTTATGGTTGAATTACACGGTTGCTGTCTTTTTGTCTTTGGTTTGTGGGAACAATCTGCTAACTTGTCATTAAGCGAAACACATCAAGTAATATAGAAATATTCTCTTCGCATTTAACAAAAAAACCCAAGTATGTTATGGGTAGATTACAAATACTTGGGAAAAGAATAAAACTTGAAGTCATTTCCGTAATGTAACTTTGGCGTGTGACGCATCGAATCTTATTCTTTGATTGGACACTAGTAACTAGTGTTATGCGTCTAGTCCTTTCTTTGGTGAAGACTGAATTCTATCAGTCAAGCTTGCACTGTGGCTACCATTCTACGTAGCTCGCCATCACGGTGCACATTCATCTGATGATATTAGATGGTTGGAGGCAATCGGTAGGAATCCTTGGACCTAGGTTGCGTGCTATTTGGCACTCGTCAGCAAGGGGTATCTGCAACCTTGAAGGAACTGATGTCCCTTCTGAGATTCGAAACCGCGTCACCCAGTGCTGCAATCGGAGATGTTACCACTGAGCAATTCAGGCTCGCGACTGACCTCCTGTAGGACTGTAGTGAGTACTTTGCGAACCTGACTGATAGAATTCAGTCTGCACCAAAGAATGGATTGGACGCATTACATCAGTTACTAGTGTTCAATAAAAGTACCCACTACAATCCTACAGGAGGTCAATCGAGAGCCTGAATAGCTCAGTGGTAACATCTCCGATTGCAGCACTGGGTGACGCGGTTTCGAATCTCAGAAGGGACATCAGTTCCTTCAAGGTTGCAGATACCCCTTGCTGACGAGTGCCAAATAGCACGCAACCTAGGTCCAAGGATTCCTGCCGATTGCCTCCAAGAATCTAACATCTTATTCTTGATTTATACGCAAATGGGGTATTAATTTAAAATAAGTGATGTACTGGTATAATTTTGTCAGCATTTTTATCGTAAGTAACACATGAACCCTTACTATAGACGGCATTATTATTTTCTATAGTTTGGTTTTGTAAGGGTTAGTTAAGTTTTTACGAGTTGATCACGGATTGATAACAGTATTATTATTATTATCACTACCTTACATTAATGAAATAGAAATAATACAGAAGATATGCACTCACGAAAAATTTACTCATGCCATTTTTTAACTAAAAAAATACGGTGGGTATACAATCTAAGTATATATAGACATGTATGCACTTGTCTGTGTGTACTTGAAATACAAATTCATTGACAAAGTGCAAGTACACACTTTACAAAGGAATTAAAATTTTTGTTTCCCTACTAGTTATCTCTTTTTCTATAACAAAAGTTTGGAAATCATAATCTGGGAAGTTGACAGATACGTTGAGTAAAGGAGGAAAAAATTTGTGTTTATGATGGATCTTAGCGTTTCAAAAACGCCAACCAAGAAGTATTCTACACCTTTTTACACACATGGCTCAAACTAACGGTCAGACTTCATGAAATGATGACAAATTCTAATTTGCCCCCGTCTAACTGTTTTCCAACCTAACCCCTAGGCCAGCTGATATTACTCGACGAGAAAGGTGATGGATGGTTTGAAATAAGTAAGTAAAACGTGTCGTAGCCATCTCACAATAAAACGAAATATACTGGAATTCAACTGCTTAAAATTGACGATACAATACAACCGTAATCGAATTCCATCAGTAGGAATTCTTTATCACTTTCACATGTAAAAAAAACATAAGTAAGATAAATATGTAGAAAAACAATAATTCTTCTGATCAACATTTTTGTTTCGTTTGTATTCTGTTCAACTCTTTAATTTGTCCCTTCTTCCATTAACACCATCACCACCACCCTTAACTTTAATATCTGAGCTAAAAACACACTTATTTTCCTGAGGAAAAAAGGGCACCCATTGATGCAGTGTAATAAAAACAAAACATGAATTTCTAGTATTCATCATGATAGAGGGCGTTACCTGTTCGCATATTAATCAACATTTCAAATATGTTTATATATCAGATCATGGTTGTATGCAAATACAACTGATGCAAGTAGACGGGATGAAAAAGTGGATACATACGCTAGAGACAGAACAATTAATAATAGTTTTAACCACATAAACAAGTTTAAGGTTAACAAACGCATGCGTAATTTTATGTCCTTCCAACTTCACGTGAGTGTGCGTAGGCTTGAAGATGCAACAACAACAACAACTATTACTACCAGTAAAACAGTGAACAAAGATGAAGTTAATCAATATAGCAGCATATATATATATATATATATATATATATATATATATATATGATGATAATGTAAAGCCCTTCTGTACCATGACTCCAATAATTTGCGCTTATGATATGCATGCTCTAGTTCTTAACATGTGTTGTGACAGTGGTTATCACTTATAATATGGAGAGTGATTTAGCATTATTAGTGGACGAAGTATCTGTAATAATTGAACATTATGATTTGTGAAGAATTCTAACAACAGCAACAACTTTGAAGAGGGTAAAAACAGATTATTACATTTAAAGCATACATGTGTATGTCTATATATATATATATATATATATATACTCAAAACCTGGTGCTTATGACATGAAATGTCTGTAATACGTTAAAGTGCATTTAATCAACTTACTACAACACAAGGCATGATTAACAACAGCAACAACAAAATCGACTCACCGTGTATTCGATTACGTTTAGGATTGTATATTAAACAAATGAATCCAACAACACCCGGTTGAATAGGATTAGATAAGCGAATAGAAGATGGAGACAGTATGCCTAAGGGGATCAACATTTGATTACCTTGTGGTGGTGACAGTAATCCGCTTAAATTACTGGCCTCCTTGGCATCCTTGGAGAGAAAAGAGAATAACGGTAAGAGATAGAAAGAAATTTCCAGAAAAAGAAAACAAGAATATGGCAGAACAAAAATATAGGAAAATTCAGTGGACAATAATACTTTTCACATTGTCATGTGACACTTAACTAGTAGTGTCGTTAGATAAAATCTAAAACTTTAGGGTAATGTATATTTATTAGAACAAACATATGAGATTCGATTTAGTTATAGAACAGGAAAATAAGACAAACCATATATATATATATATATACCCGTATGGAACTAAGATTTACTAGAGTGACGGGTGTCTAGCTTACGACAGATTTATTTACTGAATACAAGAAATAATCATAAATACTATTTAAAGTGAGACATTTGATAAGGTTATTCAATTACAATGCAGATAATAGATTTAGTCGTAATAATGAAATCTGTGAAGATAAAACAAAATTTCTAGTAAAATGCGTTTAGCTTACATGTAGGAGTTATTTTTAGAGTTTAAATTAATTTCATTCCCTTGCGTTCTGAGTGGAATATGGAGCTTCAAGTTTGAATTGTGAAGTGTTAGAAGCAGCGGTGTTATTTTTTACTGGGTGGGGTTGCTAGGCTCACATGCCCAACCTCCCTTATCTTTTTCAGGGTTATAACTGGCGAGGGAAGGTAAAGATGTCAGAAGTCGAACCCCGGACCACATGCATGGCCGGTGAATTATTTACTAAAAACAGAAGCGAGATCTATATTTAGGTTATCGAGTTTTGCAGGGACTTCAATTCATATAACTGAATTCGAGCCCATGTGACTAGGACAGTAAACTTGCTTGGCATTGTAAACTAAGGGCTCCAGGGTTCACGATCCCTAGTGAAGTGATGAGTAAGCACTCCAGAAGAGTTCGAAGCTGGGACGAAACAACTGGCCGATGCACCCTGATTTTCAGTGATCCTTAACTGATGCTGGCAATGAAATCTACACTGAAATTATTCCAAATCTCTGCAGAAAGCTAATAATCCTTATTCACAGAATAAATTAAGAGATACTTTTTTATTGCGAAGATTTTATAACGTTAAAAGGAATAGCATGTAGTTTAATTGAAACGTCATTTACTTTCAACATCAGAGCAATGAAAACGTATATTGACTTACAGGTAAATCAACCAACAGTCGAGCTAATAAATGACCATTAGCAAGAGGACTCGACAGACGTTCAACCAGCGGACTATCTCTGTAAGTTTGAATGACAGATAATTGTGCAACGGAGCCCCACATTTGCATATTTATTTGGCTGTTGACGTATAAAAAGTATGAGAAAATCAAAGCAAAATGTTGATACAATTCTGAAAAAAGGGGACAGGGGTGCTAAAACATGAATTATTTTTATTATATTATAATACCGTGAATATCAGAATATTTCACTAATTTTCTGTCGATTGACTGATTGTAACATACCTAACACCTAGTTTCAAAAATAAAAATGACAATTAGTCTCGAAAAGGCGGGCTAGGTACACAGACTTTGCAGATCTATTCAGAAAGTGAACAATACAACAACAACAAAAAATATATTAAATATTCTCATAGTAAAATTTAGAACAACACATTTAAGCGAACAATATGGTTTTCAGGATTTCATCATGAGCTGATATTAGTTAGAGAACCAGTACTCCCAGGTTTCCCAATGGTTCTCTAACTAATGTCAGCTCATGATGAAATCCTGAAACCAATTAAATCCCTACAAACCAACATTTGAAAATATTGTTTTCAATTAGATCTCATCAGGCTTAACTCTAATATATATAAGTTTACAAATAAAAATTCAAATATAAACCAATCATGGTGTTTTGTCTGTAGGATAATATGATGGTGAATATAAATTGTGCAATTAGTCATAATAGTGGTAATGATAATATTAATAATAGTAATAGCAATAATAATGGTCTTGTCAATAATAAGGATGAAAAAATGGATAACATAATGTTATCCATGGATGTATCATCTCTATTCACTAACGTACCGCTTATGGAAACAGTGGATTATATTTGTCAAGAAATCACCGATAGGCAATTAGACTTAGGAATCCCCTTGTGTAGCCTCAAAGAATTACTTCTTAAATGCACAATGAATGTTCACTTCGTCTTCAATAATTCATACTATCGACAAGTAGATGGAATAGTTATGGGTTCACCATTAGGCCCAATATTAGCTGACTTCTTTCTCGCAAAACTTGAAAACGGGAAATTGAAGGATACCATCAAGGAGTTGGATATGTATTACCTATATGTCGACGATACATTTATCTTAGCTGATGAGAAGGTTAACACAGACGAATTGTTACTTAAATTCAACAACATCCACCCTTCGCATACCTTTACTTGTGAAGAGGAGCAGGAGGATAAACTACATTTCCTGGATGTCTTGCTAAGTAGGAGAGAAGATGGGTCACTTGGGAGAAGTGTATACAGAAAAAGCACATTCACAGGGCGATACACACACTTCCTTAGTTACGTGCCCATTAAATATAAAAGGAATCTTATAAAATGTCTCGCAAGCAGAGCAAGGAAGATATGTACGGAGGACATCTTACAAAAGGAATTTGAATATATTCACGATTCCTTGACGGAGATGGGTTATCCGAATAGTTTCATAAAGAAACATATGAAACCATCAGAGAAAAAACCTGTGACTCTGACTGCACATAAGAAACCTCTATTTATTAAGTTACAATTTAATGGTGACTTATCTAGTGAGATTCTATTCCAAAGACTTTCAAGGAGCATACGTAGAACATTTTACGCAGCACACCTATGTTTGTCATTCTCTAGCCGACGAATGATTGGGACGCAAACGAAGGATAAGCTTGACAGTTTTGCCACATCTATGTGTATTTATCAATTCAACTGCACCTGCGGTGACAGTTATATTGGGCGTACTACTAGACAGCTTAGCCAACGTGTTAGTGAACATCTCCCATCGTGGTTTGGCAAAGGACAGACAAAAACAATCCGTAGCTCAATTCTGTCACATCTAATTGATAGTGGTCATGTAGTCGATAAAACGAAAGCCTTCAAAGTAATTCATCGTATCCCTCCGAATCTTTCTAATTGACTTCATATTCGTCTACTGCACACAGCTGAGGCGATAGGCATTCGAACTATTAAACCTAAACTATGCATTCAAAAGAAGTTCGTACAGCCACTATCCCTCCCGTGGCCTAATAAGACATAAACAACTAAAGACTTCTACACCACCCCTTATTTATATTTCTAACCCCTTTCTTATCATCCCTTAATCTTATCTTCATTATAAACGTGCTTCATTTCCTTCCCCTACAATCTAACATTACGTAACCGGTTCATTTGTTTTTACTAGCCTTTATCGACTACTTCCACCTGTTGTTTGTTTAATCATACTGTTTTTCATTATTCGTGTTATCACAGATCGCCTCATTTTTTCATCCTTATTATTGACAAGACCATTATTATTGCTATTACTATTATTAATATTATCATTACCACTATTATGACTAATTGCACAATTTATATTCACCATCATATTATCCTACAGACAAAACACCATGATTGGTTTATATTTGAATTTTTATTTGTAAACTTATATATATTAGAGTTAAGCCTGATGAGATCTAATTAAAAACAATATTGTTCGCTTAAATGTGTTGTTCTAAACAAAAAATATACTTCTTTTAGTTACGTTAAATTAAGCAAACTTTTATAATAGAGAAACTTTATTTTTTAATGAGAAGTTTTGAAGATAAACAAACAAAGAATGATAATTTGTTTGGCTGGAATACAAACCGAATGAATAATAAAACAACTCAGTGGAAACGATTCAACAGAGATATGAAAAAGAAGGAATATTAAGTTTATTACAAGGAAAGATGTTGCTTCTTGAAGTTGTAGTAAGCTAACAGACATAATTGGATTTTTGATTCATTGAATGCTAATGTTCATCGACTTCAAACGAACCAAATACTGAGAGTTGCGCAGCATTCGGTATATATATATATATATATATATATATATATATATATATATATAACTTGAAACCTCACAGCTGTGAATGCTGTTCAAATGAACCGCATAACTTTTGCAAGGCATCTGAAAATACTTTAAAAAGTACATGAATCCATTAACCTATTCTAATGGGGGACTAAATTAGTTCTATTATTAGAATTCACATATTCAGCTTGCAGTGATCTAGAATTAGGCATCAAACACCTGGAATATCAAACTATCTATTAGTTATAAAACCCAAAAAGGGATGTACCAATAGACGATAAGAAAACTAGTGAATTACTCTATTTTACATAATGTGTTAATACCATTCACAAAGGTAAAGCATACTCTTTTATAGAATCAAAACATATCTCATCAATCACCTTTACCATCATAATAATGAAGACAGAGTAAGTGCGGATCGAACTGCAATGCTACGCATCACGTCAAGTGATTCACAACGGAAAAATTGGCGAAGCCTTTACGGTGGAAAACAGGGGTAAGACAAGACTACCTGCGATATCCCTAATTCTGGTGAGAGGGATCTTGCAATAGACTATAACGAGAGAGAGAGAGAGAAAAGACAGCCATACGTTGAACAGACAAGAAGACTTCCGGATGATTTGTGTTTAGTGTGCCACACATACCCGATAATATACAGGCCAGGAACGCACTAACCAAGAATCCATCGCCCAACAAATATGCCGAAGGACGTAAAGATGAAGTGGGTACACTCAAGAGACTGTTTAGTGACATCTCGTGCCAGTGGAACACCTATAGGGGAAGCTAGTTGGGCTTGTGTCCGAGGATTACATGGAGGAGATGAGAGCTTATGCACAACCGTGAAGCCAGCTAAAAAAGCAGGATGAAATGGAGATGTGCTGTTGAAACCTTATGTTCTGCTGGGGACCCAGGGAATTAGTAATACTAACAATAATGTTAAATTTCCAGTAAATTGAGGAGAAAACATGTGATTTTGAAATAATCAAAACTTTCCTATACATAAAGTGTATATGCATACATAAGTTTAACAAGACAATTTCAAGAGGAATTTAGGAACAAACATTAACAAGGAGAGGAAAGGTTTAGAAAAGCACACCAATTGCAAACTCTAATAATAACATATCTTAATTAACTATGAGTAGATGAGCATCTATACAAAAATATCTGGAAAAGATATATTAGAAGTTTTCATTTCAGAAAGTTAGCCAAAAAGCACTATGCAGGAACGGAGATAACAACAGAATATAAATATGAGAGCTAATACATCGCTAGTCAGTTGTTAGTACACTTGTTGACTTTTCAAGTTTTGAACAGGAAATACGAATAGCTTTACACAAAAGCATATGTCTACATGATTAATGAAAGAGATGAGATGAAAAAGAAAGTCCCAAAAGTAAATCCAAAAACACAACAATAAAAATATACTGAAGTTAAAAGAAATAATCTTGGAAGTAGAGTAGTTTTCTTTCATCCATTCACTTGCAGTGATTTTTCATCGCATCATAATGAACAGGTGCATATCATTTATGAAATATACATGTGGGTGGAAAAAAGGCGTTGAATTAATGATATAAACGTTCTACTTTCACTACTATTCAGCCATACACTAACTAAACAGTGCTTAAAGAAGGATGTGTTAATTAGATGAAACTTGAGTTAATATAAGAATAACAAAAGCAAATAATTGAAGAAGTGAAGCATCATTTCTATATCTTCTGCTATTTAGTGTTGTTTTTTTTGTTAAATGCAGCAAATAAAAAAAACTGAAACACACTATCACAAAATTCTAGTTCGGTTTGTGTCTGAAAAGGAGATGATGTAACTCATTCTAAGTTCGTTGACCCTCAAGATCTAGCTACATGGAAAAGGTTCATTTTGTGTATGAGTGAAGTTGATGCTACATATTAGGCGGAATTAGATAGTCTCGGATTCGAAGCTTAGACTTACCACTGGTGGGAAGCTGAGTCCTTAAACCAATAAACCAAACGTCAGACAAAGAGTTAACTTCTAAATACGAAATTGAATTTTGTTCAATAGAGATGAACCTAAGGATACATCGGTATATAAATCCATTGTAAACAACTGGATTGAATTAATACTATAAGTGACTTTTGGTATCTACTATTAAATAACCAGACAATAGATACTCTTTCACACCAGTTGCCTATAGATAACAACGATATGAATCATGCACCTGAACAAAGAATTCACCATGCAATATCAAGAGACAGGTTCAACTTCCTTATTCTTAATAATATGAAACGATGGTACAGTCGAAATTTCCGACTAAAGATAAGATAATTGGACTTGACAGTTTCTTTCCTATAACAACTATCTTGACAAATGTAGGCGTGAATTAGTGAGGACACTCTGCGACAGAGTAACGAACCTACATTCACCTAACAAGCAGGGACAAGAGTTGTTTTTTGTTGTGAAATGCCTAAGAGAGAGAATGGATATCCTAAACGAGATTTATCATGAAACAGGGTGAAGAAAAATTCCGCAGAAGGAAACACAACTGCAGAAATGAAAAGTGTTTTTATTCGTCTTCCATGAAAAGAAGAGGTAACTTTTTCAGGTAGGCTGTAGTTGACGAGAACCTGAGAAATTAGATGATGCTATTTTATACGATGCAAAATCGATCTTTCATGCTTTATCAAGAAATGGGAATAAAAGATTTCCGTACTTAACAGAAACGAAATGGGTTGGGCTGTATAATTATTTATTGTACAAAGATGCGCTCACAATAATAAACAAGTGTAAACACAACAGGTTAAATTTGTTGACATAATTAATTAAAACAATTAGTCCCTTTGATAAATTTGAATAAGGCATTTACATATATATATATATATATATATATATATATATATATATATATATATAACTTATTTCAAATGAAGTACAATCACCTATCATCGGTGCTGTATTTTATTTCAATATAGAGTATTAAATTTCTACATAAACAATAGGAACAATTATCTCTATCTCCCTCTAAGCCATCATTCTCTAAAATTTATATGTATTGTCTCCATATATTTACTATATTACACCAATAATGTGAGCGCAGAAAAAATAAATAATAAATAATCACAAATCGTTATTTAAATGTAACTATGAATGAGAAAAGGAAAGAACAGAGATCAAACAAAAAACAAATAATCATGTTATGAAATACACATCCATGTAAATGTAATCGATCTACAATGCATCGAAACGAAATGTGAATTAAAAATTAAGAGGGAAAAGTTAAAAATAGCTGAAGAGAAGAGTTTTTATAACAAAAAAAGCGAACGAACATATCCAAGTGAGTTATTGACCGACTGACTGGGTTTAAACATTGAAAGCTGCACAGAAGTGCACCAATTTATGTGACCACACTCCATTTAGTACACAAAGTTAGACAGAAGACATAAAAAGGATCCAAAAGAACTGTAATCAAAAAAAGTGTGCACAAAAAAGAATAGTATCAAGGAAGTATGTAAGGACTCAATGGGTATAGTAGATCACAAAGCATGAACGCATCTTCGCCACCAGTAGTCTTTAACAACTGGTTCTTAGCATCCCGAACACCTCAACTAGGCAGCCCACACCTCCCTATCTGGCCGTCTAAGACCATCAGTTAAAAGTTTCACGAATTCATGGCGATTTTTGGTCTGACCACTGGATACAGTTTCACAACCTCAACAAATGACTTCCCTTCCTCACCCAGCACTCTACGTCTGAACTCAATACTGCTTACCGTATTACACCACTTAACACAGAAGACAGAGGGCAATCATCCATGGTGAAATGCAGTAAGCGTTTTCATATTTGGTACATATATATAGGTAGTGTGCAATTGAAGTCTGCAATCCATTATTTGATTTCATTATCGTTCCTTCAGGTTTTTGTTTGTCTTGTTCGCTAATATATTTTTCTACTTCACATGCAGAAGTGTAACACAAAGGCAACTATGCAGTAAATCTGTGTGGCAGTATCATTCGTATATGCTTCAAAATCACCTTGTCAACTCAAATGAATAGTGTATGATGTTTTGTATGATGTACTGCAATTTCATCTGTCTCTGTCTGTTTTCGACATAGAACTTTGCACAAATGTGCGGAAGTTCAAGTCGCTACACTTCATGTAGCACACAAACCAAGAGAAAAAAAAGCATAATAGAGACAGTAAGCAGAGGAGTGAGACAAAGGAAGAGTAATAACGAAGAACAAAACAGTTTCTTTGGAAATCATAAATCACAAGGAGTGGATACATCTGCGCCACGGAGAACGATTTTGAGCCATGTCACCAATTGTTTCCAACCATTGGTTTTTACCATCCCGTAGACCCCAACCAGGAAGCCTACACCTTCCTACGTGGCTGGCTTAAACTAACTGTTGTGGATTTCATTGACTCGTGCCATGTTTTTGTTTGACCTCCGCTAGCTGTTTTCCAGCCTGAACCTATATCAGCTAAAATTGCCCACTGTCGAGGAAGGCGATGACTAGGCATACGTAACACATGTCCTAACCATCTCAGTCTATGTAACTTCATAACCTCGTCGATTGATTTCCCCTCCTTACCTAGCACTCGACGCCTAACCTCAATATTGCTCACCTTATTTTACCACTTCACACGGGAGATAGAACGCAGGCACCTATGATCAAAGACAGCTAATCTTTTCATGTCTTCCACTCTCAGTGGCCAGGTCTCACAACCATAAAGGAGGACGGAGCGGACTGATGAGCAGTACACCTGCCCTTTGGTCGATAGTCGGATATCACGTCTACTAAGCCAGAGACGGCGTAAACTGGCAAATGCGAAACTAGCCCTCTGTATTCGTGCTGAGATTTCGTCAGAGATCAACCCGTTGGGGCTGATGGTACTTCCCAAATAAGTGAAGCGGTCAAAGTGCTCTACCACTTCACTTCCTATTTTTAAACTAGGCGTCGATAAAGTCCAGTCCTGTAACATCATCTTGCATTTGGCGGGAGCGAATCGCATGCCAAACATTCGTAGATTGTAGCTCAAGGTATTTAGAAGACTCTGCATTTTTTCAGCGTCCTCGTCTAGAAGGACTATATCGTCTGCATATTCTAAGTCAACGAGATTATTCCCTGGTAGCAAGTCAATCCCTGAGTCGCTGAAGTCACTCAGGGTTAAGTCCATTAGTACATCTATCTGTCTGGATTCAACATAGAACTTGGCACCGAAGTGCAGCAGTTCGAGTTGCCACGTTCCAAATAGCACACAGAGGTAGACAAGAAGATGAGTGGAGAGAATTAATAGAGTTTGACAAATATAGGAGTGAAACAGAATGGGTAATGGTAGAAAGGAATATGAAAGATTACAGAGATTGAATACATCTGCGCCATTGACAACGATTTTGAGCCATGTCACCTATTGTCTCCAGCCATTGATTCCTAGAGTCCCGAGGACCCCAACCCGGGAGTCTGCATCTCCCTACCTGACTCAGTTTAACTGTCAAGGATTTCATGGATTGATGCCATGTTTTTGTTTGGCCACCACTGGCTCTTTTCCAACCTTCACCTATATCAGCTAGCAATGCCCGTCGGGGGAGGCGGTGGTTAGGCATGCGCACCACGTGACCTAGCCATCTTAGTCTATGTAACTTTATAACCTCGTCGATTGATTTTCCCTCTTTGCCCAACACTCTACGCCTAACGTCAACATTACTTATCTTGTGAAACCACCTAACGTGAGACAGAGATCGCAGACATCTATGATCGAAAGCAGTCAACCTTTTCATGTCTTCAACGCGTATTGGCCATGTTTCAGAGCCATAGAGAAGGACGGAGCGAACTGATGAGCAGTACACACGTCCCTTGGTTGATAACCGGATGTCACGCCTACGCCAGAGATGGTGTAAGTCAGCGAAAGCAGCTCGAGCTTTTCGGATCCGTGCTGAGATTTCATCGCCAATCAGTCCGTTGGTGCTAATACAACTTCCCAAGTAGGTGAAGTGGTCAACATGTTCTATCACTTCACTCCCTATCACTAAGTTAGGGGTTGACGTCGTCCAGTCCTGTAGCAGCATCTTACATTTTGTAGGGGCGAATCGCATGCCAAACATACGAAGATTGCTGCTCAAGGTGTTCAGAAGACTCTGCATTTTTTCAGCATCCTCCCCTAACAGGACTATGTCATCTGCATATTCTAAGTCCATAAGATTATTCCCTGGTAACAAGTCGATTCCTAAGTCATTACGTTCAGTTAAGGATACTTCCATTAGCATATCTATGATGAAGTTAAACAGAAATGGGGAAAGTGGACATCCCTGTCGGACACCACTGGTTGTTACTAATTCAGATGACAATTCCCCATAAGCCCTTACACGACTACGTGAGTTTGAATAGAGTGCCTTGATTAGTGCGATGTACTTTCTTGGCACTCCCTTCACAGTCAGACATTGCCTAGTACATCTATAATGAAGTTGAATAGAAAATGGGATAATGGGCATCCTTGACGGACATCCCTAGTCGTCACCAGTTCAGATGACAGCTCGCCGTAAGCCCTCACCTGGCTGTATGAGTACGAGTAGAGTGCCTTAACCAGTGCAATGTATTTTCTTGGAATTCCCTTTACAGCCAAACATCGCCAGAGTACCTCCCGGTCGACAGAATCGAATTCCGCCTTTAGGTCAAGAAATCTAATGAATTTCATCAGTACATAATAATGGTAAAGGTGGTAGTTATAACACTAATAATACTAATAACAATATTAATAGTAGCTTAAATTTAAACAGGGCTGTTAACGCAAGGTGTAAATCTCAGCATCTAGAAAAACATTGCACCTAATTTTCTCTTTGTATTAAATAGTAAGGACGGAAAAAATTGACAAGGTGTTATGTACTCGTCGCTAAATTATTGTTATGGACTGGTCGAGAATTTAATAGTCCTGACGCAAGAAGGCGAAAATCAGAAGACCACTAGGTTTGCGATGATACTTCTATTTTCCAACACAAGGAGAAGTAAATAAGTGGTATCACACCAAAGTGGTGGTAAGTGTAAGTCACAAGATTGTGAGAACGAAATATGTATATGACAAGGATGTGAACAATCATTAGACAGTCTTAACATGAATGGCTAATTATAATGAAGTATCGATCCATATATACATAGCGAAATATAGCAGACATGTCAACAACCACCATATATGAATATATGTCACCAAGCAACGGACTGTCAAGAAACACTCATATTATATTATATATAATATAAGGAGAATATACATTGTTAAAGGAGACAAGTTCATATAAGTGAAATGGTCACAGACTAAGAGAGCAAACAGAAAGAGAGATCACCATACATATATATATATATATATATATGTGGATACATATCACAAGGTATTTATGTCGATAATACCGGAATAGTTAGGGGTGAACTGGACGTTCGAGGGTGGCATATGCAGAGGAAATGAAAGTTTGTGCGGAGTCGTCGAGTCAGTTGAAAGTGACGACGATGGAGAATTCTTATATTCCATTCGAAATGCTAGGAACCAACAGCTAATAATAATAGTAATATCAATTGTACGGCATCTATGCTTCCTGCCTTATTGTCATTTGTAATATTGAACAGTTCGCATTGTTTGCTGCTTTGAAAAGTAACTGGTATTATTCTTCTATTTGGATTGTCAATTCACTTTAAATAGCTAGTCAATAGTCAGTTGTTTTTTTTAACTCATTCAACCTTCTAAAATAACAGCAGTAGTCTCAAATGTTGTGGAATACTGTGATTAAAAGAAAATGATTGAATCTGCATCACTGTGATGTATTTGTAGACAGAATATCTCAAACAAACAGTTAAGTAATTTATAAATTGTTACCCTTAAATATTCCAACCTAATGTTTCTTAGACGGTGTGGCATGATATGCTTAATATTATGCGTCTGAGCTACTTCTGTTGAATTGCAATATGCAGTAAACATCATTATTGGATCCGCTAATGTGATCTATTCTTGAATACTATTACATTCTTCTTGGTTAAATTTTTCACTGTTCCTCTTGAATACGAAAAAATTTAACCAACCCATATCATCATGTGATCTGATGGATCGTTTGGTGATAAGCAAGATAATGATCATAGAAAACAGATTCATTTACTTGGTGGTATGTTTATGTGTGCTGAGTTGAGTTGGTAATAATAATAACTTCCAAGAGTTAGTCTGTAGAGATATTTTTAGTCTTAGGTTTTGATTATGGATTGGACCCTTGAACAGGGAACCATTAAAATACTGGGAGTATTGCATATCACTCTCGTCCTAGTTTGAGACTCTCCATCTATACACAGCTGTCACACAGGACCTTCAGGTTACAGGAAGAACTCGTTGATCACTCATGAAATGGTACATGAATTCTAACTTAGTAATAATCACGGCTTTATTCCAAATAGTACTACATCTAGTATTCTCATTACAGGAGTAATAGTGAGAATTGGACATTCACATTGATACTATTGTTCCATATGAACATGAACATAGAGTTAAATTTAGTGAAAATATTAAGAACAATATAATAATTAAGGAAGAGAAAAAAGAGAGGGTCCTGTACTTAGTGTTTCTCAGTAAGTCGGCAGTGTCCTATCTTACATTTTTCTCATCACATAAAATATGCGCCAAATAAGGTTTCGTAGAGTTTATATACTTAGTCATCCAAGCATATAATCTTCTATAGTTGCTGCTAGTTCCACCTGATGAGATAAAAGAGGAGAATGGTGTGTATGCAGAAGATGCTAAGAGTCCGACAAGATAATATTCGCTAATTCCGTGCATGAGTCCACGTGTCTATCTACAACACTACTAACGAGTTGATTTAGTGACACCCCATTCACCTTAATGACAACCTTTATTGCTCTTCACAATGTAACGAAATCTTTCTAGAGTAGCCCAAGTAAGATTAAGAGGCAGCAGTAAAGAAGGATAGGTATAATACAAGAATGAACAAATCGCAAAAGTAGAGACTGAATGATATTATATTGCCTTAACTTCCTTGCATCGAACGTCAAGCGAAATTTCTTTCTAGAAATTAACACGATGTGAAAAGACCAAAAGTAATACGCCATTCAAAGTATTTCACTTTCGATTAAGTTTTAACTTCAGTGTCATCTATGCTACAAGAATGATGGAAACGAACCACTCCATGTTAATCACGTTTGCGTCTGAAAGTGAAATTAACCACCTGACATTTGGAGGGATTTAACATAAGACCACTCTACAAGGACCACCGACTAGTTTCTGATGAAAAACTATTCATTTTGGAACAATCTGAATGAGAAGTACGCGCGTAGAACAGTCAGATCATCGACATACTTAATAAAATTGGCTTCATCAGAATGATGCAAGTCATACAGTAAGAGGCAAGGAAACAGAAAGGGAGAAAGAACAGCACCCTGAGGAACACCAGGTAGAGTAGGTGAAGTAGTGTAGGATTTCCCATTACAAACAATGTACTGCTTCCAATTATAAAAGTAAAAATGTAACCACTTGGTAGTCCAGCACCCTGTTTGTGTCACAAGAATCTCGTTTAACAAATAAGACTTAGGAAGAGACTCAAACCTGGATTTGTAATCTAGGAAGGCACACCGAATATATTTGGCACCTGTGTCTAAATTAGGGACGATATCAGGATGCAAGACAACATCCATGTTTATAAGCAATCTTTTACAGGTGGTCAAAAGCTCTTCGTAAAACACATAGTTGAATTAGGAACAAACTTTACCTAATTACTAAGAGATAATGTCATCGGTAGATTGCTACCATTCACAGAAATAGTCGGTATGGCTTACAGTAGATCAAACAGTTGTTATTGACGCGGTGTGGTTTTCCTCTCCCGAAAACTAAACGGTGTATTTATTTGTTTTCATGTTGTTTTATCTGCATAAGCAAACATTAAATCAATCATTTTATGAACCAGATTGAGAGACATAAAGAGAGAGAGAGAGAGAGGGATGAAGGAATAAACAAAAAATCACACATTAAAAGGATAACAACAATGTGATCAGAAAAAAATAACAAACTGTAATAAAACCATTTTATGTACATACAAATTTTTATATGAGGATGATAATTTAACTTTATATGTTTTCAATTAAGGTCAACAGGAGAGACAAAATTAAGTGTACGTCAAATATAAACAAGAAAATTTCTAACTTTAATTATATTAGAGGATTGTAATACATCGATTTCATGACCGATGTCTAACAGATAGCGAGCGATTTCACTACTAAGGACTTATGTATTTTTCAGGGGCAAGTTTCGCGGAATGTGCTTACATATGCGATCACAAATCCTTTTTCTACGATTTCATATGTATTTTGGCACATAAATCTGACCGCATAGCTGAACATATTCCAAGGAACTCGCATCTGCGAGGTGCAAATGTGCTTACTATTGTGATTGCCCGGCACTTGTTAGATGGTCATGAAATCGATATATTAAAATCCTTGCAGATAATTAGAGTTCAAGACAGCTCTAGTTTGCTATTAAACGAAAATATTTATACTCTCATACATAAATATGCAGACAAAGCCCTTTTGTGTATAGAGTTGTAAAAATTGTTGACCTCAAAGAAATAACTGCAAACGCTACACATATACAAAAAAACAATTCACACTACCTCAATCTTGCAGATAACAAATTATTCTAACTGCGATATATCATACTTTTCTGGTGAAGCCCACCTTGAATTCAATCAAACCATAATAAAACCAACACTAATTAACTTCAGTCCTGTTCACAGTTAATGACTACCTTCGAAATGGATATCTTGGAACTTCTAGTGAGAAGTCCAGATTATTAAGCCAATGAGTAGTCGCACCATTCTATCAAAGATAGATAGACTTTAGAATTTATGAACCATTCAGTTTGCATTGACTAAAGTGAATGATAGCATAACAGCCTCTGACTTCGATTTCTAGAGGAGCACGCACTGTTGAAGACAGATACGTAGAAGGATTAACACGTGTCTAGTGCTGCCTAATTTCTGGTAATTCTCCCTCAATATATAACTATCAACCCCTTATAATATATCATATTAAAATACAAAGTATAAGTACATCATGTAAAAGAGTATGTACAGGAGACATTCATGTCATGAATCCAATGATTAATTTCAAAATCCTCTCAACCAAAGGCTGTGCTTAATTAGACAAAATTAAGGTACATTGATTACATGCGTTTTGTCAAATCACAGACTTTTTAGAATGATATGTATGGATTAAACTCTTACTGCCATGTGCAAATTACAATTCTCACGCTTCACCCTATGAATTAAAATACTAATAAGCCCAAAATCTAAAATAATAGTACTATTCCAGTGAGATCTACATTGTAGAATATTTTCTGCCATTTTCAAACAAGTCAGTTAAAGGAAAACTAACTTTGAGAAATCCTTCTTAAGAATAAGTGAAACGTGTCAAGCACTGAATAGGCAGCAGACGACTTATTATGCTGCGGGACATGGCATAAGTTCATATACCGAAAGCTTTGCGCCACAGTTGATGACATATTCACCAATTATGCAAGCTATGACTAAATGAATAACACTTAACCGATGTCCGTTTGCGTATATTCTTGGTACAGGATCGACACCAAGGTCAAATCAGTTCTTCCATATGGTTCAGAGACTTGACAAGTCACCAGAAGCATTTTTAACACATTACAGTGTTTCATCAACACTGGCCTTTGCTCCATACTAAAGATCAGACGGCTAAACAGGATTACAGAAATCAGGGTGAAAAGGAGATGTGCTTCTGAAGTCATGTTCTACAAGAGAATAACAAATAAAACATTATAACATGTATATAAGATGAAGTGATTACTAACAACATTAGGATGCACATAAACATGGATCAAAATAGCTAAAACTAGCCTGTATACACAGATCAGTTCAGGCTGTTTACAACTTACATAATACAACAAAATAACATGATAAACAGAATGTGACGTGGTGGAGATAATTTATGAGAAGTTTTTCAAAACACTAATTTAAGCAAAATATAGGAATGAAGACTAAATTAAACATAAGTTAGGCGTTCAACAGGCACGAAATCACCAATAACCTTGGAACTCTTAGTCAGAGAAAGGCAGTGAAACCAGTAAAACAGCACTATACTCATGAGAATAAAGGTGCTGAATGAGATGTAAATATTAAACAAGATATCTGGTCAGTTTTAAGTAGGGTTAGGTTGCGATTACAGTCGAGTTACGGGATCAAATTTACGTTTTACTGCGATTTCCCTTGCCAAGGTCATTGGTGTCTTCGCACCACTTGGGTGTCTAAAGTTGAACTTTGGCGTAATGTAAGGGGTTAAAGTCAACCACCAGAGGAATGCACTTTTCAGAGTTGAATAAGTTGAGACAATCTTGGAGTTAGTAACAGCAACCAAATGAATACTGAAAAATTATTGCTGCAGTTAGTTTGAAAACCATCTGGTAACAAAACAAAACTTCAGAAATAGTGTAAAAACTATAATTCATACAAATGTAAATCTTATATTGATATCAACAAAGGCTCGTTGTAGTATAGAAATTAAGAAATAAACTACATCACAATCACATCATACAAGCTAATCAACTAGATAGATAATCAGACATATGTGCGTCGGTGGCACAGTGGTTAGGATTCTCGCCGACCATGTACATGGTTCGAGGTTCGATCCCCTGCTGACGCACACCTGATATCTATGGTCGGCCTGCAAAATTTGGGGCTACCGATATCCATGCTGAAAATTGCATACTTGTACCGAAAAAACAGTGTGGAATCAAGCTGCAATCGAAAATAAATAATAAAAAAAATAATAGTGTTGCGTGAGTATTGATGAAAATAAAAGTCTGAAGGGGGAGTGAAATCAGTCGAAAGTTAAGTGTCTACTCTAATGCGTCATTTCACTGATAAGGGGAATACGCAAATCAAACAGAATGAACTTCCAATCTGCTAAATGGTGACAACAGTATCAAACTGTTAATTCCCTGTATGAAATAGTGAAGGGGATAGGAGATAAGAAATGAATGGGAAGACAAAGACCTGCATACCTTATATCACGCACCGCACATTGTTCTAAAAGAAAACGAGTTGGTATACGACCAGCTATTGCCATTCCATTTGGATCAGCCACATGAATTTCACCTTCCCATAATACAGATCTGTTGGGACATAACTGTTGCTGTTGTTGTATAATTTGTGGTGACTGATGGATAGGCATGTTAGGACTTGTCAATATGTGTCCTCGACGATGAGTTGGTTGCGTCACTGTCAAACCAGATTGAGTAGACATATTCGATGACGACAGCTGCATTAAGTTGACATCATTCCTGATAGCAAGGTATTTATATAAAGAGAAAAATAATAAGTCTTTAGAGTTGTTTCATAACATTTTATAGGCAAATAAAAACGTCAACGAAATCTACATGTCTTGATATAAACACCAATATGGTGTATGTAAGACGTGAAGAAGGCAGTTAGGTGGCTTTAGAGAACTGAAAAGACTTCGTCAACTATATCTTCTTTATTGCTCACCCTTATTCTTTCCTGGTTTGCTTAAAAAAGACTATGTCACAATTCGTAGAATACTGAAGACTGTCAGTAGAGTGAGTGGTGTCCCAGTGGACCACATAGTTAACGTCGTTGTCGATAGGCATTTGACTTCGTGCAATAAATTTGCTAAAGGGATTTTGTCTAACTTGGAGCATCCGCTTTACTCTCAGCTTTCACCTTGCATCTCCTCAGGTAGAACAAGGAGTAACTTCAGAAAACTGTATGCTCGCACGTCTAAGTATAAGAATTCTATGATACCATACTTGGCACGTATTTTATGTGATGAAAATAGTGTCAGGCAAGAATTAACTAACCTTCTTTCATCTAGTAAATAAACAATTTCCTCCATCCATCCTTACATACCTTCAAGTTTTACTTTTATTACTTCTATTATATTTATGGTCCTGTTAATTCTCTGTTTTACTCTCATAATTGCAAACACCAACTTATCTCCATGACGGCTGTAATCTATGTTTTTTCCTTCCCCATATCATGTAGAAAGAACATTATATTCAATATTTTTAAACATGTTAGGATTTCTATACCACATTGCCAATACTGTGTGACACAAGCCAACGGCAATTTTCACTTGTATTATTATTATTATTACTACCCTAGCTGTTATCATTATTATTGCTATTTCCATTTTATATGCTGCATGTTTTTGACACTACCTCTATTGTAAATGTGAAAATTTTTCTGTGTGATTAATTTTATTTATAATTTGAGGAAATTAGATGCAATATTGTGATCAATGCTGAAAATTCCAATCTGTATCACAAGTACTGTTTTTGGAATAAAGTAAATCATTATTATTATTATTATTATTATCTTTCGAAAGCAGTTGTAGAAATTTTAGGGTATTTCATCAAGTCAAACAGTTACTTTCTTATAGTCAGAGTGGTTGATTTACTCACTAAACGCAATCAGTCACTACACACATTCATTTCAGGCATTTTAATATAAGAACAGAAGACATACAGATTGATTGGTTCAAGGATAAAGTAAATTATTGACATTAGTAAATTGAGGAAAGCTACATTATGCCTCAGTGGTTCAATGGTAGAATGTTTGCCAGCGACGCACATGATCCGGGTTCGATTCCCAGCCAACTCACTCTTAACCTCGCCCAGTCGGTAATAAACTCTGTAAAGAGGAAAGGTTGGGCGTGAGATTAGCAACCTCACCCCGTGAGAAACACCAATTCTGCTGAAAACTTTAAAAAAAAAGAAGGTTGAAGCCTTATGTTCGGGACTCAAAGGAACGAAAAAGAAAGAAGTTCTCTACAAAGACTAGACACAGTAACATGGACTGGACAAAACGTACCCAACAAGAGACGATGAAGTTTGAGGACTAGACATCTTCATCTGCGATTGTTGTGATGTCTGTTGATGTTGTAAAGTATCTTTGGATACATAATTAGCATACTGTTGTGCATTCATTGGGCTGGAATTAACTGTTGTATTATTACTATTAATAGAATACACTGTACTAGTCGGAGTATTTGATCTGGAATGTGACGTGAAATTCTCATTCATTTGATTATTCGGTAATGTTGGTGCTGAGAATTGATTGCCACGAACAAACTGAAGAAAAGGAGGAATCGACCAAGAAAATGGAAATTTGAAAATTAAAAGACGAGACCAATTAATAAATAAGTATAAAATATAAATAGCAAACTAGTAGGTGACAACATGATGAGGTCGCCTGCAGTTTTAGTGACAACTCGTGACCACTATTTAGGGTTTGAGGACAAACACTCGTAGATGACATTGGCTAGCGAAGGCGATAAAAAGCTACAGGAGTTAGAATTGCGCATTCCGTATCAGTGGCCGAATGGTTAACGACCTCTCCACTCAACCTGAATATACTGGGTTCGATTCAAGGCGGGTGAGAATTGGTGAATAGTCCCGGGCAGGGACGAAGCAGATGGGGAATACTCCGTGGATTTTAATGGTCCTTGAAATAATATCACTCCCTGATCAAACTTGAAACCAATCAAAATCTGTACGAAATAACACCTGAAAATATAAATTAACAGGTTCACCTAACAGATTTATGAGATCTGTGCATACACTATTTTATTCATCCATACATTTTAAACGGGCTTGGCGTACATCGTAAACGCCAAAAAGTTTGATATTAAATCTCATTCACCAGGTTACATGATGTATAACAGACTACAGTACAACCCAATTGTCCAGATTTGTAAAGTTAAAGCTGGATTTCCGTTTCGGCAGATATCCAAGACGCAAGATGGTAAATACCGAAGTGACTTTTAACACTTGTGCTTAGATTACATCAATAACCAGTTTATTAGGGTTGATGCAACTTATGTAAGTGCAGTAATCAACAGTACAATGAATATTGTTGAATAAGCTAAAGAAAACAGGGTCCCTTCAGTTTGCCATCCCAGTCTTTTTCGGCAATAATGAAATCTACATCACGAACAGACGTAAAAAGGCACAAAAACTTGCGTGAATGCTTACTTATTGTGATTGTATCATACAATCCCAGCTCGATTAAAGTATTAGAGTGAATCCCAACAGAAATCCCAAAGAAGCCTTTGAAGTGAAAACAGAAGTAAGATAAGGACACCTATTATTACCGATATTTTTTCTGGTAGTAGACTGGATCTTCCGACACCGTAGGAAGCGTGAAAACAAGCATACTTTAGTCTGACAAAAAGATTCTAGAAGATTTGGACTCTGCAGACAAATTATGCCTGTTACACAAACAACAAGTTGGAAGAAGAAACACCGAAGACATAGAGAAGACACCGGACTGCCGATAACAACAAGCATCACCGGAAGCAATCTTGAGGAAGTAGTCTCTTTCACTTATCTAAGCAAAATCGTCTCAATTCAGGCGCCACGGTTGAGGACATCAAAGCCAGGATCAGAAAAGCAAGACAGACTTTCATTATTCTGTAATTAGTCTGGAAATCTACAGCGCTCAACATAGGGAAGAACATTGTTAAATTACATTACGAGGCAGGTCCTGGAGTGGAACCCGGACGGGAAACAAGTTAAGTGCGAGTACAAGAGTGATATAAAGTAGATGGTGTGGCGAGATCAAAGCTAGTGAGTAATAATAATAAAAGGACTGCAGAGAATCAACTGAAGTGGAGACAAGCTGATGAATCCCTGTGTCCTAATTTGAATTCAAGGGAATAATAATAACCACTGTCATATGCAGAAATCAGTTGCAGGTAATTGATATCTAAGCAACTGAATAATTCGCTTCGGCATCATTCAACCATCTTTTTTATGGTATGAGATATTGTCTAGTACCCAAAATCGCACCAATTTTGTAATCGAACGATAAAGAAATACTCCGAAGATAGAGTGATACATCTTTTATGAGTGTGTGTTACAACCGCCCTATTTCATAACCTTACTTAATTCACTTCTAGGCAGTTCAAACAGACACATATCAGTTAATAGAACTTTGAGCTTTTATTCACATTTTACACCAATAGAGAAAAGAGAATGCATGAAATCTCTGGAAAAACTACAATATAGGGATCCCAGTGCTTAACAATCCACACACTCATTTACCTACAACATATCTTTGCAACTTCAACTTCTCAAGCAGACGGGTATATTGATGACGTAACCTATACTAACAATAACAGAACTGAAAAAATCAGAGATATAATCGATTAACGGATGAAGAATGGCAAATTTTCTCGGAACGAAAGCTGTCGAAAGGTGTAAAAAATCCCTACTAACTTTACAAAGAAAAGAAATACACTATGAAGACCCAAAAAATCCATGAAAAAGGCTAAAATGAGTAAAGCCAAGCATTTGAATTAAGTTACTTTCTGTGTTGAGGTTTTTGGTTGACAGACGTTTCAATATCATTCCCCATATCTCCATCTTTTTTACTTTTACTTTACTTCGGCTATCTCCTACGGGAGGATGAGCCGGCCTCATGAGCCATGAAGTTTCATGGGAATTGGGTACGAGTGATGTCCCCAGCATCGCTCGGCCATATCTCCATCGTTAATGTATATCATGAGAAATCTCGAGAAAAGAAGAAACAGAGGAAATTACAAGCGTCGCCAATCGACTTGTCGTGACTGAGTTCAATATTATTTGTCTCTTGAGAAATTAGACAAAGAAGTTGCATACCACCTAAGAAAATCATACGACAATTCTCATAGGTGAAGAGGCACTGTAATACGGAAATAGCTTATTTTGATTGTTGTTAAAACATATTTGGTACATTATAGGTATCAACACATGCGCAACACAAAATGTCAGTTTTTGTGAGTGCTGGGATACTGTCCGAACGCCTGAACCAAAGCAGATGGTTATCTTAAGGGGCCAACCTCGAACCTTTACTTTTGACTTGAAGTCAAACCCACAAGGCAGTGAAGTAGCGTCAAGGGGTGCGTACCCATGATCACCATTGACCGAAAGAGGTTAATATGCCATTTGACCCGTTAGAATTTGAAGTGAATTCGCACTATACATTTGGAATCAGGGTTTTCCACCTACCCCGGGTAGACCATAGTGTCCATGGAAATAACTTACTATTAAAAGTAACAGTTTTGCAACAGCTATGCAAGGTACTCGACCATATGCATGTATATTAGTTTCAAACTACAAATAAACATGCAAAATACCTGAGGATGGATTGACTTTTGATTTCCTGTTGGACATGCTAGACGACTTTGAGGAGAACCCTGTTGGTGGGTAGTCAGTTGAGGTGAATACTGTTTGTTAGATACACGTGATGAACATGGAGACGATAATCCCGTAGTATTCATTGTGGTTGGTATATATTGTGAACTAGGTGAGGCTGCATTAGACGGTGGGCGGAATGAGTTTTGTAGAGAATTAGGTGTAGCAGCTGGACCAGATATTACTACTTTAGAACCACCATTTTGATCATACAAAGACTGTTGTTGATATTGATATATTTGACTAGTGGTATTAAAGTGATAATTATTGTATGAAGAATGAACTCCAGGTGGCGTTGGTTGATGAGAATGCAGTCCACCAGAAGCAACTGGGGAATGAAGTTGTGAAACTGGGTAAGTAGCATTAGTTGTTTGTAAAGGTGAGACAGTACCGGCTTGAGATGCATACATTCCTTGAGGTGTAGCGACTGAATCTGAGCCATACACACTACCAGGAGTTTGATCAACTGAATTGGGTCCAGAATGACCAGTTGATAATGAATTTGCTAAAGGTGTAATCCCCTACACAGAAAAATAATTTAAAGGATATATTTATTCAAAGAGCTATAAACCACATACAATAATATCTTGGAAAGGGACGATAAATTAAACACTTCAGAATCTCAATTAACCTTAATAATGCACAGACCAGAGATATCAAAGTAACATACTTAGAAATTAATCTACGCATGTAGTTTCTAGATGAATCGTACGCATTTAGGAGAGTGTTTTTCCAAACTTTTGGATGGATGTGGTGATGTTTTTATGGAGTGGGGTCGCCAGCCTTACACCCAATTTTCAATCTTTATCGGGTTAGGCAAGGTCTAGTAGGGCATCGACCAAGAACTGAACCCCAGACCATGTGCGCGGTTGCCGAGCGTAATACCAGCGAACTACCGTAGCGCTGTGTTTCACTCAGTCGCCAAGAGAATAACACTACTTCATATACTTAATCCCCTTCACGGATTTAAATAAAGCAAGAATAACGGTTTGTGGAAAATTAGATTGTACCACCATTTCGTTGGCTTCCCATCAGATGCGTACAACCTAAAAAATTACTAAATTTCTGTACAGAAAAATTTTAAAATACTGGCAAATGTTACATGATATCAGTTGACAGGAGGCTGTAAACTTAATAAACACTGCTCAGAAAATTACACTTCTATAGTTTATACCCGGAGAGTTTCATTTCAAATTGAAATAAATATTCGCATACAGTGACAAAGGAGTCACGTAATAAAAGCAAGAGGTGAGTAAAATGATGAGCAACTACAGATTCGGGTGACGTAATGAGTTCAACTCAAATCATAGAAACAAGAGAGAAGTAGAATAATACCTTGTCAAGAGAGATGTTAAAGCCAAAGATTACGCAATAAAATGAAACAGAGAATGAAGACATTCAGTTGCCAGGGAGAGGAAAAACTGATAATTGTTCCTTTCTGAAGACATAGATCGTGTTTCAGGCGTTTGATAGCGACTGCTTCAAC